>JAJGMV010000323.1:0-32488 GCA_021527685.1 Aphanomyces euteiches
TCGTGTAGCTTTGCCTGCACGAAGCTCTGTCCTGGCTTGTTGGCGTTATATGAATGAGCCACTTGACAGTGGTCGACACGACGATGAACTCTTCTCCATACTGAAGCAAAGTATTTGAGTTTGGATGCGAAATTTGACCCGCCGAATAAGAATTTCATGAGGATTTGCATGCAATAAGAAATAGCTTGGAAAACATTATAGCCTTTGAGAAACATGACTTGAAGGATGAACATGTAGGTCAAAACTCTCTGCTAATAGTAATAACGTTTATAATGAAATAGTATGTGTGTCAAAGGATATGGACAGGACACGAGGAATGAAGCTTGGGACTGTCGAGGGCTGACGACGAGGGGATGCAAAATTGCGTAGGTTTTGTTTTGTTGGGAGAGTGGATGGTGTGTGTGGGATATGTTGTAGGTTTCTTGTGTGTGTGGAAAAAAAGTGTGTGTGTGTCAGTGTGTTTGAGAACGTGTGTTGTGCGATGTGGCGTGTATGGGAATACGTATAAGCGGTCGTATAGCTCAGTCGGTAGAGCATGGTGCTAATAACGCCAGGGTCCTGGGTTCGAGCCCCAGTATGACCAACGTTTTTTCCCTTTTCACCGATTTCGTCCCCTTCCATTCTTGCCTTTCCTCAGCTGTATTCTTCTCAGCTCTTACTAGTCATCTCATGCCACGTCCAGCACGAAAAGAGGTGCTCACCTCAACGCACACGTGGATAAGACATTCCTGGAATCTCTCTTTCACGGACTGTGGTCCATCGGCAGTGTCCACCTATATACTCTTGACAAGACAATTGCAGTCTTGTTTTTGTTCTGTTGAGTCTCTTCGCGAGACTTGCTCCAAACGCTCGTGTGTTTACGATGGTTGACACATCGAGATACGCCGACATGTCTTGATGTAGTCATGCAATCGTTTGCAATGATCTCTGAGTCTGTGAAATTTATTTGAATCACCTCAACGTGTCAGCCAAGGCATGCATCCAAATATCTTTTCAAGATCGTGTAGCTTTGCCTGCACGAAGCTCTGTCCTGGCTTGTTGGCGTTATATGAATGAGCCACTTGACAGTGGTCGACAACGACGATGAACTCTTCTCCATACTGAGCAAAGTATTTGAGTTTGGATGCGAAATTTGACCCGCCGAATAAGAATCTCATGAGGATTTGCATGCAATAAGAAATAGCTTGGAAAACATTATAGCCTTTGAGAAACATGACTTGAAGGATGAACATGTAGGTCAAAACTCTCTGCTAATAGTAATAACGTTTATAATGAAATAGTATGTGTGTCAAAGGATATGGACAGGACACGAGGAATGAAGCTTGGGACTGTCGAGGGCTGACGACGAGGGGATGCAAAATTGCGTAGGTTTTGTTTTGTTGGGAGAGTGGATGGTGTGTGTGGGATATGTTGTAGGTTTCTTGTGTGTGTGGAAAAAAGTGTGTGTGTGTCAGTGTGTTTGAGAACGTGTGTTGTGCGATGTGGCGTGTATGGGAATACGTATAAGCGGTCGTATAGCTCAGTCGGTAGAGCATGGTGCTAATAACGCCAGGGTCCTGGGTTCGAGCCCCAGTATGACCAACGTTTTTTCCCCTTTTCACCGATTTCGTCCCCTTCCATTCTTGCCTTTCCTCAGCTGTATTCTTCTCAGCTCTTACTAGTCATCTCATGCCACGTCCAGCACGAAAAGAGGTGCTCACCTCAACGCACACGTGGATAAGACATTCCTGGAATCTCTCTTTCACGGACTGTGGTCCATCGGCAGTGTCCACCTATATACTCTTGACAAGACAATTGCAGTCTTGTTTTTGTTCTGTTGAGTCTCTTCGCGAGACTTGCTCCAAACGCTCGTGTGTTTACGATGGTTGACACATCGAGATACGCCGACATGTCTTGATGTAGTCATGCAATCGTTTGCAATGATCTCTGAGTCTGTGAAATTTATTTGAATCACCTCAACGTGTCAGCCAAGGCATGCATCCAAAATATCTTTTCAAGATCGTGTAGCTTTGCCTGCACGAAGCTCTGTCCTGGCTTGTTGGCGTTATATGAATGAGCCACTTGACAGTGGTCGACAACGACGATGAACTCTTCTCCATACTGAAGCAAAGTATTTGAGTTTGGATGCGAAATTTGACCCGCCGAATAAGAATTTCATGAGGATTTGCATGCAGCAATAAGAAATAGCTTGGAAAACATTATAGCCTTTGAGAAACATGACTTGAAGGATGAACATGTAGGTCAAAACTCTCTGCTAATAGTAATAACGTTTATAATGAAATAGTATGTGTGTCAAAGGATATGGACAGGACACGAGGAATGAAGCTTGGGACTGTCGAGGGCTGACGACGAGGGGATGCAAAATTGCGTAGGTTTTGTTTTGTTGGGAGAGTGGATGGTGTGTGTGGGATATGTTGTAGGTTTCTTGTGTGTGTGGAAAAAAAGTGTGTGTGTGTCAGTGTGTTTGAGAACGTGTGTTGTGCGATGTGGCGTGTATGGGAATACGTATAAGCGGTCGTATAGCTCAGTCGGTAGAGCATGGTGCTAATAACGCCAGGGTCCTGGGTTCGAGCCCCAGTATGACCAACGTTTTTTCCCCTTTTCACCGATTTCGTCCCCTTCCATTCTTGCCTTTCCTCAGCTGTATTCTTCTCAGCTCTTACTAGTCATCTCATGCCACGTCCAGCACGAAAAGAGGTGCTCACCTCAACGCACACGTGGATAAGACATTCCTGGAATCTCTCTTTCACGGACTGTGGTCCATCGGCAGTGTCCACCTATATACTCTTGACAAGACAATTGCAGTCTTGTTTTTGTTCTGTTGAGTCTCTTCGCGAGACTTGCTCCAAACGCTCGTGTGTTTACGATGGTTGACACATCGAGATACGCCGACATGTCTTGATGTAGTCATGCAATCGTTTGCAATGATCTCTGAGTCTGTGAAATTTATTTGAATCACCTCAACGTGTCAGCCAAGGCATGCATCCAAAATATCTTTTCAAGATCGTGTAGCTTTGCCTGCACGAAGCTCTGTCCTGGCTTGTTGGCGTTATATGAATGAGCCACTTGACAGTGGTCGACAACGACGATGAACTCTTCTCCATACTGAAGCAAAGTATTTGAGTTTGGATGCGAAATTTGACCCGCCGAATAAGAATTTCATGAGGATTTGCATGCAATAAGAAATAGCTTGGAAAACATTATAGCCTTTGAGAAACATGACTTGAAGGATGAACATGTAGGTCAAAACTCTCTGCTAATAGTAATAACGTTTATAATGAAATAGTATGTGTGTCAAAGGATATGGACAGGACACGAGGAATGAAGCTTGGGACTGTCGAGGGCTGACGACGAGGGGATGCAAAATTGCGTAGGTTTTGTTTTGTTGGGAGAGTGGATGGTGTGTGTGGGATATGTTGTAGGTTTCTTGTGTGTGTGGAAAAAAAGTGTGTGTGTGTCAGTGTGTTTGAGAACGTGTGTTGTGCGATGTGGCGTGTATGGGAATACGTATAAGCGGTCGTATAGCTCAGTCGGTAGAGCATGGTGCTAATAACGCCAGGGTCCTGGGTTCGAGCCCCAGTATGACCAACGTTTTTTCCCCTTTTCACCGATTTCGTCCCCTTCCATTCTTGCCTTTCCTCAGCTGTATTCTTCTCAGCTCTTACTAGTCATCTCATGCCACGTCCAGCACGAAAAGAGGTGCTCACCTCAACGCACACGTGGATAAGACATTCCTGGAATCTCTCTTTCACGGACTGTGGTCCATCGGCAGTGTCCACCTATATACTCTTGACAAGACAATTGCAGTCTTGTTTTTGTTCTGTTGAGTCTCTTCGCGAGACTTGCTCCAAACGCTCGTGTGTTTACGATGGTTGACACATCGAGATACGCCGACATGTCTTGATGTAGTCATGCAATCGTTTGCAATGATCTCTGAGTCTGTGAAATTTATTTGAATCACCTCAACGTGTCAGCCAAGGCATGCATCCAAAATATCTTTTCAAGATCGTGTAGCTTTGCCTGCACGAAGCTCTGTCCTGGCTTGTTGGCGTTATATGAATGAGCCACTTGACAGTGGTCGACAACGACGATGAACTCTTCTCCATACTGAAGCAAAGTATTTGAGTTTGGATGCGAAATTTGACCCGCCGAATAAGAATTTCATGAGGATTTGCATGCAATAAGAAATAGCTTGGAAAACATTATAGCCTTTGAGAAACATGACTTGAAGGATGAACATGTAGGTCAAAACTCTCTGCTAATAGTAATAACGTTTATAATGAAATAGTATGTGTGTCAAAGGATATGGACAGGACACGAGGAATGAAGCTTGGGACTGTCGAGGGCTGACGACGAGGGGATGCAAAATTGCGTAGGTTTTGTTTTGTTGGGAGAGTGGATGGTGTGTGTGGGATATGTTGTAGGTTTCTTGTGTGTGTGGAAAAAAAGTGTGTGTGTGTCAGTGTGTTTGAGAACGTGTGTTGTGCGATGTGGCGTGTATGGGAATACGTATAAGCGGTCGTATAGCTCAGTCGGTAGAGCATGGTGCTAATAACGCCAGGGTCCTGGGTTCGAGCCCCAGTATGACCAACGTTTTTTCCCCTTTTCACCGATTTCGTCCCCTTCCATTCTTGCCTTTCCTCAGCTGTATTCTTCTCAGCTCTTACTAGTCATCTCATGCCACGTCCAGCACGAAAAGAGGTGCTCACCTCAACGCACACGTGGATAAGACATTCCTGGAATCTCTCTTTCACGGACTGTGGTCCATCGGCAGTGTCCACCTATATACTCTTGACAAGACAATTGCAGTCTTGTTTTTGTTCTGTTGAGTCTCTTCGCGAGACTTGCTCCAAACGCTCGTGTGTTTACGATGGTTGACACATCGAGATACGCCGACATGTCTTGATGTAGTCATGCAATCGTTTGCAATGATCTCTGAGTCTGTGAAATTTATTTGAATCACCTCAACGTGTCAGCCAAGGCATGCATCCAAAATATCTTTTCAAGATCGTGTAGCTTTGCCTGCACGAAGCTCTGTCCTGGCTTGTTGGCGTTATATGAATGAGCCACTTGACAGTGGTCGACAACGACGATGAACTCTTCTCCATACTGAAGCAAAGTATTTGAGTTTGGATGCGAAATTTGACCCGCCGAATAAGAATTTCATGAGGATTTGCATGCAGCAATAAGAAATAGCTTGGAAAACATTATAGCCTTTGAGAAACATGACTTGAAGGATGAACATGTAGGTCAAAACTCTCTGCTAATAGTAATAACGTTTATAATGAAATAGTATGTGTGTCAAAGGATATGGACAGGACACGAGGAATGAAGCTTGGGACTGTCGAGGGCTGACGACGAGGGGATGCAAAATTGCGTAGGTTTTGTTTTGTTGGGAGAGTGGATGGTGTGTGTGGGATATGTTGTAGGTTTCTTGTGTGTGTGGAAAAAAAGTGTGTGTGTGTCAGTGTGTTTGAGAACGTGTGTTGTGCGATGTGGCGTGTATGGGAATACGTATAAGCGGTCGTATAGCTCAGTCGGTAGAGCATGGTGCTAATAACGCCAGGGTCCTGGGTTCGAGCCCCAGTATGACCAACGTTTTTTCCCCTTTTCACCGATTTCGTCCCCTTCCATTCTTGCCTTTCCTCAGCTGTATTCTTCTCAGCTCTTACTAGTCATCTCATGCCACGTCCAGCACGAAAAGAGGTGCTCACCTCAACGCACACGTGGATAAGACATTCCTGGAATCTCTCTTTCACGGACTGTGGTCCATCGGCAGTGTCCACCTATATACTCTTGACAAGACAATTGCAGTCTTGTTTTTGTTCTGTTGAGTCTCTTCGCGAGACTTGCTCCAAACGCTCGTGTGTTTACGATGGTTGACACATCGAGATACGCCGACATGTCTTGATGTAGTCATGCAATCGTTTGCAATGATCTCTGAGTCTGTGAAATTTATTTGAATCACCTCAACGTGTCAGCCAAGGCATGCATCCAAAATATCTTTTCAAGATCGTGTAGCTTTGCCTGCACGAAGCTCTGTCCTGGCTTGTTGGCGTTATATGAATGAGCCACTTGACAGTGGTCGACAACGACGATGAACTCTTCTCCATACTGAAGCAAAGTATTTGAGTTTGGATGCGAAATTTGACCCGCCGAATAAGAATTTCATGAGGATTTGCATGCAATAAGAAATAGCTTGGAAAACATTATAGCCTTTGAGTAACATGACTTGAAGGATGAACATGTAGGTCAAAACTCTCTGCTAATAGTAATAACGTTTATAATGAAATAGTATGTGTGTCAAAGGATATGGACAGGACACGAGGAATGAAGCTTGGGACTGTCGAGGGCTGACGACGAGGGGATGCAAAATTGCGTAGGTTTTGTTTTGTTGGGAGAGTGGATGGTGTGTGTGGGATATGTTGTAGGTTTCTTGTGTGTGTGGAAAAAAAGTGTGTGTGTGTCAGTGTGTTTGAGAACGTGTGTTGTGCGATGTGGCGTGTATGGGAATACGTATAAGCGGTCGTATAGCTCAGTCGGTAGAGCATGGTGCTAATAACGCCAGGGTCCTGGGTTCGAGCCCCAGTATGACCAACGTTTTTTCCCCTTTTCACCGATTTCGTCCCCTTCCATTCTTGCCTTTCCTCAGCTGTATTCTTCTCAGCTCTTACTAGTCATCTCATGCCACGTCCAGCACGAAAAGAGGTGCTCACCTCAACGCACACGTGGATAAGACATTCCTGGAATCTCTCTTTCACGGACTGTGGTCCATCGGCAGTGTCCACCTATATACTCTTGACAAGACAATTGCAGTCTTGTTTTTGTTCTGTTGAGTCTCTTCGCGAGACTTGCTCCAAACGCTCGTGTGTTTACGATGGTTGACACATCGAGATACGCCGACATGTCTTGATGTAGTCATGCAATCGTTTGCAATGATCTCTGAGTCTGTGAAATTTATTTGAATCACCTCAACGTGTCAGCCAAGGCATGCATCCAAAATATCTTTTCAAGATCGTGTAGCTTTGCCTGCACGAAGCTCTGTCCTGGCTTGTTGGCGTTATATGAATGAGCCACTTGACAGTGGTCGACAACGACGATGAACTCTTCTCCATACTGAAGCAAAGTATTTGAGTTTGGATGCGAAATTTGACCCGCCGAATAAGAATTTCATGAGGATTTGCATGCAATAAGAAATAGCTTGGAAAACATTATAGCCTTTGAGAAACATGACTTGAAGGATGAAAATGTAGGTCAAAACTCTCTGCTAATAGTAATAACGTTTATAATGAAATAGTATGTGTGTCAAAGGATATGGACAGGACACGAGGAATGAAGCTTGGGACTGTCGAGGGCTGACGACGAGGGGATGCAAAATTGCGTAGGTTTTGTTTTGTTGGGAGAGTGGATGGTGTGTGTGGGATATGTTGTAGGTTTCTTGTGTGTGTGGAAAAAAAGTGTGTGTGTGTCAGTGTGTTTGAGAACGTGTGTTGTGCGATGTGGCGTGTATGGGAATACGTATAAGCGGTCGTATAGCTCAGTCGGTAGAGCATGGTGCTAATAACGCCAGGGTCCTGGGTTCGAGCCCCAGTATGACCAACGTTTTTTCCCCTTTTCACCGATTTCGTCCCCTTCCATTCTTGCCTTTCCTCAGCTGTATTCTTCTCAGCTCTTACTAGTCATCTCATGCCACGTCCAGCACGAAAAGAGGTGCTCACCTCAACGCACACGTGGATAAGACATTCCTGGAATCTCTCTTTCACGGACTGTGGTCCATCGGCAGTGTCCACCTATATACTCTTGACAAGACAATTGCAGTCTTGTTTTTGTTCTGTTGAGTCTCTTCGCGAGACTTGCTCCAAACGCTCGTGTGTTTACGATGGTTGACACATCGAGATACGCCGACATGTCTTGATGTAGTCATGCAATCGTTTGCAATGATCTCTGAGTCTGTGAAATTTATTTGAATCACCTCAACGTGTCAGCCAAGGCATGCATCCAAAATATCTTTTCAAGATCGTGTAGCTTTGCCTGCACGAAGCTCTGTCCTGGCTTGTTGGCGTTATATGAATGAGCCACTTGACAGTGGTCGACAACGACGATGAACTCTTCTCCATACTGAAGCAAAGTATTTGAGTTTGGATGCGAAATTTGACCCGCCGAATAAGAATTTCATGAGGATTTGCATGCAATAAGAAATAGCTTGGAAAACATTATAGCCTTTGAGAAACATGACTTGAAGGATGAAAATGTAGGTCAAAACTCTCTGCTAATAGTAATAACGTTTATAATGAAATAGTATGTGTGTCAAAGGATATGGACAGGACACGAGGAATGAAGCTTGGGACTGTCGAGGGCTGACGACGAGGGGATGCAAAATTGCGTAGGTTTTGTTTTGTTGGGAGAGTGGATGGTGTGTGTGGGATATGTTGTAGGTTTCTTGTGTGTGTGGAAAAAAAGTGTGTGTGTGTCAGTGTGTTTGAGAACGTGTGTTGTGCGATGTGGCGTGTATGGGAATACGTATAAGCGGTCGTATAGCTCAGTCGGTAGAGCATGGTGCTAATAACGCCAGGGTCCTGGGTTCGAGCCCCAGTATGACCAACGTTTTTTCCCCTTTTCACCGATTTCGTCCCCTTCCATTCTTGCCTTTCCTCAGCTGTATTCTTCTCAGCTCTTACTAGTCATCTCATGCCACGTCCAGCACGAAAAGAGGTGCTCACCTCAACGCACACGTGGATAAGACATTCCTGGAATCTCTCTTTCACGGACTGTGGTCCATCGGCAGTGTCCACCTATATACTCTTGACAAGACAATTGCAGTCTTGTTTTTGTTCTGTTGAGTCTCTTCGCGAGACTTGCTCCAAACGCTCGTGTGTTTACGATGGTTGACACATCGAGATACGCCGACATGTCTTGATGTAGTCATGCAATCGTTTGCAATGATCTCTGAGTCTGTGAAATTTATTTGAATCACCTCAACGTGTCAGCCAAGGCATGCATCCAAAATATCTTTTCAAGATCGTGTAGCTTTGCCTGCACGAAGCTCTGTCCTGGCTTGTTGGCGTTATATGAATGAGCCACTTGACAGTGGTCGACAACGACGATGAACTCTTCTCCATACTGAAGCAAAGTATTTGAGTTTGGATGCGAAATTTGACCCGCCGAATAAGAATTTCATGAGGATTTGCATGCAATAAGAAATAGCTTGGAAAACATTATAGCCTTTGAGAAACATGACTTGAAGGATGAAAATGTAGGTCAAAACTCTCTGCTAATAGTAATAACGTTTATAATGAAATAGTATGTGTGTCAAAGGATATGGACAGGACACGAGGAATGAAGCTTGGGACTGTCGAGGGCTGACGACGAGGGGATGCAAAATTGCGTAGGTTTTGTTTTGTTGGGAGAGTGGATGGTGTGTGTGGGATATGTTGTAGGTTTCTTGTGTGTGTGGAAAAAAAGTGTGTGTGTGTCAGTGTGTTTGAGAACGTGTGTTGTGCGATGTGGCGTGTATGGGAATACGTATAAGCGGTCGTATAGCTCAGTGTACAATCGCGTATATTAAATTTAATTATACGCTAAATAATAATGACCGTCATTAATCACTCTTGAGTGACTCTTGAAACTTGATTTTTGTTGTATCGTTTGATACAGGTAATTGATGGTGTCTTGACACGTCGCATGTGTTGTTGATTGTGGTCTTCATGTCGTATAACATCATGGATGGTCTTGGGTGATGTGGACATGGGACAGACTTGTCTTGTCTTCGACGTCAGATGGGTGTGGAGTAATCTTGGACTGGCTTCAGAACGTCCACATGTTGGCTTTGACTAATCTTGGATGGGACCATGGGCACCAGATGATGTGTGAACTATTCTTCCACTGGATTTTTCTTGTCGCAGCGTGACATCGTCGTCGATTGTTGGCGCGTCACCGTCGATTGTGCAGTCGTCATGGGTGCCTTGATGTCGCATGTTGTTGAGTCGACGATCGTATCTTGATGTTTGTGTGGTCTTGCCAGAGAAATTTCACTGGATTTTTTCTTGGAGGACTTGAAAATTTGAGTGGCAGAGAACTTCCTTGGGAGTATTGAAAAGATCCTTGGCCATTTTCCTTTTCGTCGCTGCCGTGCTGCTGCTACTCTGCTGCTCCGTCGCCTCGCTTGGTCTCTGCTGCTTGTCCGTGCTGTCGGTGGTTGTGCTGTCCTCTCTGCCGCTTGCTGTATTGTGTCTGCGTGCTGTGGTGTGTCTGCGTCTTGCTGCGTTTGTCGTCGTTGCCGCTGCGAGCTGTCGCCGTTGTTGCTGTGGTGCCGTGGTGCTGTTGTCGTTGCTGTTGCTGGTGTGTTGTCGTGCCGTTGCCGCTGTTTTGTCGTCGTGCTGCTGCCGGAGTTGCCGCGATTGCTGTCCGTGGGTGCGGAACGCGTTGGGTGCGCTGCGACACGCGTTTGTTGAACAAGGCGATGGGCTCAAGGAAGGCAATCAAGGCGTTCAAGATCCAGAGGCTGGTTGAAGCGAAACGCAGTGGTCAAATCTCCGTCTCTTCGTGGGTGTCGAGGCGCAGGGCCTAACCAGCCTTTCCACTGCGATTTGATTCGGCTTGGCTTTTGGCGAAGAAAGCGTCCAAGGCGTTCAAGGAAGAAGGCGAGAAGACTCTTTATCCAAGTCGGCTCTGCTTTGGTGGAGTCGCCAGCGCGTCTCTTCAGGTGCCGAAAAAAGCTGGCTGTGGGGTGTGACGAGGGGGGATACCTCCGATCGCTCCTAGGTCAGTCGGTAGTCCCCCTACCCGGATACCTTTTGTTGGCGCGTTGCTTTTTACTTTGCTGCCGTTGAGTCGTGGTTTCGGCCACGACTTTCAACCATTGTGACTTGGTCGCAATGGGATGCCTCGGGGCTTTTCAAGTCAAGATTTCTTCGTTTGAAGAAGGTTTGCCATCTTTGGTCTTGATGATTTGCTCGTGGTTTTGTAGGTTCATCTTTCATGGCATTGTTCGAGTCCGAAAAAGGTCGAGTATTTTCCAGCTACTTTTGACTCATTTTTGCTTTGTTTGCTAGCGCGCGCGAAGCCTTAGAAAAGGCTTTGCGAAAATGGCCAAGTCGACGCGAAAAGGCTCGAGGATTTCACGCGAAGCGCTCGCCAATTTTTTAATTTTGTAATTCAGTCTTGAATTGCCAATTTCTTGTTTTTGTTTTGTCGATTTCTCAAGCTTGCTTCACATCTCCAAGTAAGTCACTTCAACATGGACTTGTTCTAACTTGGCTATTTAGCTTGGTCAGGTTGAATTTTGAAACAGTCATTGTGGTCAAGAGAAATGTCATTGTCAAAACTTGGTTGTCGATCGAGGATGAACTTTTCCAAAATGCAAGTCACTTGAAACGTCATGGATTGTTCTCAAACTTGGTGTAGGCATTGCTCAAACGTTTGGCGACTGATGTTTCTCTGAAAGTTGGACTTGATTCGCACTGCATGGCGTCCAAATGGGCCTTCAAAGTTTCCCTGGCGTTTGACGATGGGGATGGTTTTATAAAGCTGTAAGTCGTCTGGATCTACATGAATCGTCCTGATACTTCATGCAGGCATTGTCCAATCATTGTTCGTTGAATGGTTCTGTTGAAGCTGGTGTTGTATTGCGTTGCCTCAAGTTCAAATCGCCGGCAACGTAGGCTCGGGGTGTGGGTAACGTCCGTTGACGCTGGATGTAGATTCGTGTTCGATTGAAGGACAACCCATCTGTGAACTTGCAAACCGAGAACTACGCGGCTTGAACTGTGAATGCTTTGAGGTGCTTTCGAAAATATGCCTTGTACTGAGTTTGTCGACATAGAACTGCAAGAAGTGTTTTGACATCTTGATGTGCTTGTTCATCTTGTGTTTGGCGGATCCAACGACGAACATTAGAGCTCCAAAACGTCAGTGCAATTTCGTTGAGAGCTGGTATGTATGTAGCTGGAGCTTTATCGAATTTGACTCTGTTGCGGTGTGGCCATAGGAGATGGAGGATTGTGCAAACCAACATGAACCACATGCGCTGCAGCAAATCTTGATGCAATGACCAACGGCTCGCAACTTGGAAGGATTCAAGATGCTCAAACCAGTCCCAGGAAAAGCGTATCCCGAAAGGACTCCATGCTTCACGATGAGGTAACCAAACTCGATGCGTCCATTTGCAATTCATGAATAGGTGTCGTTTCGTCTCGCGTTCGAAGCACTGGTGGTAGCAACATTGGACGGCGTGTGGATGAGTCGATTCCATGAACCGAAACTTGTCACTGACAGGTAGTATGTCGTAGATTGCTCGAAACCAAACATCCGCCTGTACTGGTGTCACAATCTTGGACAGTGGCTTGACGTATCTCGAGAGGTAAGCGCTGATCTTTTTCTTGTCAGTCCTCAGCGGTGAGTCTAGAGGATGTTTCTTCGTCATGGGTGGTGCATGGAAGCTTATCGTCTTGAGAATCTTTGATGTCCAGGAGCCAAAAGGTATTTCCTTGTCATTGTGTCGACAGACGATGATGGGTTGTGCTTCAGGACTTCTCGGAACTCCGTTGACAAGCGGCAAGTCTGCTTGCGTCCACACGTTAGTCGCAATCAGCGTCAAGAGCTTGTAGAAGTGTTGGAAGCTTGTTGGAATTGGTGAGTCATCCACAAAGTCGTCTTCAAGTGCGGTCATCAAGGATTTGAATGCATCATAGGTTGGCCAGGTTCTCATCGGCGTCAAGAAATCTTCCAAGCTTAGAAAGCCACTACGTGCTACGTGCCGATACCAATCTCGATGGTTTTTCAACTTGATCGCCAAAGAGGATGTTCCATCTCGTCCCGGGACTTGGAAAAGCGGGTGCGACGACAACCAAATCGGCATTTGAATCATCTGATGAATTGTAGGTTCGTGCGGCGTTTTGACCGTCATTGGTATTTTTGTCCAGTGTTTCCAGATGTCGTTCCACAGCGGCGACAGCAATCCTCGTTGGACGAGTTGGTTGTTGAACGACGGGTGAGAGTACAAGAAATCCCAACGATCGTGTCGGGAGTATGGGCTCATGCATCTGTGCAGTCGATCCACAGGTAAGATGGTCCACAACTGTGTCGAATCATTCTCTTCTTTGACTAGGAGTTGAAGCCGAGTGAGACGCTGCTTGCGAATGATCGACGCAATATGGGGAACTTTCAAGCCAATCTTTTGATCGTGCATCAAACCGCCTGCCGCGAGAGCGAGGTACTTTTCTGTTGGTTGAGTTCGTCTGCTGAGGACAAACTTGTTCACCATAGATTGCCACTGTTGAATGGTACTGTCCTGAATTGGTAAGACCATTGTGTAGTGCCACAATTGCGATAGGATCATGGTTGTCACCAGCAGTCGTCGACCTCGGATCGTTCGCGCTCGACACGCCCAAGTGGTAAATGATTTGTAGAACTTGTCGGTGATGGTTTTGATTTGTAGGTTGGGATCCAAGTTATGCCCCAAGTGGATGCCCAGATATTTCACCGGGGTGCCGCTGGAAATCATGTTCAAACGTGGGTGTTGAATGACTTGTTGGTTGCTGTCAAGTGTGAGTACTTTGCTTTTGCTCCTGTTTAACTTGGCTCCAGAGTAGCGACAAAATTCATCGACAATTTCCAATTGCGCCTCTAGATCAATTACGGAACCAGAAACAAGAGTCGTGTCGTCGGCAAACAAGAGCACTGAAGCAATGCCACCCTCCGAGTTGGAGAAAGCAAAGCCGCGTTCAGGGTGGTTGCGCAAAAGTTGAGCAAGCGGCTCAATGGTCAACACAAACAGCATGGACGACAATGGGTCGCCTTGCTTGACACCCCGTGTTGGGTAGAATGGTTGTGTAAGTTCTCCATTAATATTCAGACTGACTTTGGTGTTCTTGTAGAGGAGTTTGACCCAGTTAATAAATTGGTCTCCCACGTTGAACTTTTTTAGCACTTGGTACATGAAGTTGTGGTTCACGCGATCATATGCCTTCTCAAAGTCCAAGAACATGGCGTAAGCTTCCTCACTGAATGTTGTACAGTAATGCTGAAGATCTTGTAGGAAAACGACGTGGTCGTGAATTCTTCGGCCTTTGACAAATCCGTTTTGCTCGGGCTGGACGATACTGGGCAATACATGGGAGAGTCGATAGGCCAAAGCTCTCGATAATGCTTTCACTTCAACTGGGATCAGTGCAATCGGACGATAGTTGGCGGGATTTCGACGATCGCCTCCCTTGAAGACCAATGAAATTGCAGACCATCGCTGGAAGTCGAGTAGTATTCCCTTGCGGCCTTGATCATTAAACACAATTCGTAGTATTTCACCAAACAAAGGGGCATCCAGTTGATAGAAGCAAGCTGGGAATCCGTCAATACCAGGTGACTTGTGTGGATTCATTGTTCTGATCGATTGAGCTAGTTCAGCAGCCGTCACTGGTACATCCAACGAACTGGAATCTTCTTCCGACAGTTTACGTTCCAAGACGTCAAGGAAAGAGCTTAGGCTTTCTGGGTTTCGATTTGACTCAAGGTCTTCATCGGTCATGACCGCACACCAATGAGCGTTAAATACTTCATGGATCTCCTCTGGTATGTCGGTGATATTTCCATCACTGTCATAACATTCCACAATAGGAATTGAGTAGCGACTTGCTTGCGGCTTTCGAAAGAAGTGTGACGTAGCAGCTTCATTGTGGGTGGCGTGAAAGTCAAAGCTGAGGTCAGCGCGATGTTGCTTTATTGCTTGCTGACGCTCTTCATAGTTGGCTTTTGCGATTGCGAGTGTATCTGGACTGATTCGTCCTTGCTGGTGCTTCAGTTGGGCTTGGAGCCATTGGATTTGAGCCATTTGAAGTGCGTTTCGTTGATCGGTGATCATGCGAGCGTGATACTTTTGCAGAAACCTCTTTGTTCGGTGTTTCCATCGAGTCCACCTTTCCCCTGGTTCACTCGATGTTCTCAACACTTCGAGAAATTCCCTTGCTTCATGCTTGATGGCGTCACGTACTTCCGGGATGGCCATCAATTCCTTTGGTAATTTCCAGTAGCACTTTTGTCTATGAATTTTGATAGGTTGAAGCTCCACAAAATGCCAAAGATGATCAGTGTCTGCTGTGGGTTCAAAGTATTCCGTTGTGCGAACCCAGCTAGTCAAGATTGGATCAAGCAAAATGTAATCCAACCGATTGAGTCGCTGAGGCGAAGAGTAAACCCGTTTTGTAGGATTGTAGCTGCGCCAAGCGTCGACGACATTCAGCTCTTGGATCCACTCAAAGCAAGACTGTCTGTGCGTGTGGTGATTTGAAGACGCGGAGCCTCTTGAGTCGAGCTCTCTGTCCATGGGAAGGTTGAAGTCGCCCAAGACCACATGCTTCGAGTTGAGCGGGAAATTTCTCGGCAAGGCGTTGAAAAATGCATCACGCTCACCGTCATGCACTGGCGCATAGACGTTGTGGTAAAATATCGGATGATCCCCCCACATGGAGCTCACAACCATATAGCGATCTTCAATGTCGTACTGGGATTCGTGGTGCAGGTGCTCAAAACCTGGAACTGTAGGTTGGAAGATCATCGCAACGCCTCCAGAGCGGTATTGTTCGACCTGGTCAGCGTTTCGTCGATGATCGTTGGAAGCAAGAAAGTACTTGTTTTTGCCAAGCGCGTGGTTCAAGTGAAATTGGAACTTGTCGAATTGCACAATGCCGGCGAACTTTGTTTCTTGCAAACCGACGATTTCATGTCTTGAGATCATGGAGTTGACAAGTAAGTTGCCATTATCTCTTGACAAGCCGTTGACATTGGCTGTGGCAATAGATAACTTGGAGAGCGGCGAATTTGGGAAAGTTGATTGACTTGTGTTTGTTGGTTGTTGGCTTGATTGAGGTGGTGGCTGGTTGGTGACTGAAGCCGAGAAGTCTTTAGTACATCAAGTTGTGTCGGCGCTGCAGACGAGTATTGTCTTGGCCAACAAAGGCAGTTAATGAGTTGTCTGTAGGCTGATAAGCATCCAGGCTAAGTTGCCAGATTTGCGACGTCATCTCGGAGCGATGCAATTGGTGCAGCTCTTCCGCGAAATGCTGGCCAAATTGCGATTTTAAGAGCGCCCAAAGTGTGGACGATGCCAGCATGCGTCCATGCTTTGTTGGAAGCCACACAACTGGCTGGTGTGTGAGGTACAGAAGCCAAGTATCGCTCGTGAAGACTAACGGTGCTTGAACAGCTAGCCACAATTCAAACGCGGACAGGGTGTCTTCCACAAGTTCCGTGGACAAGGCTGGGTGGTCAGGAGCGTCCTTGAAAAATTCGGGAGAATTTGAGATTTCTTCAAGTCGCTGCCATCGTGGATGTTCCTGAAAGATAAACTTGAACCCGTTTGTGAATGACTCCACCATTGGAAGTTGCGTCGCGGCAATCCACCGATGCCAGGTATGCATTCGAACGATCTTGGAGTATTCACTGTGCGAGTTGGCAGCGAGTTTTGTTAGCACGAAGTTCATGCTTTGGGTTTGCGTGTGGATCATCTTCCACAACGCATCAATATTGCAACGCCGAATGGAGTCGACGGTGTCGAGCTCTACTCCGGAGTAGTCCGTCGAAGCTATCGCTTGAACATGTTGCGTAAAGGCGGCCCCATCTTCAACGCTTTGTTGAAGGACATTCAAGAACTCTTCCATGGTAAGATTGTCAGGATGCCAGTCTAGTTTGTTGCCAACGACTTGTTGTTTTTTCACATAGGCAGAATTGATGCTCTCAACGTCTGTGGGAATTTTTTGAACTGTTGGTATGTAGACTCTTGTGGGAATGTCTTGATTGATTTCAAGGGTGTGCATGTTGGCCTCGATTTGATTGAGGACTTCGAAGAAGTTGTCGGATGCCCACGACTTGACAGTTGGTGATGACTGTTGAACTACCGTTCTCTTCTTGCTTCGTGGTGCTTCAAATCCGTCTTCTTCGCCGGTCTGACTTGTGTTTCTCTTGGTAGATTTGGCATCTACTTCCATCTCTTCTCCCTTATCAGTGTTACGTCCATCAAGGGTGGAGGGGCTGTCGCTCGTTTGTTGATTGGGATCATTACTGGATTCCTCGACTTCCATTTCCTCGGCTTGTTCCTCCTGCTGAGATTCTTGCTCTTGGTTGGAGCCTTGGTTCAACTCCTCGACTTCCATTTCCTCGCCTTGTTCCTCCTGCTGAGGTTTAGCTGCCTCATGGGGTGGCTGTTCGTCTGTCTTTGGACGCTTGGGTTGTTGTTGCGATTCGGTCTCTTCCTCCTTCTGGGGACTTGACGGCTTAGAAGCCATAGACTCCACGAGTTGGTCAAGATCCAAGCAATGAGGAGAACGCGCACCCGTACGCTGGCTTGACTTTTCGTAGTCTTTGACGAAGACATTGTAGGTCACGCCGTCCATGCGCAATTGATCGGTGACGTGTCCGTTGACAATGAGTTGATTAGGAGCGGTTGACTCCAAGAAGTAAACCCTCCACACGTTCGACTGGCACGTGATATTGGGTAAATGTTGACGGTACGCTTGGAAAACTGGTTTCGTCTTGAGTCGCTTCAATAGGCGAAACAGTTTGTCCGTGTCAAAGTTGAAACGAATACCAACAATGTCCATGAAAAAAAGTGCATCCATGGGATCTTGTGGCGCTGTTGATCTTCCTGAGAAGTGACGCGGCTTCTTTTTGGCTGTGGCTGTCGAGAATGGGTACGACTTGCCATAGATGGAGATCTCTTGACCTTCCAAGTCAGAGCGAACGGATGGCGACGTGATGGAGACAACGATATCACCATCGCGTGCCTTGTTGAGCTGAACAAACTCGAGCAAGTGGTGTGCCCAAGAAGCCTGGGCGTTCTCCTTGAAGATTGCGGAAATGAGTTTCTCATTGGAGAACTCACGGTCTTTGAAAGCGTCGCCCGTTTTGATCCAAACTGTGGCGGTAGCTGTTTTTGGTTTCGATGGTGTGGCGTCTGAAATGACTTGTAGGACTTCATCCTCGTCCGCTTCTTCGTTGCGAGCAAGTTGCATCAACTTGTCGAGATACGCGGTCGTCGGGCGGGTCAAGACGGTCTTCACCCGCTCCGTGGTAGGTTTCCCTACCCCTTTGCGTAACAAATCCGCATAGGACAATTTTTGAGTTGCTGGTTCCACGACACGTGGCGGTGTTCCTTCGGGGTCCGAGAGGTCGACATGGAGTCGAGTGCCAGGTGCGTTGTTGGAAGGAGTTGGTGGTGATGTTGCTTCATTAGGTGGCGAGTCATTTGAGCCAGGAGCGCTCATTGCGGCTTCAGCGGCGCGAGCGAGCGGCGCATCGTCTCGGTTGAGAGCCTCGGCGGTCGGCTCGGGACTTGGGTCGTTTCGGGCGCTTGAGTCGATGGAAGGTTCCGGTGATTCACAACGCTGGTTTGGAGGCTGCGACAAGTGCTCTGCATCCTCGCGAGAGTCCATGAGGGTGCTCGCGACGAGCGGCGGTTCGGTCATCGGCGCATCGACTAGAGCTTCGAAGGACGAGGTTTCATCGTGGTGGTTGTTCTCATTAGTCATTCGACTGAGTTGGTCTTCAACGACGCGAGCATCGAGAAAGCCGGCGGAAATTTCGGTGGCGGTGGACGACATACTTCACTTCACTTGGGAGGAGGAGGGTACCTTACTTGAACTGACTAACGACTTGAGTGGTTGACGGCAAAAGTAAAAGTGGTCGTATAGCTCAGTCGGTAGAGCATGGTGCTAATAACGCCAGGGTCCTGGGTTCGAGCCCCAGTATGACCAACGTTTTTTCCCCTTTTCACCGATTTCGTCCCCTTCCATTCTTGCCTTTCCTCAGCTGTATTCTTCTCAGCTCTTACTAGTCATCTCATGCCACGTCCAGCACGAAAAGAGGTGCTCACCTCAACGCACACGTGGATAAGACATTCCTGGAATCTCTCTTTCACGGACTGTGGTCCATCGGCAGTGTCCACCTATATACTCTTGACAAGACAATTGCAGTCTTGTTTTTGTTCTGTTGAGTCTCTTCGCGAGACTTGCTCCAAACGCTCGTGTGTTTACGATGGTTGACACATCGAGATACGCCGACATGTCTTGATGTAGTCATGCAATCGTTTGCAATGATCTCTGAGTCTGTGAAATTTATTTGAATCACCTCAACGTGTCAGCCAAGGCATGCATCCAAAATATCTTTTCAAGATCGTGTAGCTTTGCCTGCACGAAGCTCTGTCCTGGCTTGTTGGCGTTATATGAATGAGCCACTTGACAGTGGTCGACAACGACGATGAACTCTTCTCCATACTGAAGCAAAGTATTTGAGTTTGCATGCGAAATTTGACCCGCCGAATAAGAATTTCATGAGGATTTGCATGCAATAAGAAATAGCTTGGAAAACATTATAGCCTTTGAGAAACATGACTTGAAGGATGAAAATGTAGGTCAAAACTCTCTGCTAATAGTAATAACGTTTATAATGAAATAGTATGTGTGTCAAAGGATATGGACAGGACACGAGGAATGAAGCTTGGGACTGTCGAGGGCTGACGACGAGGGGATGCAAAATTGCGTAGGTTTTGTTTCGTTGGGAGAGTGGATGGTGTGTGTGGGATATGTTGTAGGTTTCTTGTGTGTGTGGAAAAAAAGTGTGTGTGTGTCAGTGTGTTTGAGAACGTGTGTTGTGCGATGTGGCGTGTATGGGAATAAGTATAAGCGGTCGTATAGCTCAATGACAATCGGGGTGTATTTGACCTTTAACCCTATAAATGTTTGCCTAGACCACTAAATGGGAACAAGGACTACTAAGTTCTACTCGAAATCCACTTGAATCGTTGCTTGAGTTCGATTGAGCTCGTGCATTGTCTTGGAATCTTGAAATTTCTTTACACAAGTGTCGCTCGCAAGTTCTTCTGCCAAAGCCAAGTGTAGTTGGTATGAGACTTGAGTTTGTCGACTATCTCGGAGACTTGCATTGCTTCATCACTGTCGATTGTAGGATCACGGAGCATTCGTCTGATATTTGCGGTCCACGAAACAAGAGAGACTTCCTTGACCGTCTGGATGTACGGCACTGGTTTGCCTTCAAACTTGGTTCGATTGCGATGAATTCAAAAGTCCCGTAGCAAAGTTGAAACAAGAAGGACCCACAAACGACGAATCACTGAAAAATGAGGCACCCATTCTTCAGAAACCGCGAATTCGTCGAGGTTGATAATCGTATTCCATGTAAATGGAATACCAAACGGTCGCCACGCTGCTTGATGCCAATTCCACACAGGCTTGACAAACTTGCAGTCGAACAGGATGTGTTGCATCGTTTCGACGGCTGAGCAACCAGGATAGGAGCATTCGATAATGCTAGGGTTGGTGTCTTGAAGGAAAAAGAAGCGAGAGTTGACGGGTAGCATCCGAAACAAGATTCGCCACCACACATCGGCTTGAAGAGGAGATGGATATCGCATCAAAGGTTTCACACTCGTGTTGATGTATTTCTTGATTGCCAAGTCATTGTTTCTTGAATCGCTCGACATGGGGTGCTGCTTGGTGAGTAGTGGCGCACAAAAGCAAATCGATCGGATGTACTTGCGCGGCCATTGTTGAAAAGGAACAAAGACATTCTTCCAAACTTGTCCGACGGGGAATTGAACATCACGGTTCGGAGGCACAGCTTCCTCGAGAGAGATACCCAGTACTTGCCATACATTGGTCGCAATGAGTGAAAGCAGTGAGTACAAATGGCGAAACACGCGTGGAAAGTCATCACCAGGGAACCGCCAAACGTGAGACTCCATTTGCAACTTGAATTCTTCATAGGAGGGCCACACGCGTTGTGCGGTGACGAAATCGTCCAAGCAATGCAAGCCTTCTTGGGCGAGGAACTTGTAGAAGGGACGATGATGTTTGAGGGCGACAGCAAGCGAGGTTGGTCCATTGGAACCAGGAACCAAAAACAGCGGATGAACTTGCAGCCAAATAGACATGGTAAGGAGGTGAGATTGTGTCGGCGTCTCAGGACATTTGCGCGTAAGGGGGATACGATGCCAGTTGTCCCAGATTTTCCGCCACAACAATGGGAGCACTTCAAGTCGCATGTGATTCGTGTTGTGGTTGGGATGATACATGAGGCAGTCCCACGACGAGTGTCTTGCGAACGGCTCCATGCACCTTCGAATGAGTTGCTTCGGGAGAACAGACCATAACGATGGTTCTTCGTTGTCGGTCTGAACAAGAAGTTGAAGTCGCTGAACACGTTGAGCACGAATTCTTGACGCAATATGCGGAATCCTGAGACCCAGGCTGGGATGATACGCCACGCCAGAGTTGATCAAGGACATGTGCTTGTCTTCCTTGTGTCGCTTTCTTGCCAAGATGAACTTGTACACCATGGACTGCCACTTGGCGATCGTGTCTTCAGGGATGTGGATGACAGCTGTGTAGTGCTAGAGCTTGGACAACATCATGGTGTTGGCAAGTAGCCTTCGACCTCGTAGCGTTCTCGCTCGACAGCCCCACGTGATGAAAGACTGATAGAACGAGTCGGAAAGCGCATTGATTTGAACTTGGTCGGATAAACGGTGGCCAAACAATATCCCCAAGTACTTTGTTGGAGTACCCGAGGTAACCATGGAGAGTCTTGGATGTCGAGGTACGTCTTGGTTTCCATTCAGCGTGAGAACTTTGCACTTGCCCACGTTGAGTTATGCACCTGACTGAGTACAAAATTCTTGGACAAGCTCCAGTTGTCGTTCCAAGTCTTCAAGGGAGGACGAAACCAATGTTGTGTCATCAGCAAAGAACATTGCCATGGCAAAGAGCTCCTCAGAGAAAGGAAGGCTATATTCTTCGTGATTGCGCAGTAGCTGACTCAGAGGTTCCACCGAGAGGACAAACAACAGTGCCGACAAAGGATCCCCTTGCTTGACTCCACGCGTGGGGTAAATGGCTTGACTGAGCTCGCCGTTGATGACCAAGTGGATGATGGGACTATGGTACATCAGCTTGATCCAGCTGATGAACACAGGACCGAAGTTGAATGCTTCCAAAACGTCGTACATGAAATCCCAATTGACGCGATCATACGCTTTTTCAAAGTCCAGAAACATAGCGTATCCTTCGATGTCGTCCAGAGTACACTTGTGTTGAAGGTCCTTGAGAAAGATGATGTGGTCATGAATGCGCCTGCCAGCCACGAATCCTGTTTGAATCGGATGGATCAGGGCAGGTAGCAGATCACGCAAACGATAAGCAAGTGCCCTTGTGAGAATTTTGACTTCAACTGGGATCAAAGCAATCGGTCGATAATTCCCAGGATTGCTTCTGTCACCACCTTTGAAGAGCAAGGACACGGCAGAACGTCGTTGAATGCCAAGCAACTCGCCACGTGAAAGTTGATACTTGAAGACCAAGCAAAGTATCTCGGCAAATAGATCCGCCTCCAACTGGTAAAAGGCCGCAGGGAATCCATCCATTCCGGGAGACTTGTGTGGAGCCATGGTCTTGATGGCTTGTGCAAGTTCATATGTTGTGATTGGGCTGTCAAGGGAATCGCGTTGCTCGTTCGTCAAACGTTTTTGCAATAGCCGTAAGAATCGGCGTCGACTGGCACGGTTCGGAGCTTGAAAGTCGTTTTCGCACATCACGGCAGACCATTTTGCATGAAACACATCATGGATGACTTGAGGACATGTCGAGACTGTGCCGTCAGCGTCTTGAACTTCCAGGATGGGCACGTTGTACAGAACTTTCTTTGGGGGACGAAAGAAGTGCGCTGTAGAAGTTTCATTCTTGGTCGCGTGAAAATCGAAGTTGATGTCATTTTGGTATGACTTCCACTCGGGCATCGTCTCGTCATACTTGGCTTGAGCTTGTTCCAATGCTTGACGCGGCAAACGTCCCGCATCGAACGCTGCCTGTCGGTCGTATAGCTCAATGACAATCGGGGTGTATTTGACCTTTAACCCCTATAAATGTTTGCCTAGACCACTAAATGGGAACAAGGACTTCTAAGTTCTACTCGAAATCCACTTGAATCGTTGCTTGAGTTCGATTGAGCTCGTGCATTGTCTTGGAATCTTGAGACTTCTTTACACAAGTGTCGCTCGCAAGTTCTTCTGCCAAAACCAAGTGTAGGTGGTATGAGACTTGAGTTTGTCGACTATCTCGGAGACTTGCATTGCTTCATCACTGTCGATTGTAGGATCACGGAGCATTCGTCTGATATTTGCGGTCCACGAAACAAGAGAGACTTCCTTGACCGCCAGGATGTATGGCACTGGTTCGCCTTCAAACTTGGTTCGATTGCGATGAATCATTAGACACACATTATCTACAAGTAGATTTATATCTACATCGTACAGTTCATCTGCCCCAAGAACGAATACAGTATGTATTGCAAAGGTTATTAATTTTTAAAATTTGACCGCTATAGAAATAAACCGAGGACAATGACAAGAATTTATAGGAGACAATTAGTGTGTGAAAAATGTTAACTTATAGGTCCAAAACAGCTTGATGGAAAACTTCACATGAACAAATGGTAAACACCCGCACGTAACCAACCAAGGGTGCCCTGTCGTCATGCTCCATGCATCAAACAAGCACTGCGCGACATCTGACTGCTGTATGGACACAAACGGCTCACTGAAAATAATCAAGAATGCCCCGGAGAGCCAAGGATGACCGAGGTAGGAATTATCTTAATTCGTGAACGGTCGAAATGATGCCCGACGGCACTCTTGCGTGGTCTATTTAATCCAAAAGATCCTTGAAACTGATGAATGATACCACTTTTGCGTGGCCTATCGAACTCGAAAGTCAAAGCAGATTGATAAAGTCAGGAGATAGCAACGACGAATACGTTTTCTTTGCAGAAGAGCCGACTCATTAATGTTGAGAAGTTGATCCATAGACACAAGGATGAGAGACACAGCTGCCGGGTGATAGGACAGTGTCCATCATTGGAATGTTGTCAAATATCCCGAACAAGTCATCCTAAGTGTAAATTAAGATACAGGCTCGCTATACGATTTATCAAAAAGTCCAACGTGAGGATCGGCATCCATGAAGATAAAAGAAGAGGGTAAAGTTATAGTTAGCGTGTTTTTTAGATATTCGAGACAGCGATACGATATCAGTAACGTCAAGATCGCCCAGAGACACTGGAACCTGGTAATGAGGTTTAAGAAAGCTTGATGTTGAGACATCTTGTCGTAATTGTCATTCATGTGATACAAACAGTAGTGGGTGTCAAATTGGCAGGCAGGTTCAACATCAAGGATGATTGGATAAAATAGAACCTGCATGTGTGAACCTGACCTGCCAAAATAAACTACCAGGTTGGCAGGTCCAGGTTTGAGTGGTTTGAGAACTATTATGGCGCCCAAGCGAAGAGCTACTCCCAAAGGCCCAGGGAAAGCTGCAAAAGCAAAATCCAGGTCATCTTCTCTATGATTCCAGTCGGCACGACCTAATCTCATGAGATATCGAGCATACAGAGTTCTCTCGGTGGCCTTGAGGAGATATGACCTGTGGGAAGTCTTGGGCATTGATTTTTTATTGTGCTGTGAGCAAAATGAGTGGGTGTCAGTTTCAAAAAAAATCTGCAGGTTGTTATGATTGGTCAAAATACCGACCTGCCTCATGAACCTGCCTGCCAAATTGACACCCACTAGTTTGGTTTTACGTAATTTGAGTCTACTTCAATTGTGTTGAAGTTTTATACGCCAATGGGTCATTGTTGTTGGACTTACTACAATTGTTTGGTTCCTGCGAGCGCTTGTTGTAACAATGACCGCTATTTTCTGTTCAAGGCTTCGTATTGACATGTACCTGGACCAACTTGGTGCAATCTTGTTGCGCAGTAAGACTCCCACATACATCCTTTAGTTCAGAACACCCCATCGTTTATCGCGTTTGGCAAATTTCATTTGGAGGCGAAAACCGTAAGCCCACACCCCATACCAATTGACCATTCACTAAGCATACCTTCTATTAATGATTTCCAAAATACTTCTCTGTTTGTCAACCCTAGTAATACCTTGTATACCGTGTACTCTAAACTCTACATGCAAATATCTAAATGACGTTATATGAAATATTTCAGCTTTAACCGCATCAGCTAGAACACAAGTTCCTGCTCGCGAGTGAGCTTAGGTTTGAGAGAAGTCGACCACACTCAATCTTAGTTACATTTTCCTTAAAGCTAGCCGTGCCCCGGAGCCCTGAAACTCTAGCTTATACGCAAGAAATCAGTCATGGCTGTGGCTTGACTGTGGCATTATTTGAGCGCACAGTCATCAACAGTACATATGCATGTAGACAGGGGCTTCTAACTAAAGTAAACTCTGTCTTAACTCCGCAA
Source organism: Aphanomyces euteiches (assembly GCA_021527685.1). NCBI lineage: Eukaryota > Oomycota > Saprolegniomycetes > Saprolegniales > Verrucalvaceae > Aphanomyces > Aphanomyces euteiches. Next base: position 25,315 of record JAJGMV010000323.1, read on the forward strand.
CGTTGAGTGTGGTGATAAGAAAGCAATTATTTTTAAATAAAATAATGAGAATACTGATGATGACCCACTTTACCAAAATCAGAAGAAATTATAACCAATCAAACAGCTTTATTCTATCTGTTAGACCTATTAGAAATCGATAAGTATTGAAAGAGTGCTTAAATGGTTGATTACATTGGATAGCAATGTTCATCACACTATTTTGGATGAGGCAACATTGCTGACAATAACTTTCATTTAAACCAATTAGAAGTCAAATTGAGTTTTTTCAAAAATTATCCACCAATGTGAAATCAGGGGAGATGCGGGAATTCAATAAAACGGAAAATTCGCCAAAATTTTAAAATAAGTCAAAATTTAAAAAAATGTTTTGTCCATATTTTTATTAAGATTTTCCCGATTGTCAGTGTAAGAAACATTTTGCAAAGTTTATTCACGTCAAACTTCGCGATCAAAAAAACTAATGAAGATGCTGTCGGTTGCGATCAATTTATGGTGAAGCTTATAGCTACAAGTATAGTCTACAAGTAAATTCAATAAAACCGGGGATTCGAATAGTTTGAATGTAGTTTTTTTGCTCGGAAAGTTCAAAAAAACTTCAAAAAACTTCATCTTTGGTTTCAAAAAAACTAATCAAGATACCAAAAAACTTCAAGTTTTTTTGGTTCTTCCTTTATAAAGTACTCCTGAATACGTTGTCGTGAAAGAGCAAGTGTTGAATCGTTTGGGAAGTGTAGTTTTTTGAAAGCATTTTGCAAGTTTTTTGGGAAAGTACAAAAACTTGAAAGAAACCTCTACAAAAAACTTTGAGGGTGTGTTCGGTTTGGCTTGGAATCATGATCCAAAGTTGATCCTGGACTATTTTATCCAATAGAAAACGACTTCTAACCATATGTGTATTTGCGAAATTTCCTTGAGTTCCTCAAGGAACAATGGGACAATCCACTTTGGTGGGAGAATCATGATATTCAGAAACAACCTCTATGGGGTAAATTATAAGAGTGAATGTGGATTCTTCAGAATGATTGTAAATCCCGTGGATGTCCCAACAAGGTTTTGCCTGGGAGAATCAAGATCGAATCAACAAAAAAAAAGTTTTTTCAAAGTGAAGAAACTTTGAAAAAACTTTTTTTAATTATCGAGAATTTTAATAAGGGCCCGTCTGGCAACCGAAAATATTGCAATAAATAGACCTAAAATGCCATTTTGAGGCCAAATTCAATCTGTGAGGTCAAAATATGAACTTGTTTATCTCAGAGAGTTTTGCACCAAATCCAATATTTTTGGTTGGGATATACTCAGTAAAGGCTCTCAAAATGCCGTTTTACGAAATGGAGGTTTTACCTCCATTTTGAATATGCCATAAGTCGTTGATCCCATTTTGGTTGAAAATGGCGTATTGAGTTTGAAATTTTGCCAGACGAACCTTAATTTCGTGATTTCCCGCATCTCCGGGTGGAATAGAGTTGTAACATTTTTGTCCATTCAACGTTCGATGTACAAAACCTATCGTGCATGCATCGAGATGAAAAACCAAAATGCTGTCATGTCTCTTCTTCTTGCATATTGATCACTCCTTGATTAGAATAATTTTCGATTGAAAAGGATAAGAATAATATGCTCTCGTCGATTCTCTCGTTGTCACTCATGGAAGTTTTGGTCGCTGATTGTCTGGACGAGGTTGCCTTGATGAAAGATTTGTATTCCTTGTGGCCTTACGTACGTTTAAGATTAGCCCACAACTTTGGATGTGATGGTGAAACAACCATTCATCCACAACTGTCACGTTAGTCTTAATGTACTCCGTAGTCGTAACATTGCTGAATCTAGGCATTTGTCTGCGAGGGACCAAAGAGCCCTTGAGAAAGCATTTCCTCCAATTCAATCGCCACTCCATCAGCATCATGGCACGACGCAGTGACTTTTTTGGCAACTTGTTTCACTTGTCGATTGCATTCTGCATGGCAATACCGAAACCAGCAGTTTGGACAAATTCAAGATCGTTCGCCCCATCACCAAACGCGACGGTGGCCGCGAGAGGAATGTCAAGATGCTTGGCGAGGCGCTGGAGACCAATGCCTTTGTTGATTTCTCGTGGGATGCATTCGACGAAATAGCTGTATGAATTCACTTGGACGTCGTGGTGGGGCAGGACAGACTCAAGCGTCGAATGGATTTCTGCTGGATCATCACCAAGGACAGCGACTTGGCACGGCGCCACGGCATTCAGATCATACGCTTCAACAATGTTGTATTTTCCACCAGTGCGTGTGCCATAGCGATCAATGAGTTCATGGTGCGAAGAGTGAGTTGGTCGAGCGTGGATGATGCCACGGACTTCGTCATAGAGATTCACACAGCGTTCCATGCGTTCGGCCGTGTTGAGGACAGTTTGGACGATTTCCCTTGACATTGTATCGACGTAAAGGGGTCGACTCGCTGCATCAAAAGCGGCGGCACCGTTGCATGACAGGATGACGCATGGCAGTCCCAACTGCGCTTGTGCGTCCATCATACAAGCCATAGACCGGCCAGAGCAGAGCGAAATGGTGGCACCGGTCGCTGCGACGCGCTTTATGGCCGCAACGGTCCTAGCGCTCACTCGATTCGCTGCATCAAGGAGTGTTCCATCCAAGTCGAATGCCACCAAGCGGAATCGCATTTTCCACTGAAAAAAATACCGTCGAATTTTTTTCCAGTGAAAATGAAAAACATTTTTTCGGATTTCACCCGACTTCGAAAATGACAAGATCGCTGCCGACGCTGGTGCGGCAAACTAGCTTTCATGCAAGAAATCGGACCGCGTCGTCAAGCCAGACTCTTCCTTAGGCTCTTCTTGCTCATCATTAAGCTGTTGCAGCTTAGCCTACCATCGACTTGCGTAAGTCCAGCACAAAGTGGGATCTTGTGCCAATTCAATTCGATTCTTTCACTGGCGCAGCTCGCCATTCTTGCTTGATCTAAGCTTATAGAAGTTATCCTAAAAGCTGCTAAGTGCCATGATATCGTATCTACCATGCCTATCATGGCTTACCACGATTGAAATTGCCTGAATGGTCACATGACAGGATGACATGTTCAATTTGTGCGTGCTCCAAGCAGGATTCGATTCGTTTCGTCGAATTCAAGCCCGAAGATCCTCTTGGAACAGCAATCTCCAAGCAAGAGAGATCCAGCGGTACAGCAACTCGACAAGACGGCAGCTTCGTGGTCGTCTGCTGGTGTCCAAGGAACAACATGACAACAAAGTATCTCCAGGTTGGCTGTCCATCAACTATTTTTTATCTTGATATTTGTATACAAAGTCAATGACCTGTCTATTCTCCAGGTCAAACTTGCATGTTTTTTGGATGAAAAGCTACTAAAAGAGATTTGTTCCCCGTGTCCTTGTTGGCAGTATGATTGTCGTACTCTTTGTCGCTGGCGCAGTCGGATCATTGTGTATCTGGCAGCATGCGGCTTTTGATTGTTGTCCTTTGTGCGCTCTTGGTCAATGTGGTTGTAGCCCGTCAAGTGGCAAACCACCAGCAATACGCTCTCGCCAGTCCTGACTACGCCGCCGCTGCTAAATACGTCCGTCGGCCGAGGAACAATCCCCGCATTGAATACGACACGAGTGCCGATTCGAATGGACTTGTGCCATACAATCCTTCATCCCAACGTAAATCCAAGAAGCAATTCTTCCCCCTGGCCATGGCTGCAGCTCGTGTCGCTGCTCCATACGTCGTTCGAGCTGCCGCGCCTCTCGTCCGCACTGCCGTCCAGCGAGCTGCACCTTCGTCGCTCGTGCGGCTGCTCCCGTTGTTCGCTCGGTCGTTCAGCGTGCCGCGCCGTATGTGTCTCGTTTGGCAGCGCCAGCAGTTCGATCTGTGGCTAGCCGAGTCGCTCCTGCCCTCGCTCGAGCTCCCCAAGTCCTCGGCTCTGTCAACAGAGTCGCATCTGGCGTCGCCAAAGTGTCCAATTCAGTCAATGGCATCTCAAGAGCAGTCGGAGACGCCAACGCTCGAGTCGGTCGCGTTGCTGACAGTACGCTGGCCGCAACGGCATGCTTGGAAACATTGCCAGATCCGTTCAATCTGGCTCGGCGACGGTTGGAAAGTATAATGCCCAAGTCGGTCGTGTCGCTGGAACTGTCAACAAGTTTGCTGGCACTATTTCCAAGTACACGGGCGGCTTCAAAGGCTTCGCCAGAGGACAAGCCACTGGCCGCGCTGGCACGTTTGGCAAAGTTTTGCAAACTGTCAACAAAGTGTCTGGCGCTGTCCAGCGTGGAGCTGGTAAAGTGACTCAAGTGGCAGGAAAAGTTCAACGAGGAGCCAACAAAGTCGCATCGATCAGCGACAGAGTCAGCCGAGTGAGCCAAACGGTCAACAATGTTGCTGGCCGCTTCGCCAACAACCAAGGAACGACCGGAAAGATCGCCCGAGGAGTCCAACGTGGAGCAACTGCCGTCAACAAAGCCGCCACCGGCGTGTCCAGGACTGCAAGAAACATGGAAGCCTTGCCGGCGGTGTCCGTGGGTTAGTCGAAGCGTCGGCCGCGCCGCTGGCGATGTCAACAAAGCGACTAATCGCTACTGGGCTGGTAGCCAACAGAGCACCGTCGAGGAAGCACCAAGAGTGGATCCAAGAGCGCGAAAGGTCAAGGCAAGAGTCGAAGTGGAGCGAAGAAGAGCGCCGGCCAATCCAAGCGTTCTACTCGAAGCAGCTCTGCAAGTCGACGTGGTGCCAAGAAGAGTTCCAGCCTAGGACGTGGCAAGAGTGCAGGAACTAAGCGGTCGAGCTCCAAGAGTTCTACCCGTGGCACCAAAGCGACTGGATCAAAGAGCTTGGGTCGAAATGGAGCCAAGACCACCAGAGCCACTACTCGAGCAGCACAAAGAGCCGTTCCTCAACTGGCCGGGCAACTCCAACCAAGAGCAGCCGCAGCACGGCAAGCAAGAGCACCAAGAGCCGAGCTCCAACTGGCCCAGCTACAGCGACCAAGAGCAGCCACAGCAAGGCAAGCAAGGGCACCAAGAGCCTAGCCTCAACTGGCCCAGCTGCAGCGACCAAGAGCAGCCGCAGCACGGCAAGCAAGAGCACCAGCAGCCGAAGCGCAAGTAGCAGTCGTAGCACCAGCAGCCGAAGTTCCAGCGGCGGTAGTCGTCGCAAACTTTAAGCGAATCCATGTTACATTTAGTCGGACAGCATACGAGTTGTGCGTTTATAGCTTTCTTGTCGGTCGATGGAAGTTGATTCCAGCAAACTCGCCTTCGAATGTGCCGTGGAGGATATCCAGTAGGGGAATGGAAAGCCCAAGTTGACGATCACTTTGGCGTGATGCATCGCGTGGTCTTCCGAGTTGTACACGAGAGGAATCCGAAATGGAAGGCCAGAATGGTCCAGCACGCCAAAGGTCCCCATGATGATCATGTAGATCGCAAATGCAGAGACGTGCATCGAGAAAACAAACGGGCCATATAAGACGAGTAATACACGGCGCCTTCGAAAGGATGCATGTACATGTCGTCAAAGGGCTGCGGGCGCTTGTAGTGATGATGGACTTGTGCACCCGCGTGTACAAGAAGCGGCAATGCAGCAAGCAGTGCCAATAGTACTCCACCGTGTTTTCAAAGACGCACGCAACGATAATTTGACGGACAATCGTTGCAATCGATGGGGAAGCATCAAACGTCATTTGGCTATGGCCTCGCATATGTAGTTCGGTTGAAACCATCGCGCAAGTTGCAGCCAGAAGCAAGTTGAACGACACGAGGGTGACATGGTGGACGGATCGTTTCGGGCTGGCGCATTGCGGTAAAAGATCACATGCAGAAGCGACGAGTAGGAGATGTAGCCAAAGAAGACGATACAAAACACCACTCGCGCTTGGATGGAAAGGATCGCCGGCGCTGCGTAGACCAAGTACAACAAGCCCGCGATGGTGCTCGTCGCGCCGACAATCGACGCCATCTTTGTGCTTTTGTCACTTTCCGGTTGTTTTACCTCGTTATAGTGACAAGTTAGAGAAATTTCAACATTAAAACTTTCAATTTCCCTGACTTTAACGACAATATTTTGTACATATATAGAATTATCCGGAATTGATATCGGAATCGCATTTTCACTTTGGCAAAATGGCGCGGGAATCGAAACCCAGAGCGTCCAAGAAGACGGCGCCAAAGAAGCCAGCAATGAAGAAAGCGGCGCTGCTCCAATGTGCCCACGACAATCTTGGTGAAATTCAAGAGATTTTATCCGAACTAGACAAGCTGGCACAAGAACGACAGGCGTTTTGCAATGGAACCATGCACGTGCTCCATCTCGTCGACGAATGAGACCCAGAAGTGACAGATACGAACTGTCTGGACGACTTGAATGATCTGGGCGGTGGTGTTATCTACCTTCGTGCAAGCAGCTCCGACGATGCCGCGCCCAATCGTCCATGAACGATAGGAAGGACAGTGTAACCTACAACAGCTCATTTCTTATCCTGAAGGATGTTTCCGATCGTGGCACGACGGCCGTCTCGACAACGCTCACGATAGACGCAGAGATTCAGTCATATATATATTTACAGGCGATTCCTGTCAGCTTGGGGCTCTATTGATACAACGGGTCGGCGATTGGGTTGGGAGCAAGTTGAAACGCTTCTTTGTCGTGATGCGCTCCTTGGAGAACTTGTCGTCGGGAGAAAAGCGTGCTGGGTGTGCAGAGTGCGTCGGTTTGCCCGACGGGTCTTCCTTCTTGAGCGTGTAGCATCGCTTGCCGTCGGCGCCGGTGTAGTACATGAGATGCATGTTGGCCAAAAAGATTCAAAATGAAATCGCTTGTGGCCATTGAGATAAATATCCGGATTATCCGAATAAAACCAAGGGGTGAAGGGTTTTGGGGGTGCAGGGGTTACTTAATCGTAAATTCGATTGCGGTGCTTTTATTACCTCTGCGCACAAATTTTTGGACAGGAGTTTGAGCGTGTCTCCGTGACCTTCACGCATTCAGTGGTGCTGTACCTTGACGATGTCAAATTGGTGATGAAATTGTGGATTTTGTGTCACTGAAGAGCTCGCCAGTCGCTATGCATGGTTTGCTACCTGTTGAACTTGATCGTTGGAAGTGATGAACTTGGAGCATCTCCAGCAGCAGCGTGGTTTTGCAATTTGCAAAGGCACGCTTGAGGTCGTACTGAAAGG
>JAJGMV010000012.1:0-340363 GCA_021527685.1 Aphanomyces euteiches
CAAGGAAGAAGGCGAGAAGACTCTTTTCCAAGTCGGCTCTGCTTTGGTGGAGTCGCCAGCGCGTCTCTTCAGGTGCCGAAAAAAGCTGGCTGTGGGGTGTGACGAGGGGGGATACCTCCGATCGCTCCTAGGTCAGTCGGTAGTCCCCTACCCGGATACCTTTTGTTGGCGTTGCTTTTTACTTTGCTGCCGTTGAGTCGTGGTTTCGGCCACGACTTTCAACCATTGTGACTTGGTCGCAATGGGATGCCTCGGGGCTTTTCAAGTCAAGATTTCTTCGTTTGAAGAAGGTTTGCCATCTTTGGTCTTGATGATTTGCTCGTGGTTTTGTAGGTTCATCTTCATGGCATTGTTCGAGTCCGAAAAAGGTCGAGTATTTCCAGCTACTTTGACTCATTTTTGCTTTGTTTGCTAGCGCGCGCGAAGCCTTAGAAAAGGCTTTGCGAAAATGGCCAAGTCGACGCGAAAAGGCTCGAGGATTTCACGCGAAGCGCTCGCCAATTTTTTAATTTTGTAATTCAGTCTTGAATTGCCAATTTCTTGTTTTTGTTTTGTCGATTTCTCAAGCTTGCTTCACATCTCCAAGTAAGTCACTTCAAATGGACTTGTTCTAACTTGGCTATTTAGCTTGGTCAGGTTGAATTTTGAAACAGTCATTGTGGTCAAGAGAAATGTCATTGTCAAAACTTGGTTGTCGATCGAGGATGAACTTTTCCAAAATGCAAGTCACTTGAAACGTCATGGATTGTTCTCAAACTTGGTGTAGGCATTGCTCAAACGTTTGGCGACTGATGTTTCTCTGAAAGTTGGACTTGATTCGCACTGCATGGCGTCCAAATGGGCCTTCAAAGTTTCCCTGGCGTTTGACGATGGGGATGGTTTTATAAAGCTGTAAGTCGTCTGGATCTACATGAATCGTCCTGATACTTCATGCAGGCATTGTCCAATCATTGTTCGTTGAATGGTTCTGTTGAAGCTGGTGTTGTATTGCGTTGCCTCAAGTTCAAATCGCCGGCAACGTAGGCTCGGGGTGTGGGTAACGTCCGTTGACGCTGGATGTAGATTCGTGTTCGATTGAAGGACAACCCATCTGTGAACTTGCAAACCGAGAACTACGCGGCTTGAACTGTGAATGCTTTGAGGTGCTTTCGAAAATATGCCTTGTACTGAGTTTGTCGACATAGAACTGCAAGAAGTGTTTTGACATCTTGATGTGCTTGTTCATCTTGTGTTTGGCGGATCCAACGACGAACATTAGAGCTCCAAAACGTCAGTGCAATTTCGTTGAGAGCTGGTATGTATGTAGCTGGAGCTTTATCGAATTTGACTCTGTTGCGGTGTGGCCATAGGAGATGGAGGATTGTGCAAACCAACATGAACCACATGCGCTGCAGCAAATCTTGATGCAATGACCACGGCTCGCAACTTGGAAGGATTCAAGATGCTCAAACCAGTCCCAGGAAAAGCGTATCCCGAAAGGACTCCATGCTTCACGATGAGGTAACCAAACTCGATGCGTCCATTTGCAATTCATGAATAGGTGTCGTTTCGTCTCGCGTTCGAAGCACTGGTGGTAGCAACATTGGACGGCGTGTGGATGAGTCGATTCCATGAACCGAAACTTGTCACTGACAGGTAGTATGTCGTAGATTGCTCGAAACCAAACATCCGCCTGTACTGGTGTCACAATCTTGGACAGTGGCTTGACGTATCTCGAGAGGTAAGCGCTGATCTTTTTCTTGTCAGTCCTCAGCGGTGAGTCTAGAGGATGTTTCTTCGTCATGGGTGGTGCATGGAAGCTTATCGTCTTGAGAATCTTTGATGTCCAGGAGCCAAAAGGTATTTCCTTGTCATTGTGTCGACAGACGATGATGGGTTGTGCTTCAGGACTTCTCGGAACTCCGTTGACAAGCGGCAAGTCTGCTTGCGTCCACACGTTAGTCGCAATCAGCGTCAAGAGCTTGTAGAAGTGTTGGAAGCTTGTTGGAATTGGTGAGTCATCCACAAGTCGTCTTCAAGTGCGGTCATCAAGGATTTGAATGCATCATAGGTTGGCCAGGTTCTCATCGGCGTCAAGAAATCTTCCAAGCTTAGAAAGCCACTACGTGCTACGTGCCGATACCAATCTCGATGGTTTTTCAACTTGATCGCCAAAGAGGATGTTCCATCTCGTCCCGGGACTTGGAAAAGCGGGTGCGACGACAACCAAATCGGCATTTGAATCATCTGATGAATTGTAGGTTCGTGCGGCGTTTTGACCGTCATTGGTATTTTTGTCCAGTGTTTCCAGATGTCGTTCCACAGCGGCGACAGCAATCCTCGTTGGACGAGTTGGTTGTTGAACGACGGGTGAGAGTACAAGAAATCCCAACGATCGTGTCGGGAGTATGGGCTCATGCATCTGTGCAGTCGATCCACAGGTAAGATGGTCCACAACTGTGTCGAATCATTCTCTTCTTTGACTAGGAGTTGAAGCCGAGTGTGAGACGCTGCTTGCGAATGATCGACGCAATATGGGGAACTTTCAAGCCAATCTTTTGATCGTGCATCAAACCGCCTGCCGCGAGAGCGAGGGTACTTTTCTGTTGGTTGAGTTCGTCTGCTGAGGACAAACTTGTTCACCATAGATTGCCACTGTTGAATGGTACTGTCCTGAATTGGTAAGACCATTGTGTAGTGCCACAATTGCGATAGGATCATGGTTGTCACCAGCAGTCGTCGACCTCGATCGTTCGCGCTCGACACGCCCAAGTGGTAAAATGATTTGTAGAACTTGTCGGTGATGGTTTTTGATTTGTAGGTTGGGATCCAAGTTATGCCCCAAGTGGATGCCCAGATATTTCACCGGGGTGCGCTGGAAATCATGTTCAAACGTTGGGTGTTGAATGACTTGTTGGTTGCTGTCAAGTGTGAGTACTTTGCTTTTGCTCCTGTTTAACTTGGCTCCAGAGTAGCGACAAAATTCATCGACAATTTCCAATTGCGCCTCTAGATCAATTACGGAACCAGAAACAAGAGTCGTGTCGTCGGCAAACAAGAGCACTGAAGCAATGCCACCCTCCGAGTTGGAGAAAGCAAAGCGCGTTCAGGGTGGTTGCGCAAAAGTTGAGCAAGCGGCTCAATGGTCAACACAAACAGCATGGACGACAATGGGTCGCCTTGCTTGACACCCCGTGTTGGGTAGAATGGTTGTGTAAGTTCTCCATTAATATTCAGACTGACTTTGGTGTTCTTGTAGAGGAGTTTGACCCAGTTAATAAATTGGTCTCCCACGTTGAACTTTTTTAGCACTTGGTACATGAAGTTGTGGTTCACGCGATCATATGCCTTCTCAAAGTCCAAGAACATGGCGTAAGCTTCCTCACTGAATGTTGTACAGTAATGCTGAAGATCTTGTAGGAAAACGACGTGGTCGTGAATTCTTCGGCCTTTGACAAATCCGTTTTGCTCGGGCTGGACGATACTGGGCAATACATGGGAGAGTCGATAGGCCAAAGCTCTCGATAATGCTTTCACTTCAACTGGGATCAGTGCAATCGGACGATAGTTGGCGGGATTTCGACGATCGCCTCCCTTGAAGACCAATGAAATTGCAGACCATCGCTGGAAGTCGAGTAGTATTCCCTTGCGGCCTTGATCATTAAACACAATTCGTAGTATTTCACCAAACAAAGGGGCATCCAGTTGATAGAAGCAAGCTGGGAATCCGTCAATACCAGGTGACTTGTGTGGATTCATTGTTCTGATCGATTGAGCTAGTTCAGCAGCCGTCACTGGTACATCCAACGAACTGGAATCTTCTTCCGACAGTTTACGTTCCAAGACGTCAAGGAAAGAGCTTAGGCTTTCTGGGTTTCGATTTGACTCAAGGTCTTCATCGGTCATGACCGCACACCAATGAGCGTTAAATACTTCATGGATCTCCTCTGGTATGTCGGTGATATTTCCATCACTGTCATAACATTCCACAATAGGAATTGAGTAGCGACTTGCTTGCGGCTTTCGAAAGAAGTGTGACGTAGCAGCTTCATTGTGGGTGGCGTGAAAGTCAAAGCTGAGGTCAGCGCGATGTTGCTTTATTGCTTGCTGACGCTCTTCATAGTTGGCTTTTTGCGATTGCGAGTGTATCTGGACTGATTCGTCCTTGCTGGTGCTTCAGTTGGGCTTGGAGCCATTGGATTTGAGCCATTTGAAGTGCGTTTCGTTGATCGGTGATCATGCGAGCGTGATACTTTTGCAGAAACCTCTTTGTTCGGTGTTTCCATCGAGTCCACCTTTCCCCTGGTTCACTCGATGTTCTCAACACTTCGAGAAATTCCCTTGCTTCATGCTTGATGGCGTCACGTACTTCCGGGATGGCCATCAATTCTTTGGTAATTTCCAGTAGCACTTTTGTCTATGAATTTTGATAGGTTGAAGCTCCACAAAATGCCAAAGATGATCAGTGTCTGCTGTGGGTTCAAAGTATTCCGTTGTGCGAACCCAGCTAGTCAAGATTGGATCAAGCAAAATGTAATCCAACCGATTGAGTCGCTGAGGCGAAGAGTAAACCCGTTTTGTAGGATTGTAGCTGCGCCAAGCGTCGACGACATTCAGCTCTTGGATCCACTCAAAGCAAGACTGTCTGTGCGTGTGGTGATTTGAAGACGCGGAGCCTCTTGAGTCGAGCTCTCTGTCCATGGGAAGGTTGAAGTCGCCCAAGACCACATGCTTCGAGTTGAGCGGGAAATTTCTCGGCAAGGCGTTGAAAAATGCATCACGCTCACCGTCATGCACTGGCGCATAGACGTTGTGGTAAAATATCGGATGATCCCCCCACATGGAGCTCACAACCATATAGCGATCTTCAATGTCGTACTGGGATTCGTGGTGCAGGTGCTCAAAACCTGGAACTGTAGGTTGGAAGATCATCGCAACGCCTCCAGAGCGGTATTGTTCGACCTGGTCAGCGTTTCGTCGATGATCGTTGGAAGCAAGAAAGTACTTGTTTTTGCCAAGCGCGTGGTTCAAGTGAAATTGGAACTTGTCGAATTGCACAATGCCGGCGAACTTTGTTTCTTGCAAACCGACGATTTCATGTCTTGAGATCATGGAGTTGACAAGTAAGTTGCCATTATCTCTTGACAAGCCGTTGACATTGGCTGTGGCAATAGATAACTTGGAGAGCGGCGAATTTGGGAAAGTTGATTGACTTGTGTTTGTTGGTTGTTGGCTTGATTGAGGTGGTGGCTGGTTGGTGACTGAAGCCGAGAAGTCTTTAGTACATCAAGTTGTGTCGGCGCTGCAGACGAGTATTGTCTTGGCCAACAAAGGCAGTTAATGAGTTGTCTGTAGGCTGATAAGCATCCAGGCTAAGTTGCCAGATTTGCGACGTCATCTCGGAGCGATGCAATTGGTGCAGCTCTTCCGCGAAATGCTGGCCAAATTGCGATTTTAAGAGCGCCCAAAGTGTGGACGATGCCAGCATGCGTCCATGCTTTGTTGGAAGCCACACAACTGGCTGGTGTGTGAGGTACAGAAGCCAAGTATCGCTCGTGAAGACTAACGGTGCTTGAACAGCTAGCCACAATTCAAACGCGGACAGGGTGTCTTCCACAAGTTCCGTGGACAAGGCTGGGTGGTCAGGAGCGTCCTTGAAAAATTCGGGAGAATTTGAGATTTCTTCAAGTCGCTGCCATCGTGGATGTTCCTGAAAGATAAACTTGAACCCGTTTGTGAATGACTCCACCATTGGAAGTTGCGTCGCGGCAATCCACCGATGCCAGGTATGCATTCGAACGATCTTGGAGTATTCACTGTGCGAGTTGGCAGCGAGTTTTGTTAGCACGAAGTTCATGCTTTGGGTTTGCGTGTGGATCATCTTCCACAACGCATCAATATTGCAACGCCGAATGGAGTCGACGGTGTCGAGCTCTACTCCGGAGTAGTCCGTCGAAGCTATCGCTTGAACATGTTGCGTAAAGGCGGCCCCATCTTCAACGCTTTGTTGAAGGACATTCAAGAACTCTTCCATGGTAAGATTGTCAGGATGCCAGTCTAGTTTGTTGCCAACGACTTGTTGTTTTTTCACATAGGCAGAATTGATGCTCTCAACGTCTGTGGGAATTTTTTGAACTGTTGGTATGTAGACTCTTGTGGGAATGTCTTGATTGATTTCAAGGGTGTGCATGTTGGCCTCGATTTGATTGAGGACTTCGAAGAAGTTGTCGGATGCCCACGACTTGACAGTTGGTGATGACTGTTGAACTACCGTTCTCTTCTTGCTTCGTGGTGCTTCAAATCCGTCTTCTTCGCCGGTCTGACTTGTGTTTCTCTTGGTAGATTTGGCATCTACTTCCATCTCTTCTCCCTTATCAGTGTTACGTCCATCAAGGGTGGAGGGGCTGTCGCTCGTTTGTTGATTGGGATCATTACTGGATTCCTCGACTTCCATTTCCTCGGCTTGTTCCTCCTGCTGAGATTCTTGCTCTTGGTTGGAGCCTTGGTTCAACTCCTCGACTTCCATTTCCTCGCCTTGTTCCTCCTGCTGAGGTTTAGCTGCCTCATGGGGTGGCTGTTCGTCTGTCTTTGGACGCTTGGGTTGTTGTTGCGATTCGGTCTCTTCCTCCTTCTGGGGACTTGACGGCTTAGAAGCCATAGACTCCACGAGTTGGTCAAGATCCAAGCAATGAGGAGAACGCGCACCCGTACGCTGGCTTGACTTTTCGTAGTCTTTGACGAAGACATTGTAGGTCACGCCGTCCATGCGCAATTGATCGGTGACGTGTCCGTTGACAATGAGTTGATTAGGAGCGGTTGACTCCAAGAAGTAAACCCTCCACACGTTCGACTGGCACGTGATATTGGGTAAATGTTGACGGTACGCTTGGAAAACTGGTTTCGTCTTGAGTCGCTTCAATAGGCGAAACAGTTTGTCCGTGTCAAAGTTGAAACGAATACCAACAATGTCCATGAAAAAAAGTGCATCCATGGGATCTTGTGGCGCTGTTGATCTTCCTGAGAAGTGACGCGGCTTCTTTTTGGCTGTGGCTGTCGAGAATGGGTACGACTTGCCATAGATGGAGATCTCTTGACCTTCCAAGTCAGAGCGAACGGATGGCGACGTGATGGAGACAACGATATCACCATCGCGTGCCTTGTTGAGCTGAACAAACTCGAGCAAGTGGTGTGCCCAAGAAGCCTGGGCGTTCTCCTTGAAGATTGCGGAAATGAGTTTCTCATTGGAGAACTCACGGTCTTTGAAAGCGTCGCCCGTTTTGATCCAAACTGTGGCGGTAGCTGTTTTTGGTTTCGATGGTGTGGCGTCTGAAATGACTTGTAGGACTTCATCCTCGTCCGCTTCTTCGTTGCGAGCAAGTTGCATCAACTTGTCGAGATACGCGGTCGTCGGGCGGGTCAAGACGGTCTTCACCCGCTCCGTGGTAGGTTTCCCTACCCCTTTGCGTAACAAATCCGCATAGGACAATTTTTGAGTTGCTGGTTCCACGACACGTGGCGGTGTTCCTTCGGGGTCCGAGAGGTCGACATGGAGTCGAGTGCCAGGTGCGTTGTTGGAAGGAGTTGGTGGTGATGTTGCTTCATTAGGTGGCGAGTCATTTGAGCCAGGAGCGCTCATTGCGGCTTCAGCGGCGCGAGCGAGCGGCGCATCGTCTCGGTTGAGAGCCTCGGCGGTCGGCTCGGGACTTGGGTCGTTTCGGGCGCTTGAGTCGATGGAAGGTTCCGGTGATTCACAACGCTGGTTTGGAGGCTGCGACAAGTGCTCTGCATCCTCGCGAGAGTCCATGAGGGTGCTCGCGACGAGCGGCGGTTCGGTCATCGGCGCATCGACTAGAGCTTCGAAGGACGAGGTTTCATCGTGGTGGTTGTTCTCATTAGTCATTCGACTGAGTTGGTCTTCAACGACGCGAGCATCGAGAAAGCCGGCGGAAATTTCGGTGGCGGTGGACGACATACTTCACTTCACTTGGGAGGAGGAGGGTACCTTACTTGAACTGACTAACGACTTGAGTGGTTGACGGCAAAAGTAAAAGTGGTCGTATAGCTCAGTCGGTAGAGCATGGTGCTAATAACGCCAGGGTCCTGGGTTCGAGCCCCAGTATGACCAACGTTTTTTCCCCTTTTCACCGATTTCGTCCCCTTCCATTCTTGCCTTTCCTCAGCTGTATTCTTCTCAGCTCTTACTAGTCATCTCATGCCACGTCCAGCACGAAAAGAGGTGCTCACCTCAACGCACACGTGGATAAGACATTCCTGGAATCTCTCTTTCACGGACTGTGGTCCATCGGCAGTGTCCACCTATATACTCTTGACAAGACAATTGCAGTCTTGTTTTTGTTCTGTTGAGTCTCTTCGCGAGACTTGCTCCAAACGCTCGTGTGTTTACGATGGTTGACACATCGAGATACGCCGACATGTCTTGATGTAGTCATGCAATCGTTTGCAATGATCTCTGAGTCTGTGAAATTTATTTGAATCACCTCAACGTGTCAGCCAAGGCATGCATCCAAAATATCTTTTCAAGATCGTGTAGCTTTGCCTGCACGAAGCTCTGTCCTGGCTTGTTGGCGTTATATGAATGAGCCACTTGACAGTGGTCGACAACGACGATGAACTCTTCTCCATACTGAAGCAAAGTATTTGAGTTTGCATGCGAAATTTGACCCGCCGAATAAGAATTTCATGAGGATTTGCATGCAATAAGAAATAGCTTGGAAAACATTATAGCCTTTGAGAAACATGACTTGAAGGATGAAAATGTAGGTCAAAACTCTCTGCTAATAGTAATAACGTTTATAATGAAATAGTATGTGTGTCAAAGGATATGGACAGGACACGAGGAATGAAGCTTGGGACTGTCGAGGGCTGACGACGAGGGGATGCAAAATTGCGTAGGTTTTGTTTCGTTGGGAGAGTGGATGGTGTGTGTGGGATATGTTGTAGGTTTCTTGTGTGTGTGGAAAAAAAGTGTGTGTGTGTCAGTGTGTTTGAGAACGTGTGTTGTGCGATGTGGCGTGTATGGGAATAAGTATAAGCGGTCGTATAGCTCAATGACAATCGGGGTGTATTTGACCTTTAACCCCTATAAATGTTTGCCTAGACCACTAAATGGGAACAAGGACTACTAAGTTCTACTCGAAATCCACTTGAATCGTTGCTTGAGTTCGATTGAGCTCGTGCATTGTCTTGGAATCTTGAAATTTCTTTACACAAGTGTCGCTCGCAAGTTCTTCTGCCAAAGCCAAGTGTAGTTGGTATGAGACTTGAGTTTGTCGACTATCTCGGAGACTTGCATTGCTTCATCACTGTCGATTGTAGGATCACGGAGCATTCGTCTGATATTTGCGGTCCACGAAACAAGAGAGACTTCCTTGACCGTCTGGATGTACGGCACTGGTTTGCCTTCAAACTTGGTTCGATTGCGATGAATTCAAAAGTCCCGTAGCAAAGTTGAAACAAGAAGGACCCACAAACGACGAATCACTGAAAAATGAGGCACCCATTCTTCAGAAACCGCGAATTCGTCGAGGTTGATAATCGTATTCCATGTAAATGGAATACCAAACGGTCGCCACGCTGCTTGATGCCAATTCCACACAGGCTTGACAAACTTGCAGTCGAACAGGATGTGTTGCATCGTTTCGACGGCTGAGCAACCAGGATAGGAGCATTCGATAATGCTAGGGTTGGTGTCTTGAAGGAAAAAGAAGCGAGAGTTGACGGGTAGCATCCGAAACAAGATTCGCCACCACACATCGGCTTGAAGAGGAGATGGATATCGCATCAAAGGTTTCACACTCGTGTTGATGTATTTCTTGATTGCCAAGTCATTGTTTCTTGAATCGCTCGACATGGGGTGCTGCTTGGTGAGTAGTGGCGCACAAAAGCAAATCGATCGGATGTACTTGCGCGGCCATTGTTGAAAAGGAACAAAGACATTCTTCCAAACTTGTCCGACGGGGAATTGAACATCACGGTTCGGAGGCACAGCTTCCTCGAGAGAGATACCCAGTACTTGCCATACATTGGTCGCAATGAGTGAAAGCAGTGAGTACAAATGGCGAAACACGCGTGGAAAGTCATCACCAGGGAACCGCCAAACGTGAGACTCCATTTGCAACTTGAATTCTTCATAGGAGGGCCACACGCGTTGTGCGGTGACGAAATCGTCCAAGCAATGCAAGCCTTCTTGGGCGAGGAACTTGTAGAAGGGACGATGATGTTTGAGGGCGACAGCAAGCGAGGTTGGTCCATTGGAACCAGGAACCAAAAACAGCGGATGAACTTGCAGCCAAATAGACATGGTAAGGAGGTGAGATTGTGTCGGCGTCTCAGGACATTTGCGCGTAAGGGGGATACGATGCCAGTTGTCCCAGATTTTCCGCCACAACAATGGGAGCACTTCAAGTCGCATGTGATTCGTGTTGTGGTTGGGATGATACATGAGGCAGTCCCACGACGAGTGTCTTGCGAACGGCTCCATGCACCTTCGAATGAGTTGCTTCGGGAGAACAGACCATAACGATGGTTCTTCGTTGTCGGTCTGAACAAGAAGTTGAAGTCGCTGAACACGTTGAGCACGAATTCTTGACGCAATATGCGGAATCCTGAGACCCAGGCTGGGATGATACGCCACGCCAGAGTTGATCAAGGACATGTGCTTGTCTTCCTTGTGTCGCTTTCTTGCCAAGATGAACTTGTACACCATGGACTGCCACTTGGCGATCGTGTCTTCAGGGATGTGGATGACAGCTGTGTAGTGCTAGAGCTTGGACAACATCATGGTGTTGGCAAGTAGCCTTCGACCTCGTAGCGTTCTCGCTCGACAGCCCCACGTGATGAAAGACTGATAGAACGAGTCGGAAAGCGCATTGATTTGAACTTGGTCGGATAAACGGTGGCCAAACAATATCCCCAAGTACTTTGTTGGAGTACCCGAGGTAACCATGGAGAGTCTTGGATGTCGAGGTACGTCTTGGTTTCCATTCAGCGTGAGAACTTTGCACTTGCCCACGTTGAGTTATGCACCTGACTGAGTACAAAATTCTTGGACAAGCTCCAGTTGTCGTTCCAAGTCTTCAAGGGAGGACGAAACCAATGTTGTGTCATCAGCAAAGAACATTGCCATGGCAAAGAGCTCCTCAGAGAAAGGAAGGCTATATTCTTCGTGATTGCGCAGTAGCTGACTCAGAGGTTCCACCGAGAGGACAAACAACAGTGCCGACAAAGGATCCCCTTGCTTGACTCCACGCGTGGGGTAAATGGCTTGACTGAGCTCGCCGTTGATGACCAAGTGGATGATGGGACTATGGTACATCAGCTTGATCCAGCTGATGAACACAGGACCGAAGTTGAATGCTTCCAAAACGTCGTACATGAAATCCCAATTGACGCGATCATACGCTTTTTCAAAGTCCAGAAACATAGCGTATCCTTCGATGTCGTCCAGAGTACACTTGTGTTGAAGGTCCTTGAGAAAGATGATGTGGTCATGAATGCGCCTGCCAGCCACGAATCCTGTTTGAATCGGATGGATCAGGGCAGGTAGCAGATCACGCAAACGATAAGCAAGTGCCCTTGTGAGAATTTTGACTTCAACTGGGATCAAAGCAATCGGTCGATAATTCCCAGGATTGCTTCTGTCACCACCTTTGAAGAGCAAGGACACGGCAGAACGTCGTTGAATGCCAAGCAACTCGCCACGTGAAAGTTGATACTTGAAGACCAAGCAAAGTATCTCGGCAAATAGATCCGCCTCCAACTGGTAAAAGGCCGCAGGGAATCCATCCATTCCGGGAGACTTGTGTGGAGCCATGGTCTTGATGGCTTGTGCAAGTTCATATGTTGTGATTGGGCTGTCAAGGGAATCGCGTTGCTCGTTCGTCAAACGTTTTTGCAATAGCCGTAAGAATCGGCGTCGACTGGCACGGTTCGGAGCTTGAAAGTCGTTTTCGCACATCACGGCAGACCATTTTGCATGAAACACATCATGGATGACTTGAGGACATGTCGAGACTGTGCCGTCAGCGTCTTGAACTTCCAGGATGGGCACGTTGTACAGAACTTTCTTTGGGGGACGAAAGAAGTGCGCTGTAGAAGTTTCATTCTTGGTCGCGTGAAAATCGAAGTTGATGTCATTTTGGTATGACTTCCACTCGGGCATCGTCTCGTCATACTTGGCTTGAGCTTGTTCCAATGCTTGACGCGGCAAACGTCCCGCATCGAACGCTGCCTGTCGGTCGTATAGCTCAATGACAATCGGGGTGTATTTGACCTTTAACCCCTATAAATGTTTGCCTAGACCACTAAATGGGAACAAGGACTTCTAAGTTCTACTCGAAATCCACTTGAATCGTTGCTTGAGTTCGATTGAGCTCGTGCATTGTCTTGGAATCTTGAGACTTCTTTACACAAGTGTCGCTCGCAAGTTCTTCTGCCAAAACCAAGTGTAGGTGGTATGAGACTTGAGTTTGTCGACTATCTCGGAGACTTGCATTGCTTCATCACTGTCGATTGTAGGATCACGGAGCATTCGTCTGATATTTGCGGTCCACGAAACAAGAGAGACTTCCTTGACCGCCAGGATGTATGGCACTGGTTCGCCTTCAAACTTGGTTCGATTGCGATGAATCATTAGACACACATTATCTACAAGTAGATTTATATCTACATCGTACAGTTCATCTGCCCCCAAGAACGAATACAGTATGTATTGCAAAGGTTATTAATTTTTAAAATTTGACCGCTATAGAAATAAACCGAGGACAATGACAAGAATTTATAGGAGACAATTAGTGTGTGAAAAATGTTAACTTATAGGTCCAAAACAGCTTGATGGAAAACTTCACATGAACAAATGGTAAACACCCGCACGTAACCAACCAAGGGTGCCCTGTCGTCATGCTCCATGCATCAAACAAGCACTGCGCGACATCTGACTGCTGTATGGACACAAACGGCTCACTGAAAATAATCAAGAATGCCCCGGAGAGCCAAGGATGACCGAGGTAGGAATTATCTTAATTCGTGAACGGTCGAAATGATGCCCGACGGCACTCTTGCGTGGTCTATTTAATCCAAAAGATCCTTGAAACTGATGAATGATACCACTTTTGCGTGGCCTATCGAACTCGAAAGTCAAAGCAGATTGATAAAGTCAGGAGATAGCAACGACGAATACGTTTTCTTTGCAGAAGAGCCGACTCATTAATGTTGAGAAGTTGATCCATAGACACAAGGATGAGAGACACAGCTGCCGGGTGATAGGACAGTGTCCATCATTGGAATGTTGTCAAATATCCCGAACAAGTCATCCTAAGTGTAAATTAAGATACAGGCTCGCTATACGATTTATCAAAAAGTCCAACGTGAGGATCGGCATCCATGAAGATAAAAGAAGAGGGTAAAGTTATAGTTAGCGTGTTTTTTAGATATTCGAGACAGCGATACGATATCAGTAACGTCAAGATCGCCCAGAGACACTGGAACCTGGTAATGAGGTTTAAGAAAGCTTGATGTTGAGACATCTTGTCGTAATTGTCATTCATGTGATACAAACAGTAGTGGGTGTCAAATTGGCAGGCAGGTTCAACATCAAGGATGATTGGATAAAATAGAACCTGCATGTGTGAACCTGACCTGCCAAAATAAACTACCAGGTTGGCAGGTCCAGGTTTGAGTGGTTTGAGAACTATTATGGCGCCCAAGCGAAGAGCTACTCCCAAAGGCCCAGGGAAAGCTGCAAAAGCAAAATCCAGGTCATCTTCTCTATGATTCCAGTCGGCACGACCTAATCTCATGAGATATCGAGCATACAGAGTTCTCTCGGTGGCCTTGAGGAGATATGACCTGTGGGAAGTCTTGGGCATTGATTTTTTATTGTGCTGTGAGCAAAATGAGTGGGTGTCAGTTTCAAAAAAAATCTGCAGGTTGTTATGATTGGTCAAAATACCGACCTGCCTCATGAACCTGCCTGCCAAATTGACACCCACTAGTTTGGTTTTACGTAATTTGAGTCTACTTCAATTGTGTTGAAGTTTTATACGCCAATGGGTCATTGTTGTTGGACTTACTACAATTGTTTGGTTCCTGCGAGCGCTTGTTGTAACAATGACCGCTATTTTCTGTTCAAGGCTTCGTATTGACATGTACCTGGACCAACTTGGTGCAATCTTGTTGCGCAGTAAGACTCCCACATACATCCTTTAGTTCAGAACACCCCATCGTTTATCGCGTTTGGCAAATTTCATTTGGAGGCGAAAACCGTAAGCCCACACCCCATACCAATTGACCATTCACTAAGCATACCTTCTATTAATGATTTCCAAAATACTTCTCTGTTTGTCAACCCTAGTAATACCTTGTATACCGTGTACTCTAAACTCTACATGCAAATATCTAAATGACGTTATATGAAATATTTCAGCTTTAACCGCATCAGCTAGAACACAAGTTCCTGCTCGCGAGTGAGCTTAGGTTTGAGAGAAGTCGACCACACTCAATCTTAGTTACATTTTCCTTAAAGCTAGCCGTGCCCCGGAGCCCTGAAACTCTAGCTTATACGCAAGAAATCAGTCATGGCTGTGGCTTGACTGTGGCATTATTTGAGCGCACAGTCATCAACAGTACATATGCATGTAGACAGGGGCTTCTAACTAAAGTAAACTCTGTCTTAACTCCGCAACGTTGAGTGTGGTGATAAGAAAGCAATTATTTTTAAATAAAATAATGAGAATACTGATGATGACCCACTTTACCAAAATCAGAAGAAATTATAACCAATCAAACAGCTTTATTCTATCTGTTAGACCTATTAGAAATCGATAAGTATTGAAAGAGTGCTTAAATGGTTGATTACATTGGATAGCAATGTTCATCACACTATTTTGGATGAGGCAACATTGCTGACAATAACTTTCATTTAAACCAATTAGAAGTCAAATTGAGTTTTTTCAAAAATTATCCACCAATGTGAAATCAGGGGAGATGCGGGAATTCAATAAAACGGAAAATTCGCCAAAATTTTAAAATAAGTCAAAATTTAAAAAAATGTTTTGTCCATATTTTTATTAAGATTTTCCCGATTGTCAGTGTAAGAAACATTTTGCAAAGTTTATTCACGTCAAACTTCGCGATCAAAAAAACTAATGAAGATGCTGTCGGTTGCGATCAATTTATGGTGAAGCTTATAGCTACAAGTATAGTCTACAAGTAAATTCAATAAAACCGGGGATTCGAATAGTTTGAATGTAGTTTTTTTGCTCGGAAAGTTCAAAAAAACTTCAAAAAACTTCATCTTTGGTTTCAAAAAAACTAATCAAGATACCAAAAAACTTCAAGTTTTTTTGGTTCTTCCTTTATAAAGTACTCCTGAATACGTTGTCGTGAAAGAGCAAGTGTTGAATCGTTTGGGAAGTGTAGTTTTTTTGAAAGCATTTTGCAAGTTTTTTGGGAAAGTACAAAAACTTGAAAGAAACCTCTACAAAAAACTTTGAGGGTGTGTTCGGTTTGGCTTGGAATCATGATCCAAAGTTGATCCTGGACTATTTTATCCAATAGAAAACGACTTCTAACCATATGTGTATTTGCGAAATTTCCTTGAGTTCCTCAAGGAACAATGGGACAATCCACTTTGGTGGGAGAATCATGATATTCAGAAACAACCTCTATGGGGTAAATTATAAGAGTGAATGTGGATTCTTCAGAATGATTGTAAATCCCGTGGATGTCCCAACAAGGTTTTGCCTGGGAGAATCAAGATCGAATCAACAAAAAAAAAGTTTTTTCAAAGTGAAGAAACTTTGAAAAAACTTTTTTTAATTATCGAGAATTTTAATAAGGGCCCGTCTGGCAACCGAAAATATTGCAATAAATAGACCTAAAATGCCATTTTGAGGCCAAATTCAATCTGTGAGGTCAAAATATGAACTTGTTTATCTCAGAGAGTTTTGCACCAAATCCAATATTTTTGGTTGGGATATACTCAGTAAAGGCTCTCAAAATGCCGTTTTACGAAATGGAGGTTTTACCTCCATTTTGAATATGCCATAAGTCGTTGATCCCATTTTGGTTGAAAATGGCGTATTGAGTTTGAAATTTTGCCAGACGAACCTTAATTTCGTGATTTCCCGCATCTCCGGGTGGAATAGAGTTGTAACATTTTTGTCCATTCAACGTTCGATGTACAAAACCTATCGTGCATGCATCGAGATGAAAAACCAAAATGCTGTCATGTCTCTTCTTCTTGCATATTGATCACTCCTTGATTAGAATAATTTTCGATTGAAAAGGATAAGAATAATATGCTCTCGTCGATTCTCTCGTTGTCACTCATGGAAGTTTTGGTCGCTGATTGTCTGGACGAGGTTGCCTTGATGAAAGATTTGTATTCCTTGTGGCCTTACGTACGTTTAAGATTAGCCCACAACTTTGGATGTGATGGTGAAACAACCATTCATCCACAACTGTCACGTTAGTCTTAATGTACTCCGTAGTCGTAACATTGCTGAATCTAGGCATTTGTCTGCGAGGGACCAAAGAGCCCTTGAGAAAGCATTTCCTCCAATTCAATCGCCACTCCATCAGCATCATGGCACGACGCAGTGACTTTTTTGGCAACTTGTTTCACTTGGTCGATTGCATTCTGCATGGCAATACCGAAACCAGCAGTTTGGACAAATTCAAGATCGTTCGCCCCATCACCAAACGCGACGGTGGCCGCGAGAGGAATGTCAAGATGCTTGGCGAGGCGCTGGAGACCAATGCCTTTGTTGATTTCTCGTGGGATGCATTCGACGAAATAGCTGTATGAATTCACTTGGACGTCGTGGTGGGGCAGGACAGACTCAAGCGTCGAATGGATTTCTGCTGGATCATCACCAAGGACAGCGACTTGGCACGGCGCCACGGCATTCAGATCATACGCTTCAACAATGTTGTATTTTCCACCAGTGCGTGTGCCATAGCGATCAATGAGTTCATGGTGCGAAGAGTGAGTTGGTCGAGCGTGGATGATGCCACGGACTTCGTCATAGAGATTCACACAGCGTTCCATGCGTTCGGCCGTGTTGAGGACAGTTTGGACGATTTCCCTTGACATTGTATCGACGTAAAGGGGTCGACTCGCTGCATCAAAAGCGGCGGCACCGTTGCATGACAGGATGACGCATGGCAGTCCCAACTGCGCTTGTGCGTCCATCATACAAGCCATAGACCGGCCAGAGCAGAGCGAAATGGTGGCACCGGTCGCTGCGACGCGCTTTATGGCCGCAACGGTCCTAGCGCTCACTCGATTCGCTGCATCAAGGAGTGTTCCATCCAAGTCGAATGCCACCAAGCGGAATCGCATTTTCCACTGAAAAAAATACCGTCGAATTTTTTTCCAGTGAAAATGAAAAACATTTTTTCGGATTTCACCCGACTTCGAAAATGACAAGATCGCTGCCGACGCTGGTGCGGCAAACTAGCTTTCATGCAAGAAATCGGACCGCGTCGTCAAGCCAGACTCTTCCTTAGGCTCTTCTTGCTCATCATTAAGCTGTTGCAGCTTAGCCTACCATCGACTTGCGTAAGTCCAGCACAAAGTGGGGATCTTGTGCCAATTCAATTCGATTCTTTCACTGGCGCAGCTCGCCATTCTTGCTTGATCTAAGCTTATAGAAGTTATCCTAAAAGCTGCTAAGTGCCATGATATCGTATCTACCATGCCTATCATGGCTTACCACGATTGAAATTGCCTGAATGGTCACATGACAGGATGACATGTTCAATTTGTGCGTGCTCCAAGCAGGATTCGATTCGTTTCGTCGAATTCAAGCCCGAAGATCCTCTTGGAACAGCAATCTCCAAGCAAGAGAGATCCAGCGGTACAGCAACTCGACAAGACGGCAGCTTCGTGGTCGTCTGCTGGTGTCCAAGGAACAACATGACAACAAAGTATCTCCAGGTTGGCTGTCCATCAACTATTTTTTATCTTGATATTTGTATACAAAGTCAATGACCTGTCTATTCTCCAGGTCAAACTTGCATGTTTTTTGGATGAAAAGCTACTAAAAGAGATTTGTTCCCCGTGTCCTTGTTGGCAGTATGATTGTCGTACTCTTTGTCGCTGGCGCAGTCGGATCATTGTGTATCTGGCAGCATGCGGCTTTTGATTGTTGTCCTTTGTGCGCTCTTGGTCAATGTGGTTGTAGCCCGTCAAGTGGCAAACCACCAGCAATACGCTCTCGCCAGTCCTGACTACGCCGCCGCTGCTAAATACGTCCGTCGGCCGAGGAACAATCCCCGCATTGAATACGACACGAGTGCCGATTCGAATGGACTTGTGCCATACAATCCTTCATCCCAACGTAAATCCAAGAAGCAATTCTTCCCCCTGGCCATGGCTGCAGCTCGTGTCGCTGCTCCATACGTCGTTCGAGCTGCCGCGCCTCTCGTCCGCACTGCCGTCCAGCGAGCTGCACCTTTCGTCGCTCGTGCGGCTGCTCCCGTTGTTCGCTCGGTCGTTCAGCGTGCCGCGCCGTATGTGTCTCGTTTGGCAGCGCCAGCAGTTCGATCTGTGGCTAGCCGAGTCGCTCCTGCCCTCGCTCGAGCTCCCCAAGTCCTCGGCTCTGTCAACAGAGTCGCATCTGGCGTCGCCAAAGTGTCCAATTCAGTCAATGGCATCTCAAGAGCAGTCGGAGACGCCAACGCTCGAGTCGGTCGCGTTGCTGGACAGTACGCTGGCCGCAACGGCATGCTTGGAAACATTGCCAGATCCGTTCAATCTGGCTCGGCGACGGTTGGAAAGTATAATGCCCAAGTCGGTCGTGTCGCTGGAACTGTCAACAAGTTTGCTGGCACTATTTCCAAGTACACGGGCGGCTTCAAAGGCTTCGCCAGAGGACAAGCCACTGGCCGCGCTGGCACGTTTGGCAAAGTTTTGCAAACTGTCAACAAAGTGTCTGGCGCTGTCCAGCGTGGAGCTGGTAAAGTGACTCAAGTGGCAGGAAAAGTTCAACGAGGAGCCAACAAAGTCGCATCGATCAGCGACAGAGTCAGCCGAGTGAGCCAAACGGTCAACAATGTTGCTGGCCGCTTCGCCAACAACCAAGGAACGACCGGAAAGATCGCCCGAGGAGTCCAACGTGGAGCAACTGCCGTCAACAAAGCCGCCACCGG
Source organism: Aphanomyces euteiches (assembly GCA_021527685.1). NCBI lineage: Eukaryota > Oomycota > Saprolegniomycetes > Saprolegniales > Verrucalvaceae > Aphanomyces > Aphanomyces euteiches. The sequence goes on from JAJGMV010000012.1 coordinate 19,156, forward strand.
CGTGTCCAGGACTGCAAGAAACATTGGAAGCCTTGCCGGCGGTGTCCGTGGGGTTAGTCGAAGCGTCGGCCGCGCCGCTGGCGATGTCAACAAAGCGACTAATCGCTACTGGGCTGGTAGCCAACAGAGCACCGGTCGAGGAAGCACCAAGAGTGGATCCAAGAGCGCGAAAGGTCAAGGCAAGAGTCGAAGTGGAGCGAAGAAGAGCGCCGGCCAATCCAAGCGTTCTACTCGAAGCAGCTCTGCAAGTCGACGTGGTGCCAAGAAGAGTTCCAGCCTAGGACGTGGCAAGAGTGCAGGAACTAAGCGGTCGAGCTCCAAGAGTTCTACCCGTGGCACCAAAGCGACTGGATCAAAGAGCTTGGGTCGAAATGGAGCCAAGACCACCAGAGCCACTACTCGAGGCAGCACAAAGAGCCGTTCCTCAACTGGCCGGGCAACTCCAACCAAGAGCAGCCGCAGCACGGCAAGCAAGAGCACCAAGAGCCGAGCTCCAACTGGCCCAGCTACAGCGACCAAGAGCAGCCACAGCAAGGCAAGCAAGGGCACCAAGAGCCTAGCCTCAACTGGCCCAGCTGCAGCGACCAAGAGCAGCCGCAGCACGGCAAGCAAGAGCACCAGCAGCCGAAGCGCAAGTAGCAGTCGTAGCACCAGCAGCCGAAGTTCCAGCGGCGGTAGTCGTCGCAAACTTTAAGCGAATCCATGTTTACATTTAGTCGGACAGCATACGAGTTGTGCGTTTATAGCTTTCTTGTCGGTCGATGGAAGTTGATTCCAGCAAACTCGCCTTCGAATGTGCCGTGGAGGATATCCCAGTAGGGGAATGGAAAGCCCAAGTTGACGATCACTTTGGCGTGATGCATCGCGTGGTCTTCCGAGTTGTACACGAGAGGAATCCGAAATGGAAGGCCAGAATGGTCCAGCACGCCAAAGGTCCCCATGATGATCATGTAGATCGCAAATGCAGAGACGTGCATCGAGAAAACAAACGGTGGGCCATATAAGACGAGGTAATACACGGCGCCTTCGAAAGGATGCATGTACATGTCGTCAAAGGGCTGCGGGCGCTTGTAGTGATGATGGACTTTGTGCACCCGCGTGTACAAGAAGCGGCAATGCAGCAAGCAGTGCCAATAGTACTCCACCGTGTTTTCAAAGACGCACGCAACGATAATTTGACGGACAATCGTTGCAATCGATGGGGAAGCATCAAACGTCATTTGGCTATGGCCTCGCATATGTAGTTCGGTTGAAACCATCGCGCAAGTTGCAGCCAGAAGCAAGTTGAACGACACGAGGGTGACATGGTGGACGGATCGTTTCGGGGCTGGCGCATTGCGGTAAAAGATCACATGCAGAAGCGACGAGTAGGAGATGTAGCCAAAGAAGACGATACAAAACACCACTCGCGCTTGGATGGAAAGGATCGCCGGCGCTGCGTAGACCAAGTACAACAAGCCCGCGATGGTGCTCGTCGCGCCGACAATCGACGCCATCTTTGTGCTTTTGTCACTTTTCCGGTTGTTTTACCTCGTTATAGTGACAAGTTAGAGAAATTTCAACATTAAAACTTTCAATTTCCCTGACTTTAACGACAATATTTTGTACATATATAGAATTATCCGGAATTGATATCGGAATCGCATTTTCACTTTGGCAAAATGGCGCGGGAATCGAAACCCAGAGCGTCCAAGAAGACGGCGCCAAAGAAGCCAGCAATGAAGAAAGCGGCGCTGCTCCAATGTGCCCACGACAATCTTGGTGAAATTCAAGAGATTTTATCCGAACTAGACAAGCTGGCACAAGAACGACAGGCGTTTTGCAATGGAACCATGCACGTGCTCCATCTCGTCGACGAATGAGACCCAGAAGTGACAGATACGAACTGTCTGGACGACTTGAATGATCTGGGCGGTGGTGTTATCTACCTTCGTGCAAGCAGCTCCGACGATGCCGCGCCCAATCGTCCATGAACGATAGGAAGGACAGTGTAACCTACAACAGCTCATTTCTTATCCTGAAGGATGTTTCCGATCGTGGCACGACGGCCGTCTCGACAACGCTCACGATAGACGCAGAGATTCAGTCATATATATATTTACAGGCGATTCCTGTCAGCTTGGGGCTCTATTGATACAACGGGTCGGGCGATTGGGTTGGGAGCAAGTTGAAACGCTTCTTTGTCGTGATGCGCTCCTTGGAGAACTTGTCGTCGGGAGAAAAGCGTGCTGGGTGTGCAGAGTGCGTCGGTTTGCCCGACGGGTCTTCCTTCTTGAGCGTGTAGCATCGCTTGCCGTCGGCGCCGGTGTAGTACATGAGATGCATGTTGGCCAAAAAGATTCAAAATGAAATCGCTTGTGGCCATTGAGATAAATATCCGGATTATCCGAATAAAACCAAGGGGTGAAGGGTTTTGGGGGTGCAGGGGTTACTTAATCGTAAATTCGATTGCGGTGCTTTTATTACCTCTGCGCACAAATTTTTGGACAGGAGTTTGAGCGTGTCTCCGTGACCTTCACGCATTCAGTGGTGCTGTACCTTGACGATGTCAAATTGGTGATGAAATTGTGGATTTTGTGTCACTGAAGAGCTCGCCAGTCGCTATGCATGGTTTTGCTACCTGTTGAACTTGATATCGTTGGAAGTGATGAACTTGGAGCATCTCCAGCAGCAGCGTGGTTTTGCAATTTGCAAAGGCACGCTTGAGGGTCGTACTGAAAGGTGCTGAAAAATAGCCCCCGAAAGACCCAGATACAATGTCCACACTGGGGCTTTCTTGGACACGCACCCTATTGGAAATGGCTGACATACAGCTATCGAAATGATAAGTACATGAAGGAGGTGGGTGTCTTCAACCTGTAGATCTCGAAATCTCTGGGATTCAAGCTCAGAGCGAACAAGCCATGAGACCTCATCATCTCCAACGAGACTATTGGTATTCTTTTCGAGTTTACAGTGTTACCTGTTAAGCAAATTGTACTATAATCTTATAAGAGTAATATATGCCAATAGTGGTTCAAGCTTCTTTTTTCTGAGTGTTGCAAATGGCGGCCACCATGGTTTTGGACAAACGAACAGTTGGGTGTTCAATTGCATTCCGCACCACGATTTCGCTTTCAGACTTTTGACGGCCATTGAGGCGTGGCTTTGCATCGCTGTGATATACACTTCAGAGACGCATTCCATAAAAATCCCCCCGCAGTTGCAATCTCGTGGAAACAAGAGAAAATATGGCAGACTCCACACTACAAAACAATTATAGCCTTCAGTCTCACGGCTAAAGGTCTGCTCCTTCGTGCCATTATCCATACGAACCAGACTGAGGCCATGAACATAATCAGCCTTTCGTTGCTCCAAGTGTCCAACGACTCCACATGTCTCCAAAATTCGATTAAAATCATAAAACGTACAGTTAATTGTTGCATCAAACATTTTAAACTCTCAAAATGAATATTTTATCACGTTTTTTGTTGAATTTCGAAGGTGGTTTTTGAATCTTCCATGTCTTGAAGATTCATTTCTGTTTTTGCCGCGAGGCCGAGATGGACACAGACGAATCGAAGAAAATGCGTCTGCGATCGCCAACGGCGTTTACAGAGCAAGTTGCGACGATCGATCTGGACAAAATACGCAAGAAACCACCGCCAACCAAGTGGTTTGGCTTGTTTCGAACCGCGCGCGTTCAAAATGCAGGTTGGACAGTCGTATTTTCAGCGCAGCAACGACAGGGTCGAGTCGGCCACGGACCATTTTCACTATGGAGAGTACGCGTACCCCTCCTTTGGGCCCTCTGGGTGATTGCGTTCACGTATGGAGAGCTCGCGGCAAGTCGGATCGCTCTCGCGTCTTGCAAATGGACACCAAATGATCCAAAGGAATACCGGCTTGCTGTCGTCGCAGATCCTCAGCTTACGGATTTCTACTCGTACAAGATGGAAAAACAAAGCTGGATGCTCTACCTTACAGAGTTCTACTCGGATTTATACATGCGACGACACTTTCAACTCTTGGCAAGGAAACCAGACCCTCCCCATGGTGTGTTGATTCTTGGCGACCTATTTGACGGCGGTAAGACGATTCTTTGTCTCACGTTGTCGTGACCAAACATTCTAGGACGAATTCTAACGCTGGAAGAACACATGGCGCATCGCGAACGCTTTGAATGGATCTTTGGAGGGCATCCTTCCATTCAATTTTGGAACATGAGGTACTTTTTCTTCCTCGATTGATTCCATGACCGCGGAGTGTAGTGGTAACCATGACGTTGGTATCAAACAATGGAACAATGAGCGTGCAAATGCTCTCCAGCGCGAAACCTTTGGATTGAGTCAATACAGCGTCGTTCTTGGCCAAGTCGAAGTCGTGGTCTGTCGTCGACTGGCCCAGTTGAGGACCTCACAGTGGAGCTAGGTTGTCGATTCGATCGCCATGTTGTCGGACAACCCGATTGTTGCGCAGGAAGCGATTGCATTTGTCCAAATGTTTGGGTCCATGAAGGCAAAGAAGCAGTTCCCACGCCTTCTCTTCACGCATATACCGTTGTTTCGTCCCAAAGGTTCCGACTGCGGCCCTAGACGGAGGAAAGAACCGATTGCGCCTGTAAGTCCTCCATCAGCTTGATCTTTATCTCATCATGGCGTCTAGGGCGAAGGTGTTTCGTATCAAAATGTGTTGTCGCCTCAGTTGACAACCTTGATTTTGATCGCAATCGAACCAACTCATGTCTTCAGGTAAGACTGGCGTCGTTAATGCCATGATTAAGTTTGACTTTGTCGTAGTGGCGACGATCATTCGCCATGCACTTATCGCCACGAGCAGTTTAACGTGACGGAGGATTCGCTGGCAACGTTTAGCTGGCTTCAAGGCGAACGCCATCCTGAACTTACGATGCTGACGTTGAGAGGATCGCCAGTGTCTCAAGCCCCAAGCCTGATGGAAACATGCGCTCTTCCAGACCAAATGCTCCTCTACTTTGGCTATGGTTTCCTTGGCGTTGCGTCGTTGGTTTATCTTGCATTTGGAACTCTGCCACGGCATGAAAAATCGTCACGCATCGCGGCGTACGCTCGTGTTTTCGTGCCAATTGTGTTGTGGTACTTGTTTGTCCTCTTTCTTTCGGTCTTGTGAGCTTGCACGAGTAGCCCCTACCTGCATTGATGGACAACGACTATTACCAAAGTTGTGAGAGACTCGGAAGATGGCTGAAGCGCTTCCTGCTTTGCTTATTGTGGAATCCCGTTGTGACCAGCATTCAAGGCACCTCACGGTTGCCAACCACAAGAGTACAAGACGTCAATTAACAATTTCGTTCCAGGCTACATGGAAAAGCCATGGCAATACGCCCGCAGCTTTCAAGATGACATCTGGGCCCACCGTGCAAGCAAGAGCGCTCGAACCATAGCTTTCAAGGAACTGACCAGCGCAGAAATCAGTGTACGACTGATATCGACAGTAATTCTATGAGCCTTCCAACCCCGACTTTATCTTCACCATTAGCCTCCACACTGTGTGTTAGTTTGCTTCTCTGCGTGGTCTGACACCATGACTTTGATCTCTTCTCGATCAACTCCTTGGTCGAGATAATTCTTTATTACACACATTTGAAATGTCCATCGTGGACCTATATACTGTACTGTAGTCTCATCTTTCTATCCTTCTAGATTATGCAACAAGTCGCTCGTCTCGTCCACATTCCACCCGAGCACACGAACTCTCTGGCGATGTTCATAGCCTTTGCTTCCTCTCAAGAGGTCGCTGGATGATGCCACACTCCAATGCTTATTGAATTCGAACTCGAAGTACGTTAAGAGCCATTTTGAATTCGTCATGTCAAGTATATATAGATCAAATTTCTATATTTTTTGAATGTGTGTCGTCAAACAAAATGACCATTGCTTGTCCCAGATTCAGCTCCAAAAAATCGAAGTTCACGATCTCCCGCACTGTCGCCTCTCATTTTTGAATTTGCCGTCAAGATGACAAGCCCATTCGTCGAGCTCCTCGGATCCACGCTAGTCACCAAGGACGCTGAGAAGAAAGAAGTCTCCACGGAGACACACCTCAAGGGAAAGGTCGTCGGGATCTACTTCAGCGCCCATTGGTGCCCTCCCTGCCGTCGATTCACACCTGTCCTCTCCAAATACTACACCATGATGCAAGAAAAACAAACACCATTTGAAATCGTTTTTATCAGCTGGGACAACAATCAAGAAGAGTTTGACGAGTATTTTGGAGAGATGCCATGGACGGCTATCCCGTACGCCTCGAGGGATATTCAAGAAACGCTCAACAAGAAGTACAACGTGGAAAGCATCCCGACGTTCATTTTGCTTGACGAATTTGGCCAAGTGATCAACCGAAACGCACGAAAGAAGGTTGAAAAGGACCCGACTGGTGCTGATTTCCCATATCAACCCAAGACCTTTGCTCAATTGCTCGGCAACAACTTCCTCCAAGGCGAGACCGGCAGTGCGACCGTGGATGCTTTGGCGAACAAGCATTTGGGACTTTACTTTTCCGCATCCTGGTGTGGTCCATGCCAAAACTTTACCCCACTGCTTGCTGAGGCATATGAAAGTGCGAAGCAAGCTGGTCATGCATTTGAGATTGTGTTTGTGAGTGGAGACGAATCGAAAGAGGACTTTGAAAAATATTTTAAGAAGATGCCATGGCTAGCACTACCGTTTGAAGTAGCCCGCGCTGCTTATGACGATTTGTCGGACAAGTTTGGCGTGGATAGCATTCCTCATTTGGTTATCTTGGGTCCTGACGACTCTCGTCCCGTCATTACCGCTGATGCGGTTGGAGGGGTTCGCAAGGACAAAACGGATTTCCCATGGCTACCAAAACCCGTTGTTGATCTCTCCGAAGGCATTAGCGCGAGTGGATTTTCCATCAACTCCAAGCCATCTTTGATTGTCTTTTACGAGACTTTGGCCGCCGAAAAGCAAGTCGAAATCAACGGAGTGCTTGAAAGTCTTTCTGTCCAAGCGAAAACCGTCTGCACGGGCAACGTTTGCACCTTTGTGGACGAGCCCAGCGTGATTTTCTTCACCAACAAGGAAAAAGAGAGCGACATGGCGGATCAAATCCATCGATTCCTCGGTCTGGCTCCTCCCGTGAACCATCCCCATGCTGTATTGCTTGACATTCCATCGCGCCAATATTATTTGCATCAAGGCGGCCTCGAAGAATCCGACTTGCGCCAGCTTATCGGACAATTCCAAGCCAACGCACTCACTTGGAAAAAGCTTGGAGAACCTTAACCTACCTGTCTGCCTTGCCATTTTGCGTAGCTCTCCCTTCTATAGCCTGTATATAATGAAGAGTTTGCCTCAGTGCAAGCTAGTCCATACCAAAACTTCACTTGATAATCCCCATCAATTCCATGCTATTAATGAAGTTTGCGTGAACTGGACATGCTGCATTTGCAGCAATCTCTTCTCTGCATCAGTCCGAGTCATGGCGCTGCCAAATTTTTATTGCACACATTTGAAATGTCTATCCTGGATGGCGTTAACTAAACTTAATGACTAATACGCCTAAGATTACAACGACAAGAAGATGTAAATACAAGCAAGCGTGGCGAACATTAATTACTCTGCACCCCGACCTACCAAGACTTGCAAAAACAATTCATAGCGTTCTCAAACAATAAAAGCAATTGTAAGTTAAACCAATGAAAACCGTATAATGATATTTATTTTAGCCAATAGAAATCATATAAAGTTAACCAATCATAGATTGCCATATGTGTATGTTGGCGCCATCTGATTGGCTAAAATAATTTACATGGATGCAAAATAATATCTTGTATTTTGTATGTCATTTTGGAAAAAGCGCTCAAACGCAACTTGAGCCGCACACAAGAAGAGCCATGGCGACGGAAGGAACGTCGACGATTGCTGGCATGACTCTGTCGAGTGTCATGCGCGACATCAAGGAAAAGTTTAAGAATGAAGACGAGGATCACGCAGCATCTCCATTCCAGAACTTGGACAAGGCTACCGTGCTCCATGAAACTAAGATCTTTTCCGACGCGCAAATGGTGATGAAACAACCCCGTAAATGTTGCCAATTGATCACGAAACTCCTCCATATTCTCACGCAAGGAGAGCCATTCACGTCCAACGAGATCACCGATGTGTTCTTCAAAGTTACCAAGCTTTTCCAAGGAAAGGACGCCAACTTGAGACGTATGATGTACCTTTTCATCAAAGAAGTTGCAGATGCTACACCGTCTGACAGTGTGATCATTGTCACGCAGAGTTTGAGCAAGGATATGAACAGCGACACTGATCTCTATCGTGCCAATGCTATTCGAGTGCTCTGCCGTATCATCGACACGTCAACCCTTTCTGCAATCGAACGTTACATCAAACAGGCCATTGTGGACAAGAACCCGCTCGTTGCCTCGTCTGCACTCGTCTCTGGCATGCATCTCATGCGCCATTCGTCTGACGTTGTCCGTCGCTGGGTCAACGAAGTCCAAGAGGCTCTCAACTCCCCCACGGATATGGTGCAATACCATGCCCTTGCTCTGCTCTACCAAATTCGCCAGCACGACAAACTTGCCGTGTCGAAGCTTATCACTCAGCTGCAAAAGACGAATCTTAAGTCCAACTTGGCATGCTGTCTGCTAATCCGCTATTCAGCCTCCCTTCTTGCTGACGACTTGACAGGTCCCAATTCTCGACCTCTCTACCAATTCCTTGAAAAGATGTTGCGCCACAAGAGTGAAATGGTTTTGTATGAGGCAGCTCGGGCCATCTGCTCATTGCCTCTTGATTCCCGCGATCTCTCGCCAGCCATCACTGTTTTGCAGATTCTTTTGAGCTCGGTGCGACCTACTCTTCGATTTGCTGCCGTGCGTACGTTGAGTCAAGTCGCTCTTGTCCAACCGATGCTCATTGCAAAGTGCAACGAAGACTTGGAAACATTGATTGGTGACAGCAATCGTAGTATTGCTACTCTTGCTATTACAACTTTGCTCAAGACAGGTGCTGAATCGAGCGTGGACCGATTGATGAAGCAAATTAACACGTTTATGGGTGAAATCGCCGATGAATTCAAGATTGTCGTTGTCGAAGCAATTCGAAACCTTTGCCTCAAGTACCCCCAAAAGCATCGAATGTTGCTGAATTCGCTGTCGACCTTTCTTCGCGAAGAAGGTGGCCTTGAATTCAAAAAGACTATTACCGACGCAATTCTTGAAATCGTACAACAGCTACCTGAGGCCAAGGAACCTGGTCTTCTCCACCTCTGTGAATTCATCGAAGACTGTGAATTCACTTTATTGAGCTGCAAGATTCTTCACGTCTTGGGCCAATTAGGACCAACGACGCCCACCCCATCCCGCTACATTCGATTCATTTACAACCGCATCATCCTTGAGAATGCTACAGTCCGTGCATCTGCCGTGTCAGCGCTCACAACGTTTGCCGTGCGGGTCCCAGAGCTTGCACCGAGCGTGCGAACTCTTCTTCAACGATGCCTTGTCGATGATGATGATGAGGTGCGCGATCGTGCGACTCTCTACCTTCAGCTCACACCAGCTTCCGTGACTGAAGAGTTGTTACCCATGAGTGTCAGCCAATTGTCAAAATCCCTCGAGCAATATGCGCTTCGACCTTCGGATGGCCCAATCACTCTTTTGTCCCTTCCTCATGTTGAAGAAGTTGCTGCTCCCAGCAAAAAATCTCAAAATGCTGCCAAGACGACTGCTGCCTCTGCTGCTGCGGCTGCACCTCCAGTTGTCGTTGACCCAGCTCAAGAATTGTACAAAATTCCAGAATTTGCCGATTTGGGCCCGCTATTCCGCTCTTCTGCACCTGTTGAACTCACCGAAGCCGAAACGGAGTATGTGGTGTCTGTCGTGAAGCATATTTTCAAATCCCATGTCGTGCTGGAATATCAAGTGGTGAACACAGTGCAAGATCAAACGTTGCTTGACGTCGGAGTCAACCTTGAATGGGATGACGAATCGTTTGTGTTGCAAAGCCTTGTTCCATGCAAAGAACTCAAATACGGAGACAAGGGCTCTACGTATGTTTGCTTGGCCCACGAGGGCGAAGAGTACGGCTTTGTCACAATTGCAAATGAACTCAAGTTCCGAGTGGTTGAAAAGAACGACACCAGCGGAGGCTACAATGAAGAATATCCGATGGAAGACATGGAGTTGAGCGGTGCAGACTTTATGGCTAAAGTTCAAGTGCCAGACTTCCGTTCGGCTTGGGAGCATATTGGCGACGACCACGAAGTCCGGGAGCAATATGCATTGCGATTCCAATCGCTTGTAGAAGGTGTTGCTGCTGTGATTGAATATCTTGGTATGCACGCTTGCGACAACACTTCTGTCCCAGCCCCTCAAGCCAAAGCCCATATTTTGCTGCTCAGCGGTGTCTTCGTGGGTGGTGTGAAAGTGCTCGTCAAGTGCAAATTGAGCCTCGAATCTGGCCAATTGCTTCTCCAAATGGCTGTGCGTTCTGAAGATGCAGCAGTTTCTCAAACAGTCTCAGATTGCATTCGTTAAAGCTCAAGCGGAATTTTGTATGATTTTGCACTGGCGTTTGGGACGAGCAACACACCTACAACATACACTACTTAAAGTCTAGGCAACTCGATTCAGTCGGATGCTGAGTGACCAAGGCTTGGAATCTTGCCACCTTCTCAAGAGTAGTGTTGAGGAAGTCATGACCTTCCTGGATTGCGTCTGTCCGCTACAAATTTCACGAAGCAGCTTCGCCAAGCCCTTTCATTTACACCGTAAAACAAACGACCTGGCAAATCTGCTTTGTGGGTGGCCATGCTGACCTGAAAAAATTTTCAGAACCTATCCAATATCCCAGATAGATTTTGCGGGTAAGTCGTCCAGCCAGCTCTCTAGCTTGTCGTGCGATGGAACAAAGTGCTGTGGTGTGCGATTGTGTTGACTAAAAGTTGGATGTCGCTGATAAATGCTGTATGCAGTCTTTACAGTACGACGACCAGGTGCGTCTGTACACGTTTTATACTCATCTCACTGGCCGATAGCCTGTTGTGCCCAACTGAGTTGTTCACAATGCACACACTGGATTGGAGAACATCAGCTGACCCGCTGCGAAGATGCAGCGGGTCCCACGACGTTGACAAATCAAGCCTTCTCTGAATAGGAAAATGAGAAGCCTCGCCGAGCGACAGCAGGGCTAGTTGCTAATTAATGCGTTCTAGACAGCCCGTCAGGTTGGTGAATGGATGGTCAAATACACCGCTCAAACCATGCACATAGCTCCCCCAGTCGTCTTGAGGTGATATGCCGGGTTGTTGTGTCGTCCACGAGAAAAAATGAACAAGGAAGAACACCACATGCCTTATTTGACGAATATCTGTATTGCACAAAGATTCCGCCATCTTTGGGCCGCACGAAGCGAACAAAAATTACCACAATCGATCACACAATTGGCCTTCTTCATCGGAACAATTCAAGTTGGGCAAGGTCCAATGCTTGAAGAAGCAAGTCATCTTTCACGGAATGTTGACTTACCGACGAGAAATCGTCGTCTGCCAGTCGCATGCCGGGTGTCTCTGACTGTGCCAGGATGCTTGACGCTTGAACAGCGCCGACTCCTTGTTGATTAGGCAGAAGCGATCCGTCTTGGTGGATGAAGAGGCCTTGAATGACCTTGACCAGACTGGTTGTTTGAACTTGCAGGCTTTGCAGGCGCATTTTGACAGCCACGAGATCGCTTCGCAGATCTTGCACCGCTTGGTGCTGGTTCGAAATCGACCGTTGGTTCGTTTTGCGTACGACTTGGGTCATCATATAAGGTTTGTCCTGTTGGAAGAAGCGATGATGGAAATGCCATGGCGTCTCGTCATGCTTGGACTTTTGGAACCCATAAAAACTGAGCTGCCTCAAGAAGCTGTTGAAACTGTTGTGTTTGAAGTATTTGGGCAGAATCGTCATTGCGAATGCCTTGGGCTCTTTGATAGCGAACGACCTGCCTTCATTGACCCAAGAAGCAATAGCCGGTGGTGCTGACCTGATCATATCGTACAAGCTCTTGACGAAGGCTGGCACTGCTGTCATTTTCAATGGTGAAATGAAAAATGATCGCCAATTTGTGAAGTGAAGATATGCCACTGTCGAGTACAACATGTAGTGTATCGCACTGTCGTTTAGACAGTCGTGTCGATACTGCAACTACGCTCCTCCTCAATCTCAATCCCCGATCCATCGTCGGCAATTTCACGATGGACATTTGACTTGTGTGTGTTTTCTCCAATCACCACATGAAGCTTACGATGGACATTTGAGAGCTGTGAAGTTCATTCAGCGGTGCACGATGAAGAAGGACATTTCAAACGTGTGACGACAGTTGAGAGGTGTGATTTATTTATTTACAGTTCATTCCTTTTGAAACTCATTTAGGCCAAAGAACTCATCTCGAGCAGCTTGGATTGATATTTCTTGAGCAAGCTGCGCAGCGTCGCCTCGTCAAGACCGCCGCGATGGACGTAAACTTGTTGCTCGGGGAGATCCAAGAGGAGTGCATGTGGCTCATCAATCATTTGGTCGACGAAATGGTGGAGTCGCTCGCCGACGTCCGTGTCTTCCTTGTTGGTGAAGAAGATGACGAGTGGTTCGTCCGAGTAGGTGCACTCGTCGCCGTGGCACACGACACCTTTGCTGAATTCTGTGGCGAGAGATTTGAGCCCGACGTCGACCTTAGCTTGGTCCTCTCGGGACATGGTCTCATAGAAAACAACCAAGGCGGCCTTCTTGTCAATGCCAAATCCATTGGAGCGCATCCCTTCCGACAAATCCACGACGGCTTTGGGAGGCCATGGAAACGCCGTCATATCCGAACGCACGGCTGCCACCGCGTCCTTGCTCACGACAGGTCGAGACGATTCCGGACCGAGGATGACCAAATGTGGAATGCCATCGACTTCGAATTTGTCACCGAGATCTTCCGTCGCAATGTGTGCGTTCTCGAAAGGAATCGCCGGCCACGGCATTTTGTTCATGTATTCCTGGTAGTCCTTCTTGGAGCTGTCACCACTGACAAGGATGATTTCAAAGGCATAGCCCTCGTCTTTGGCAGCAAGGTACGCTTGCTCCAGCAGTGGCGTGAACTGCTGGCATGGGTTACACCACGAAGCTGAAAAATAGAGTCCAAGAAACTTGTCCTTCAAGTGCTCTGCGGAAAACTCTTGGCCATCCCGGTTGACAAAGTGGTTGCCAAGCATTTCCTGCAACGACTTTGGAAAATATGGAAAAGCCGCACCACTTGGGTCGGTGGCAATGCGGTTGTGGGCTTTGGCGTTGATCGTTTTGCCAAATTCATCGATGAGAACAAGCGTCGGGAACGTCTTGACGTTGTACGCCTCGACGAGCTTGTCGTGGATGTCATGGGCAGCAAGCGGAACGGCAAACCACGGCATTTCGTTGAAATAATCTTCAAACGACTCTTCGTCGCGGTCCGAGCTGACAAAGACGACTTCAAACTGCTTGCCTTGGCCTTGCAATGTCTTGTAATACTTGGCCAAGAGTGGCATGAATTGGCGACACGGTGGGCTCCAGCTCGCGCTAAAGTAGAGCCCTGTGATTTTGCCTTGAAGCACGTCCGCGGTGGCCACGGTCGACGACGGTCTGGGCGTCAATTTGGCTGGAATTTCCACTTCTTCAAGCTCCTCGTCGGGGAATTCTTCAGCCGCATGGACAATGCATTTACTGCAAAGATCAAACATGGCCTCTTTGTCCACACTCGTATACCGCGGTCCGACGATGCCATTGCCGCAGCGATCGCATTCGTAGTCGTCCCACACGTACGATTCCTTGTCCACGGGCTGGAATTGCGGCACATTTGGTGGAAGCACGTCTTTCCTCACGAGCATCGCGCCAACGACCGTTCCAAAGCCAAAGATAGATGCCATCGAAGCCGCCAGTTGTGAAATGACTTGGCGTGATTGGCCTGGAAGGAGATTCCGCCATAATGAAGGGCATCATGGATCAAGTTGCCACGATTGAAAACGAATTAAAGAATAATCTTTAATGTTTCTTTTAAGCTCTTAAAACATTTCTTTAATGTTTAAAGCTGTAAGTAATTCGGAACTGCATCCTGTACTGATCACCCTGTCACTCTATGACGAAGCCTCACACAGCATTGTCTGTCGTGTCGCAAATGAACTGCTTATCACTTTAAGAGGACTTTTAGCCTTTGTTGAGACTCTCGGACGATAGACTGAGCCACGTTTAACGTCAGGGACGATAAGTCTTTACATTTCAAAAGCTGGCCAGTTAGGTAACAAGCTGCCTTTGTTGAAATCCAGAGCTCCCCCCCGCTGATCAATGACGTCGTTGCCCGTCATCCACTGGGGAAATCGACTGCCGAACGAGATGACAGAAGAAGAAAACTCATCTTTTCAGTTTGGATGTTAGCGTGACTGACTGCCCATCGCACATTGTTTCCATCGAGTGTCCAAAAGGCAGAGAAGAATTTGGACTCTCGGAGATACCATTTTGTACTGTACAGTGCTCGCACAGACCTTGTACTGATTCCCCTCCACTTTGGAAACGGCCATAACTCGATAATTTTCAAAACTTTATAGTTATAATATTTCAAGAGTTTCCGGATGATGAAAGACTTAACACTCAAGTTTCAAAATTTTGAATTTATCCCTCGCAATGACCAAGAAGCGAATGACTCTGCATGAAAAGAACCTCCTTCGCATGACATGGAAGTCGCAACACCACTCGACTTACGCCGAGCTCGGGGTGTGGGCGGCTCATGAATTTAAATTGCTCAACCCGCCTACAAAGTCGGCTATATGCAAGATACTGAAGAAGCAAGACGTAGAACGAAACGACGTCAAGACAAAGAAGAACGACAGCAGTGTGCGATTTCCGACGATTGAAAATGAATTGTCAAGCTGGGTTTTGACGTGTGAGGCTAAAGGAGTCAGCATTACTGGCGACTTGATCAAGCAACAAGCTGAGGCCTTCTGCAATGTGCATGAAATACCGGTTCAATCAAGACTTGTCTTTACAAACGGTTGGCTTGAAAAATTCCAGAAGCGTCATGGCTTTACGAGCAAAATTCAACACGGAGAAGCGCGCTCAGCTTGTAAGGATGCTGTTGATAACGGTCGAAAAGCCATCTTGGACCTGACGGCGGGCTACAACAGGCGTGATGTGTTCAACATGGACGAAACAGCTTACTTTTATGCTTTGGTCCCACATCGATCGATCACTCGAAATCGCTTGCCTGGACTGAAGAAGTCAAAGAAACGAGTCACGATTGCTCTCACCACAAATGTCACCGGGACTGACATGATTGAGCCACTTTTCATCGGCAAATCGAAGAAGCCACGATGCTTCAGGGGTCAAGAAAGCCAAGTGCTTGGTATTCGATACACTTCTAGCAAAAAGGCTTGGATGAACTCTCAAATTTTCAACTCTTACCTGGACGATTTGAACAAGTCAATGGTCATGCAAGATCGTAAGATATTGTTGCTGGTCGACAACGTCTCATCGCACAAATTGGCCGCTGATTTGACGAATGTTGAGTTGAAAACCCTTCCTCCAAACACAACAGCCAACCTTCAGCCACTCGATGCTGGAGTCATTGCAGCCTTCAAGGCTAAGATCAAAAAGAAGCAGCTCGAGTACGCTCTAAGACAAGTGAACGGGGTCCTTTCTGGACGGCAAGACAAACTGTATGACGTACCAGTTATTGAGACCATGTCCTGGGCTCGAGAAGCGTGGAAAGCCGTGTCGCCGAGTACAATTTCGAACTGTTGGAATAGAGTCGGGATCATCGATGTCGACTTGCCAACTCTAAGTGATCGTATTCTTAGCTGGAATGTAAATGGAGATAGACATACCATAGTGTAGTCAACTTGCGCATTCTGTCTTCGATGGCTTGACTGGTGAAACAAGGAAATGAGATGAGAACCGTTCGGTAAAGGGTTTACTGTGCAAATCAATAACTATATTGTTGAATAACCTTGGAAAAATGATATATATTGTCGGTTTCCAAAGTGGAGGAAATCAGTAATTTCATAACGCAGTAGAAAAGCTACTCTGCTCTAATCACTTCACCAAGCAACCATCTTGTAAGTTCACTGAGAGGCTGGTCGGGAAGCACACATGATCAAACATGATCAGAAAAAAACATGATTGAGTCGGTCATGATTGGCTAGTTTTATCCGGAATACGGATGAGATCGTGTTTTTTTTCGTGTCAAGAAACAGAGGTGCGGAGCCTCTGTTTATTCACAGTGGTCGAGAGCAACCACGACGCTTTTTATTTTATTAAAAAAATATATCATGTCTGACAGACACAAAATGTTGCTGATGAACAATCAAGTCCTCTATATATTTATTAAAATATACATGATTTTCTACAGGTCATGAGATATCGAAATCGTTGTCTGAGCTCATGTCACTTTGATACGCCTCGTCACCATCGGATACGCTATGATCCGCGAGATCTAAATCATTGATATGTTTGCTGATGTCGGCAATTTTCTTTTCAGTATGAGTGATGCAATTGAATATGGTACTGCTTGACAGGTTTTCGAAAGCTTCATCCAGACGTCTTCGGACATCTTCAAATTTTGTGTCTGCAGTGTACTGCCGCCCCACTTTTCCCTTGATGTAAGACCAAACAAGCTCAATTGGTTGTAAATCCGAATGATAAGGAGGCGTCCACGCTACCAAATGACCCCTTTCTGCAGCCATCGTCTCAATTTGGGGCTTCACATTCAAATCCAAATAATTCTTGAGTTTCTCCCATATAACCACCTTTGACGACGTCGGATCCACCGGCAAGCCATACGCCTCACATGCTTCCAGCATTGACGATTTCTTCATTGCACCGGTAGGTGTGCCCGCAGGCTTTCCTCGATGGTATTTTGCATTGTCCAAAGCAAAAACAACATTCGCTTTGTTTAGAGCGTCCAGTTCATCCAAAACAGACTCAAACCACGCAACAAAGTAGTCATGGGTAAACATCGCATGGTAATCTTTTGGCTGGTTGCGTCCACCCTCAAATATTTCCAATCCAACAAGACAAGAATGATCAAGGCCATTTTCAACAATCCCAGCGATGAAACAAAGCCGTCTGCCCTTATGCCTGGGCTTCCGTGGAAATGGTCCGATATCATGTGTGTGGTAAACGCTGTCATTTGCCCGCGTGGAGTGATGGTGAATATATGATTCATCAATATATACAATCATCGATTTGGGAAGCTTGAAGATAGACCTTGCAATGAAAGACACATACCTATATAGATATTATTTGACTTTTTGGTAGATCATACATGTCCCTCTTGACTATGACGTCATGACTCAAGCCATAGCCGCCCCTTTGCGAGCCTCGCTTAAATCCGTGCTTCGAAAGATATGCTTGAGTTGCACGCAGTGCGGCGGCTGATTGCTTTTCGTTCTCGTTGTCGTACCTGATGTGTTTTTTTGCGACCAACATGGAAAGGACATCGTTGGCGACGACACGTTCTTGATTCAACCTTCGCATTCTGACGAATTCAAGGACATCCTCCATGACTTGCTTCGTATGAGGAATTCGGGTTGCATGGGTGTTGCGGTTGGCCGGCGGCAAAGCTACCACGACGTCGTTTTGGTTGCAGTAATCTGACCACACACTTTGGACAGTCTTGATGCCTCGTCTCAGTATTGTTGCAATATGAGCTGATGGATTAGGGAGCTTTTCGCGTCGGAAATAAGCCTGAAGACGCAGTATATCCAGTCTTTTGCCCAGCGTCAATGCTGGCGGTCGAGTCTTGGCAACGAAGTCCATAATGTCGTCGAAATCAGTGCGGGGCATTTGCAAAAATGAGCCAGTTCTCGAGTATCAATACATACAGGTTTCTGAAAACATGATCCTCTAACATATTAATAATCTCTATGAATATAAATGTTAAAAGGTCATATTGTTAAGAGGGTAAATTCTACTTGTTTGGTTGGGTTTTTGCATCATATTTAAAAGGCTATTTAGAATTGAAGAAATCAAGTCAGTTCTTTAAATTCGTCACAAAAAACTGAATATATGAGATGAAAATCTTGTAAAATTTGACAAAAATTTGAGAGAAAAAAGAGAAAGCGTCGTGGATGCTCTCGTGGACTGTCAAGTCAAACGTGTTTCTATCCGGTTAGTAATTTTTCGGATAATTATGTCTATCATGTTTTTCGATCCTGTGTGCTTCCCGACCAGCCTCTGAGCAACAAGGACGAAAAAGGAAAATGTAGTCAGATAGAATTGAAATTGTGGAAAAAGATCTCCCACTGCGGGGCTCGAACCCGCGACCACAGGATTAAAAGTCCTGCGCTCTACCGACTGAGCTAAACGGGACTGACATTAATTAATAAATTTTATATTATACCTTAGCTGGATTGTGTTTTGAAATGTTTGATCTTACTTGCTGCAAGACATAATCATGAAGAATTCACAGAAGAAATTCTCCGTAGGGTTCCAGAGCATATCGAGGTGTAGTTTCTATCGACTTTAGCTCGAGTCTTTGTATGGATGAAGGACGTCGACGGAGATGAAGCCGGCAGAGAGTGTATGCATTTAGTTCCGGATAAAGCATCCATTATCCGGATATTCAAAATTTGAAAATCTTGGTCACGTCCATCTTTGCCATGAGCCAGCAGCCGTCAAGTCGATCGTCGCACTTCAATGCAGCGTCCAGCAGCAGCCGACGAGAAAGACTGACGGAATACTTGGCTTCTCGACGTGTAGATGCAGCCGCGAGCAAGTTGACGACGACAAGACCGACAATTCCAGGCTCTTCTAGAAGCGGCGGCACTACAGGCGGTGTTTCGAAAGTCACAATGGACCGAATGAATAAAGCCAAGGCGTACCCAATGCCAGTTTCAATGCAGTCTCGCTATGAAAAACACGATTTTCAAACAGAACAACATCCATCTTCGCCACGCTCCGCGCCAACGCAAGCCCCAGCAACGACAAATGTACGTGCATTGTCCCATTGTGGGCTCTAAACCATGATATCTCGACTAGACTCAAACTGTGCCGTCCACTCCAGCGCCTAAACTCACAGCACACTCGACATTTAGTGCTCTTCGCAAGAATACGCCGAGCGATCCTTCGAAATCCCTGGCGCTTGGTAAAGAGACTGGTGTTGGCTTTCGACCTTCGAGTCCAGTGACTGCCGACGACAAGGATATTTCGTTTGATCCATCCACACCTCCTCGACCAAAGGCAGGACCATCGTCACAACCTCCTCCTGGTCTTTTGTCCCACTTCAAGTCCAAGAAGACGTCGTCAGCTCAGAAAGCGCTGAATTTTGCAAACAAGTCACCGATTGCTCAGCCGCTTTTCCGCGAAGAAAACATCACGACAGACAATCCTCTGGACGAGTCTTCTTTCGGAGCCAAGCCATCTACGATAAACTCTCCGCCGCTAGCGCCCATGGCCAGCTTGGATTCGCCTCGACGAGAAGCTCCTCTGTCCCATTTCAAAGCCAAGTTGCAATTGAATGACACTGACAAGCCCGCCACGGAGGTCCTGAACCGCCGTGCATTCAATGCTTTGATGGAAGCTCCGTCGATTCCATCAACGTCCTCCTCGTCAGGAACAGCAGCTCCATCAGCACCACCCTCTCATTTCAAACCAAGACCCCAAGAGACCGAGCCGTCTTCAGCGCAGAAACCACGGCCGCCGGCGAATTTACTGCGCAAGAGTGAAACGATGTCACCACTTTCAGACGCAATGCTGCCACCGCCTCGTTCAGATCCATCTCCGCGAGCGTCGTCACCGTCAGCTCCCGCGCCAGAGGCGTTTCCGCTGCATTTACAAGCAACCTTGCGGCAATATCTCGACGAAGCCATGTACACATCCAAGGTCTTTTGCTTTTCTGTCGATGGTGTGCTCACGTCTTTTAGTTTTCCCTGGCTGGCGCTCGTGTCGTCTTTGCCGACATCCCAACGCACCTTCCACTAGCTCGTCAGAAAGCCATCTACTGGCTTGCAAAAGCCAACGTCGAAGAGGTGAGCAAGCTCTTCCTCCTCCATGCTCTGAGCCATTTCTGTAGGAACACAAAGCCTGGCAGAGCGCTGAACAAGTCTACAAAGATGGCTTGGCGATTCTCGCACATCCTTTGGAACGGTTGATCATCGAAGCAGCTCAATTGGAGTTCCAGTCGCGTCTCCAGTACGTCTCCAAAATCTCATCTTTGCTCAAGGCATGGACTAGATTGACAAGACAACCAATGTCACTGCAGCCGATCAACATTGTCGTCCCGAACCAGGTAGAGACGAAAGAATGCGCTGGATAGCCTCACTCTGACCAGAAAACCCAGTTGACGCCAGAAAAGCAGCGCGAATTCTGCTCACATTTACTCGACGGCACACAGGAAGACAGCTTTATCATGGAGAATCCGCGAGCCATGATCCCTTAACTTGAACGA
This sequence comes from Aphanomyces euteiches, assembly GCA_021527685.1. Classification (NCBI taxonomy): domain Eukaryota; phylum Oomycota; class Saprolegniomycetes; order Saprolegniales; family Verrucalvaceae; genus Aphanomyces; species Aphanomyces euteiches. Next base: position 39,585 of record JAJGMV010000012.1, read on the forward strand.
AGTTGATTAGTACCCAAACCAAAAGCATTTCCGCCATTCCTAGCGCGTTCTTGCATCGAGTGGGGGCTCAAATTGATGACGACAGAGCTGGAAGATGTAGGACTGGTCGTGAGAGCTAGTTGAGGTGACATCGACGACGGATGCCATGGATTCAGTTGTCGGATTTATGCTTCTTGTGCTTCTTTTTCGACTTCTTCGACTTCTTTTTGGATTTCATCTCTGCCTTGGCTTTCTTGGCGGCATGGCTGTCACTGTAGTCGTCTTCGCTGCTGCTCTCATACGCCGGAGCATTCTCAATCGTGCATTCACGGCCGGCGACTTGTTCTCGAATCAATTGTGTCTTTTCGGCTTTTCTTGCAGCCCAGAATTCACGTTCATTCATAGACGTGCTGTGTGTTGGATCATGACGCTTGGATTCTCGCTCTCTTGATCGTGAGCGCTTACGGTGGCGTTCGATTGATCGATTTCGACGGCGGTCTTGCTCAAGCTTTCGATCCAATTCGCGTTGCCGATAACAAGCGTCGATTTCCTACAGAATACGTCCAACTCCTCCATAGAGAGCTACGTTATTACCTGTCGTCTATTATGCGAGTCCACGCCTTTGATCGTGTTGAGAAGAAAGCCTTTGTTGATATTTTGTGTCGGTTGAACCGGTTGCTACGCAGGACATTGGATGCTCGCGATATCAGCGTAAAAAACGTACCGCGTAGGCGAAGACGCCATACTCAACAGCTCTTTTCTTCTTCTTTTCCATCTCCTGTCTTATCTGCGCCGCGACATCTTCGTCGGAGAAGATTGTCGGCTGAAGACTTGCGTGGCCGAGAATTCGGGCAACGCGCTCTTCCATGTTCAAACTCAGTCGAAATGGATTATATTGGCTATAAATATTTCATATTTAGTGATATGATTGGCTATTAAATTTATAGCGTGGATTGATCTCAAAGTTATTCTTTTTATGTTTATGCTTATTCTTATCCCCTTGGCTTTATTAATAAATCAAGGTCTTCGAAAGCCACGAGTCGCTTCTACGCTTTAGAATTGCAGATATCGAATATGAAGGCATTGAGGTTTATGAGAGTTGTTCATGTTGAAATTGATACAAGGATAATCTCCTTGATATGAAGTTTATAAATGAGCCCCGCTGGGATTCCAGGTACTTTCTACTTTGATTCTCTTCATCGAAGCCGTAGTCTAAAGCCTCTACGATAATACGGCAGTTTTGGTGGTACTCAGTCATCACGAACACGTCCGATTATGTGATGAAAAAGTGGACTGGTTTAAAGTTGAAACCAGAAATGGCTATATTGGTTGGCTAAAGAAAAGAAAGGGTGACAATTGGCTTGCGTATCCGATTGATGGTCTGTCTAATGTCGAATATATTGACGAAGATACTGTTATCATGAGCATCGATGACAAATATGAGCAAGATAACTCCGTCGATGACACGAATGAAGAACAAGAAGAGCTGGCTAGTTTCACCTCACATTTCACCCTGGAAGAATTGAAGGGGCATTCCCATCGACTTCACGCATTAGCTGTCGAAACGTATGATGCGCTTGCTATCCAATGTGCTCGTCATTGCCTACTTACTATGTTTTCAATATCACCTTGCCCCTTCATACCAGAAGCATCTTGGAAGAAATTGGCCTAGATACAACGAAAACAGATCCCGAGCGCATCTTCTTCCTTCGTGCGGCGCCTTCTGGCTCAATTTCAAGATGAAGCCCACGGCTGGAGACATCACGCCGCTCTGTGGAGGCTACAAGCAGTGGTTTGCCATCCACATCACAAAGGAGATGTTCATTGCCATCGGATGCAACCAAGGCAACGACACGTTTATTGTGCGCAAGCAAGGTGAGCTCTCGACAACTCGTCTCGCTGTAACTGCTACCTCGTAGGTGAACCGGTCTCAATCGCCTTGGAAACATGGATCGACTTGAAGCATTTGTCTTTATGAGAGCGATAGCCATTTACCGATAAAACGTAAATCCTAAATTAACAATACCGCGTGTCGAGTTATATTAACAGTGGTGGAAAGCATCGAGGGGACTTTCCGTGTTTTGACACAATAAATTACACTCTGGAACAAATAAAAACAGTTACCCCATGCAGTTTTTTCTGGTGATAACGCCTGTATGAATGAAATCCTTTCAAACTACATAGTTTTCAAGAAACGATGATTTATGCTCAAGAATGATGTTCAAATTTCATCTTGATATTATATTACCTCTTTAATTAAAAGTTTTTGACAAAACTGATCACATTATTTCTCAAGAGGTTCAAGAAAAACAAGTTGGATGATAGAAGTCTCTCATATTCGATTGTTTTGGTTTTGCAAATTATGAGCGATAATTGAGAGAACGCATTTCCAACAAACGACGTATATTCATTTCCATTAACTAATTCTACTCATAAAGCAAAACTACTGGCAATGCACATACTACGGAGTATCCGATATTTATGTCCCTAGTGACTGCTTAAGTGGTTAAAACGGACTTCCGGCCATATATATCCTTTGAACCTTCAATTATGAATAAAGTTTAAATATTTATATTTTATTTCGTATACTCTGTGACAGGTATGTCAGAACTGGATATTTTGGTGCAAAGTTGCACCTCACCTAAAATATGATATTTTTTGTTGAAGTCCCCTCGATGCTTTCCACCACTGTAAGTTCAGAGTCTCCCTTTTTCATTGAAATTTCAATCTAAGCATATTGTTGTCGCAATACGACGGCTATTCATTTTACCAAAGTGCGCATAAGTTAGCGACTGCAATCAAGCTTTATAACCAATGAAAATACATTAAAATGCTAATTTCAGCCAATCATCCACCTATATGTATAATTTTCCAACCAATCATCATTCGCTCTATATTATTTTTAGCCAATCATCAGTTATTACTTAAATAAACTTGACAATCAGTCAATTCAGTCCTTGCAAACTCCCTGCCATTACTACTCTCGTCGGCAACTATTGAGCGCTGCAAGTCGTCAGTACAAGAGGCCAGCGGAAATCTCGTGCTCTCTGCCCTGTTTGTGTTCAGTATACATCTCACCTAGATTCAACTTTGGGTGTTTTTGGCTGCCTTGTGCGTGATTGTGTTTGTCTTTTTTTATAGCCTTTTCACATGGAATAAGCGTAAAGTTGGATGTCGAACGGGTGCATCGTTTCTCGCATGCCGCAACGTTGCATAAACCCTGACGCCAGTTGCTTTGTCCAGCCATGTCGCTGGCGTAATCGCGTTCGATTAGTAGACCTCGGTACAGCTGTAATGTGCCACGACCAGACGTTATCCCACTGACCACTCGATGCCCAAAGCACCCAAGTCATCCAACGTCTTTAACTTACCCAACAAACCGTCAAAAAGTCCTTAAAAGTGCCTTGAAAGAGTTCATAAGCATGCCAAGGATAACACAATGAAGAATGCAAGGGGGGAAGGATAAACGATAAGATTTTTAAATTAAGAGGACGACAGACGATAAAAAGCTCAACATCAGAGTTGTCTCCAACTTCACAGGACGATCTTGTACGGCTCTTCTTTCGTGTAGAGAGGAACAAAGGTCTCGAGGAGCGCTTGGTGCATCTGCATTTCTACGAGGGGGTTGGTGTACTCTGTGGGAGTTTTCTCGAAGGGAATCACGTCGACGAATTGAAGATTGTCAAAGTAATACTGTTGCGACGGCGGCGACGGCTGGTGGTGGTGGTGCTGCTGCTGGATCCGTCGCTGGGATGGATGGAGCTGCTGCTGAGAGTCTGCGTCGGTTTCCTCCACGCGGGATCGCTTGAGCGTGTCGTGGCAGACGCTGTGGACGAGTCTGGACAAGTTTGCGATTTGGTCGGTCAACGTCGTGAGCTGCGACTTGATTTCGGTCACTTCGCCGCGCAATTGATCGACGTCGTCGCAGTTGGAGGCCGTGTCGGAGCACTCTGAAAAGTTTGTTTTTCGTTTGATCTTGGCCATCAAGTGTGGTTTATGCTGGTGGAAAAGATCGTGGTGGAACTCCCACGAGTTTTTCACGTCGTCGGTTTCTTGCGCCACGAGCAGCACTTCCTTCTTCGACTTGCGGAAGCCATAAAAGTTGAGCTGCCGCACAAAGCTGCTAAAATTGTTGTGTTTGAAGTACTTGGGGAGCATCGTCGCTGCAAACTGCTTGGGTTCTCGCACGACAAACGACGCACCGTCGTGGCACCAGCCTGCAATCGCGGCCGGCGACGTATCGATCATGTCGTACGTTTTTTTGAGGAAAATCGCCGCGGACGAGGCTTTTCGTCGTGGAGGATTCATTCGAAAGGGAAGCTTGGCTTGAGAGACAATTGAAAACTGACAAGTTTGAAGCCGTCTGGACACTTTCGTGCAGCGTCGAGAGAGTGGCATCGAGAGGTGCATTGGAAAAAAGTTCCGGTCGAGTTAAATGGTTCAAGGTGCACGACTTGGCAGGTGGTGGTTGTCACGCTAAAAGGAGCCAATCAAATCGATATAATTTTTAATACTCAACGCTTATTGGCTGATTTCAAACTGCTGACTAATCTTGATGCTTTATGATTTGTAGATTACTGCTCCCACACTGGCGATTGGCTCGGATTCTTACAAAACACAGTGGACCTTGACCGTCGAGGACTAACTAAGCTGCGGCCACCGCTCGGTACATGATTAGTGATAAGTTATACTTCGCCGAGAACCACCAATTTCGCCACGAGACGACTAGAAAAGCATGAATTACAGAGATGGCTTTTGAATTACAGAGATGGCTTGCTTGTATATTTGAGCGCGACTTTGGGGCGTTGAAAGGGGCAATCAAGGAGGCTGCGTTAGAGTGAGCCAAGATGGAAATGATCAACTCCCACTCGGCTTGTCACCGGCGTCCAACTATAAAAATCTTGCAATCGTGACGGGGGGAAGCGTATGAGTAGACCGATCCTCGGAAAGAAATGTCAACAAAGACGTCTGCAATTGGCGCCGCGCTCTGATCAACTTGAGAGGAGATACTGCGCGCCCCTCTTTCGCCACTTGGGGGCACAGATTCGCATCAAAGATAGCTCGAAAAGAGAGGCTCAAGTGGCATTAAAGGTTAAAGTATGCGTTAGCTACTGAGTGGGGGAATGTCATCTCTGTAAATCGCATCTCAATTAATGGAGTGTAGACAGACGATAAATATCACTTTTTCTGTAGTTTTTTTTATATGATCCCACGAGAGGGTTAAAAAATTGGAGTGGATTTTTCAGGCCATGCCGCAACTGGACTGGCGGCGGCGGCGGTATTTTCTGGATTTTCGACAAAGGAAGGAGCTGTTGCCTCTTCTCGTGGTCGTCGGCGTTGATGGTCCAATTGATTTGTTTGTGGTTGGAATTGATTGTGTCAACTGCAAACAGGAGGAATACGCCGCCGCATGTGATCAGAGATTCGAGCCAAGCAAGTTCAAAACCTTATTCCTGCCGCAATTTTCAAAGAAGCAATGCACAACGCCGTGCATTCCATCACGTTTCAAGCATAGTCTTGGTCAGTTTTACAAGCTTGGACAAGCGAAAACTACAGCCAAACCCGCCAGACATTGCAGGTTTGCTTGAGTTTTTCGTTGTTGTTTGACATTCGTCTCGATGGAAGCACACCCATGGATGCACCCAGAGACGTGAGGGAGTTGACAAACATCGCGAGAGTTGGATCTGTGTGTCGATGTCTCCATCTGGTTCCCAGACGAGTCTGTGTGGAAGACAAGTTTTCCGATTTTGACGAGCATTACACGTGGAGAGACGTAATCGACGTCAAAAGATTGGTACAGTATCTTGGCAACTGGTGTGCAATAAAACAACACAAACTGGACCGCAGGGTGCATTTTCTGCACATATATTCACGCTACACGACAAGAGGAGCTTTGTCTTGTGCTCTGTGGCGGAGCAGTCGCCGCACTCGACGGGTTGCCAGTGCTGTCCAGAAAGGAGACATTCTATCTCGTTAATTCTCTCATTTAATGAGACAAGATTTGTCTCTTTTATTCGACGATATTATTGACGAATTATCGAGATAGTCTCATTAATTCAACATTTGGCGAGCTATTCTGACGGCGATTTTGAAGCAAGTCATCACGGTGAAAAGTTAAAGCATGTGGCTGGCCTTCTTCCGTCTGTCGCTTTAACCTTATGGCTGTTTGTGGATGCTGCCAGTTCGTGAATTTGGAATGTTTGGATGCCAAAGCCCCCCATTATGTGCTACAAAGCAGGGGGGATCGCTTAGCCCCCGTGCTGGCACAGAAAGCTCAGTCTTTTAAGTGATTTAAAAAGTCTATTGCATGTCGGTATATCTCCCCCGCAGTCTACTAAGAGCATCCGTACCAGTTTGCTAAATCGGATTGCTAAAGCCAAATTTGGCAATCGAAGTGAAAAAACTTGGAAAAATCAAGTCTTAAGGGCGGGTCTGGATGCCACCAAAAATGGCATAAAAAGGCCAAAAAATGCCATAATTCTAAATATGCCATAATTTTAAGTTTTGACTGTCTGGATGCCACCTTTTCAAAGAAATTTTTGTCACATTTTTCTGGAGTTTTTCGTCATGAACGCACTGGTCGAGTCAAGCTTGAGATTCAGCTTGTCATCTCTACAAAATACACGCACACACTATATATTAACACTGTTGCATGTTCTAACACTCTGAAAAGCGGTAGTGATCGACCCTTGCTCATCTCTGGCTCCTTTCAAAGTTTCCGGTTGGAAGTGACTGACACAGCAATATGACAACAATCGTAATGTTGAAGTCCAGAAGTTGTGGCATCCAGACAAAACACAAATTCTCCAACTATTCCATTTAAATTGTGAATTTCGAACTTTGGGAAATTTTTGCAAAATGTCATTTCACTTTTATGGAATATAAAAATTGATGGAGTTTGCCATTTGCTATAGCTATTTGGTAAATCTGGTCGGTTTGCCAAATCTGTTGCTAAATTTAGCAAGAGAAATAGCAATCAAACTTCGGTTTTCGAAGTTTAATGTCATCTCTTCGAGGGATAGATCCCATGTCGAGTGGTCGTCGCAGTCCCAACTACTCCAATGTTGAAGACATTACTTTGTGGTTCGCATTGGTTCAGGTCAGTACTGACAGTGCGACAGGCATATATCAACCAAATGATTCATTTTACAAAGAGTCAAAGAATCCTTCGACATGGGCCAGTCGTTAGACATGACAGTGTCGAGTACTCGACGAAAAACAGCCTTACTAATTATGAAACGCAGTCGTAAATCCTCGTCTGTATACACGGGGTTTGTCCCAAAGTATTGCTCAAGAAGCCGAGACTGTCGAGCGGCACGATTGCGTCGTTTGTTGGGGCTCTCCTTTCGCGTGTCCGCTTGACCCCATTGATGTGCTGATGTGCGTGCGTTACAAACGGTTTAGCAATTGGATATAGCAAACTGTAACTGAAACCCCTCTCGAGCTAAATTTACCAAGCCGATTTGTCTGTCACATTTAGCAATAGCAATAGCAAACTGGTAGGGATGCTCTAAGCATTGCATATCGAAACGAAACAGTTTACGTTTACCATGAGGGATCTGCTTGAGCTGATTAGCGAAGAGCGTTTTTCTGGACCGACAGACAGCCTGCTGTTTCCTCTGTGTCTGGCTGTGATTTGATGGCAAGCCCACGGTTTGTGGTCTGTCAAAGTGGACTTTGGGTTCCAAGAACAGGCGAGGAAGTGGCCACAAACGAGTCGAATGCTGTGTCCGTCGAGGCTCTTGGACTCATGTCGAGCCCTTTTTCTATTGCAAATCTCTCAAAACCAGCGTTATAATCATGACCAGCGCCTGTCCAATTCAATTTTTTGCATGATTTGTTAGTCCTCGTGCCATATTACATGACCACAAGAGACGACAGTCGTGCGTACAGCTTAGTGGGATGTACTGTTTAACTTTATACTTTTATATTTTAAATTTCTGCAAATATGATTTTACATAGGTTTTGAACATTCAAATAGTATATTGTGCTTTCGATTCGAAATTCGAATCGCGCAGCGATTTAATCGAAATCGCAAATCGATTCATGTGTGTTTTGAGCGTGTGTTTCGGTGTATTTTCCCCGATTTTAGTATGTACTAATCAAAATTAGTAGTCTTTAGTACCTACTCGAGATCATCGATTCTTCCCTTTTCGCAACCTGGCCCAAACAAGTCGCTATTTGACCAAGTCGACAGAGACGTCTATTTGAATTCTCGATGAGATGCAAGCTTTACTTCGTCCAGGAATGGCGGGTTGCAATCAGTGTAGTGTGTGAACCATGGCATTTGACCTTCGGTGCGGTGGATTCGCCCGTGGTGGCCTTGGGCTCGCAACGCCTCGCCTTCGTATTGTTTGATTCACATGGCGATGGTCGATAGATCCTCGTGAAAGAGGTCTGCAAATCGCAGCATGGAGATATGCTTATTATAATTCATATAAAGTGCATGAAGCACGATGGAGAGAGCTGCATGATTGAGCTCGACGACATCAGTAATCATGATTGTTTGCATGTGGGATGGAATCTTTTGTCAATATTTACCGGATTTTCCGGATAAAATGAAAACAAATCGATTTCGTGTGTGTGTCGAATCGATCTCAAATTCGAATTTTGGCTCGAAAACACAATATTAGCATATGTAATTTCCGAGTAAATTGTGAAAAATAGTACTTGTTAAATTTAATATATTATAGAAGGTGGCCAAGTGCAGGCAGTGGTTCGTTGTTGCGCCTTGGTATTGTACTGAGGACTTTCTTTCTTGCCATTTTGTTGCTGCTTGAAGCGATGGATGCGCGAGGCTTGATATCGTCTAAAGACAAGACCGCGAATTATATTCCTCAAGCGGACGGTGCAAGAAGTTCCAATGGCGGAAATATATTATTTTATAGAGTTTTCCGTACAAATTTATACTTTCAGTGTCAGGCAACGAGCACCCATCCTCTGTCACTGACTCCAATTACACTTTCCAGTTCGTTCTTCCGTTTAATCGCTCAATCTAGAGCTGATACGCCATAGCTGACGCCCTGAAGACATGCTGAGCGTGAGGGGCTTTCGGGGGGGGCGGCCAAGGGGATTTGATACCCAGCGACTGGAATACTGCAGTCATCACTGCAGTCATCACTGCAGTGTTGGAATCCAGAGATCATCGTGGGTCTTCCCACCACATGGTAGAGCAACTGGGAGACAAAGCCTCAAGTCCACAGCAACAAGATGGAGTTTAAGCTCTTTCATACAGTCTTTATTGGATTCCCCCCCTGGGATTTCGTCCACGAAAAGCCCAAAGTTGTAAAGCATGGGGCGTCGCGATGGCTTAGTTGTAATACGTCAGACCTTCTGCGGCTAGTGACGTAGTACTTGTCAGAGAGTGGCATGTCGTAGCCACACGAAAAGGCGATCATTATCACATTTCACGTGGCGGAATGCCCGCTCTCGCGTTTGTACAGAGCTTATATAGCATGATAACCACCGTTCCAGCGACAGTCGCGTCGTGGTCAATGGACGGCATGTCGTTTGCGATCAAAGATCCCAAAGAGTTCGCCGCGACGATGCTCCCCAAGTATTTCAAACACAACAATTTCAACAGCTTTGTGCGGCAACTGAGCCTCTATGGCTTCCAAAAGTCCAAAACCGACGACACGCCATGGCATTTCCACCACCGATGCTTTCAACGACACAACCCAGACTTAATAGTCCATATCAAGCGAAAAACAAGCCAGCAAGCCAGTCAAAACCACACGAGAGCCATTCAAGACCTTCGATCTGACCTCTCAGTCGTGAAAAGCAGTCTTGGAACCCTACGAGATCAAACAGAAAGGCTCGTCAAGATCATGCAGGGCATGCTGGTCGACCACGAAAAGTCGCTTGGAAGGCAGCAAGGCGAATCTGCCAGTTTCACAGTCCAAGCGTCAACTCGTCCCCAAGTTCATCCATCCCTAGCTCCCCTCACGCACGACGATGGACTCCTGGAAGCTCTGGGATACCTGACCAAGCCAGAGGCACGCTCGGACTATTCGTTTGGCGGTGATTTAAGGCGATAAGTGATTTATACTGATGTCCCTCTATTTTGGAGACTATAAAGTACTACTCCGTTCCGAAATGATTGCAGCATGGGTATTCTAACTGGTGGTATTTCGCCAAAACTCATCGTTATTAGAATCTGATTGGACAGATAAATTAAGCTTTTTTCGCTTGTTATTTTGGTATTTTTTGTGTGAAAAAATGCTTCATGGTTGAGGAGATAATCCAGACGACACGTCCTGGATAGTGTTGGACAACAACAAAACCCTCCGGTGAGACTGTTGTATCCCTGTTCACTCCTGACCAATGTACTATGATGGTAGTCCAAGTCACGAGCACTCCTCCTGTGCGCTATGTGGACCAAAAGACAGCCAACTGTCCTCTTGGTGGCCGTCGCCACTTGCGCGACGAGGGACGACACTTTTTGAACTTCTGTTCGAGTAGAACTCGAATGTCATCCTCCCTTTCGGCTCGAGCACTGAGCGAGTACTCAGTACCGACGTGACAGAGACGCAAGCGCAAGAGTAAGGCAGCGTGGCGTGCAATCACGGCAACAAGGTGACGGCGCGACCGATCTGTCGGCAATGATCAAAGAGTAAAAAATATTCTATATAGAATTTTAGAGTTCACATACAAAAAATAAGTCATTCTTCAAATCGGATTAGTATACAAAAATCCATATTAAAATCAGCGTGCCGTAATCATTTCGGAACGGAGTAGTAAATATTACTACTCCGTCCGGCTAAAATTGTCCACTTTGACTTTGGGACGCCCGCAAAAATCAGAGAAATTTTTTATGAAGCCATGATTGGTTCTAAATGATTTCTACTACAAAGCTGATTGGATAATGCAAAGAATTTCGAAGATTTATGTCGAATTGGATGAGATATCCATGTTCAAAAAGTTGACTTGATAAATGTATGCAATTAACCCCCAAACCCCTTACGCATAACCACTGCACCCCCGACCTCAACCACAGTTCAGCCTGAGATCGCTTTGTTCATAGCCTTGTATTAGCCGAAATCATCAAGTCTGCATTCAAACACACATGCATGATGTATACTTCGCACCATGATAGCGGCATCGACCCAAGTTCTGATGTGGCATCTCTGTGAATACCAAGAGGTGTTGTCACAGGCAAACGTCGACAAGACTTCGAGTAATCTACAGAGTTTTCAAGCGCATGGTTAGGCAAAGTAGATGGTTTTGAGCAAAGTACTCATGCTACAGACAGAGAGTCGAGAGGATAGACCTGTAGACCCGTCTATGATAGTGTTCACCCTGACGCCGATCTGTCCTCCCATGAACCACACCACTGAATCTTCACAAATAGGACTCCAATATCTACCAATTAGATCACACATAGCTGAGTTTCATCCAATCATATCAAAAGTGGACAAGGTAACCCGGACAAGTGGATTTTCCAAAGTGGACAATTTTAGCCGGACGGAGTAGTAATTTTCACTGTTATTATTTAATACAGTATTGTCAATTTCAGTCAAATTTGTATTTTTGACCAAAAATCAAATACATTTCCAAATCGATTTGTCCATACTAAAGCCAAGTTCAACCGAATATTGGCCAAATTAATTGCTTGTGAGTTAGGGTGTGTTTTGCCTGAATTAGTCAAATACTCGATTCTGATTGGCTGCGAGATTGGAAAATCGATTTAAAAAATTGATACATTTCCAACCCATCTCACTAATTAGAATGAATCTCACAATACTTGCTAGTTGAAGAAAACACATTAAAACCTGAAATAATTGATTTTATAAAGATTATAAGTTATTGAAAGGTATTATATTCTGACAGTTTCCAGTGTAGAAAAGTAAAACGGAGAAGGCTCTTCTCATGGGCGATATTTCTATCTATCGGTCGTGTCGCGGGGGGGCGATATATCTTTGGACTGTGCGTTCAATGCTCTCTTAGCTGTGGATTTTTTTCATGGGTTTACAGGTTGGAAAGTTGTCAAAACAGCTCGATTTTGTTGGCGAAACGAACACTCCTATCATATTCTACGTTAGATGTACCCTCCATTTTGGAAACAGCCATAACTCTATATTTTTCAATACTTTATTTTCTTAGGTTGATTAAATTTCGTAGGTCCCAATATTATTGACCTTGTTTTAAATACTGTATTAATTAATACCCGAGGCAATTTATACATTGAGAAAAATTACCCTTCAAATTTTATACCGCGATGAGGATAACTTTTAAAGATCGCGTATTCGCTTTGGACGATCGTTGAGACTTGGAGTAGTGCTTGGGAATATTGTCCTGCCTAATTGTATGTCTCCTCTACACTTTCCATGCCATTGCTTGCTCCCATCCATCATCACATGTTAGAGCTTTAATCTGTGGCATTTGTATCGCAATTAGGTACTTCTCGCTTCGGTCGGAGCTGCAACGTTAAAGTTTTTGGGCACTTTGGTCTCAAAATGTCCTGCGATCGGCCAACTCCAAGTTTGTAGACTAAACTTGGTAGAACTTATTGGTAGTTCCATATGCATCTAATCTCCTGGAGTGGCGTTCCAGTCTCGACAGGCTGGACCTGCTGCCATGATCAAAACTGCTGAACTCGGTTACAATATCATAAGTGATCTAATATTTGCGTGTCTTATCGACGAAATTTGTTTGAAAGGATGGTGAATTCAAGTAAAATTGGAATTAATAGGGGGAACCATATTAGAAAAATCGGCTGCTTTTGCGTTTCGACTTTGCTTTTCGAATTTTGCTTTTCGTTGGCCGAAATTAAAAGTACCTCTGGAGGAACTTTTGCTTTTCGGAGAAACAAGGCTTTCCAAGAGGTCGAAAACAAAAAGGAAAAGGCGAGTCTTAGCCTTTTTGATATCAAAAGGTCTACACGTGGAATATGCAGTGATCGCCATGGTAGTGAACGCCCTTTGCCACTGTTTGTATGATATGTCATGTGCATTTGATTGCTTGGCGGAAGAGTTGTGTCATGTTAACCAACCTGGCGACGCTCCGATTGTGATCCTGACGACTGTATCCTCATGGCTTGTAATGGCGAGATTCGCGTGTGTTTGGATGGTTCACGGGGCACCCTGGTGGTGGTCTAACGAGCTCCCAAGTTGGAGTTATGGTTGTAGCAGCCATATTATGGCTGCTACAAAATCCATCGACGATAGCCCAAAGGCAGGCGGAGCAACTTTGCATTTAGCCGACTGCTTGAGTCCTTTTCACCATCTCCAGCCCCGCTATCGTCTACTACCATGCACTGCAACCAAGACCAGCTTCCATGTGAAGCTTCATCGCCTCTGGGAGCATTTGATCTGCCAAACTCCAATCCATTTGGAGCTGTTGGGCAGCTCCAACACTTGGATCATCATCCAAGTCACGGCGGAACTCGAAGACTTTAGAAATATAAGTTATATGGTTAAGCTAGGCATTTTGATAGTTTCCTCGGAGCGGCAGCGCTGTCGCTGTCTTGAGACGTCGATGCATTGCTTTGGGGACAAAATGAGCGTTCCAAACGACGATTCCCGTTGTTCGTCGCACGAGCGCAGTGCTTTCAACGGCGCCATCTCGTCACGGTTTAGAAAGCTCGTCGAGCAGCAGAGGCACACGCGCTGCTTGACTTTGGGCGAGCCCATCACGGTGGAACATTCTCTGCAGACAAAGTGGTGGCACGTCCTGCACCACGTTCCATGGCACGTGAGGAAATTAAACTGCTTGGTGCAGCTCCAGCAGTGCGTCGCGCCGCCGCTTTCAGACTTGGATCGCCACAGTCTCCACTTGGTTGGCATCGCACTGCGGATTCCAGAATGGATTTCACAAATATCGAATCCGAACATAGCCAAGTGGAGGAGCTGCATACTGTAGATGAACAGTTTCCTACAGTACGAACCTGGTGGCGCCACACCAGAGGCTTTTAAAAGACTTCATGAGCGTACGCAGTGCACGGACGACCATCAACATTGACCGCCATGGCCATGCCCGACCAGCTCAAAAATTTGTAATCCAAAGCTTCCCCCACCATAAAGCTCAGTGGCCACCACGACCGACGGAGAGCCTCCGTCCACGTCGACTGCGATAGTAATGCGCAAAGTTGGCATTGCCCACTGGATTAAAAGAGCGCGTCGTCGTGTACGACAACGTGGAATACCGTCGAACAAAGCTCGAGATGGGGAATTCAAACGTTGATGAATCTCAGTCCAGTTTCTATGCGAACTAAGCAAATCTGCGATATCTCAGCAAGAAATACAGCTTTCTTGGGTGAAACGACAGAGGAAACAATGCTCTATCATGTGGACTTGTTGATCGCGCGGTCTGTACGCTCTCGAGGATCAATTGCGATTGATCCACTCAGGCATGAAAATCAGACACCGTCGCACTTACACCTACACTTGGAGTTTGTATCGGCATTCATGAAGAGAGTCAATTGGACGTTCTATTTTTCTGATCGCTGATTGGTTCATACTCATTTAATTAATTGAATTGGACAGAATTACAGAGACGCATTGAAATAACCGCTTCTGATTGGCTAATACTCATTTAATCAATTTAATTGGACAAAAATCCGTCGACTTGTGGGCAACGTTTGACGCGACGCTCAAAGGGATATTTGACGACAACGCGGACGACAACAACTCGCTTTGCAAACAAGAATTCTCGTTGTTCTATCTGGAATTTCAGTCGATTAAGGCCAGAGGGACCGCCATCTTTCAATTTGCTTTGCAACGAACAAGTCGCTGGTTTGATAGCCATAGCTTCCAACTTTGGTGGCAGATCCCCCCAGTTCCCCCTCGGAGCCTTTTTCTTGAGGTTTCTGGATCGATGTACGCCCTTTTGCCTCTGTTACAAGGCGATTCAAATGCTTTTCCATTGTATTCCAGGGCTGAAATGCCCTCATAAATCGCGTAGACTGCGGCTAAGAGAGGCTACGTATGATTTTTTTTATCCAGAGATAAGGGCCAAGGTAGAGCCAAAGGATGGAACGTCAGTGCCAAGGACGACAGCAACGTACGTTGCTGTGTCCAGCATGAAAGATCGCGAGCGACTCGAAGATATTCACAAAGAAGCTGCGCGAAGAACAAAAGTATTCTTTGCCAGTCTACGATGAGAAATTGACGACGTGGAGTATAATTAAGTCAATAGAGATGCATTGCAAGTTAAAATTTCTGGGTGGAGGCTGGCTTTGGCGCTGCATGCATGACGACCGTGACGATCGTCGTGAGCTGGTTCAGCTGGGCGCTCAGCGACGCCAGTGTGTTTTTGATGTCTGTGACGTCCGCGCGGAGTTCTTCGACTTCGTCGTTTGTGGACGACGCGGACGGTGTGTCGTAGCCCCCAGAGGTTGTGTCCGAGTGGTTGGTTTTGCGCTTGATCTTGGCCATGTGATGGGGGGCATGTTGCTGGAAATGGGGGTGGAAGAAGACGACGGATTCCGTCGCTTCGTGCGCCACAAGCAGTGTCTCCTTCTTGCGTTTCTGGAAGCCATAAAAGTTGAGCTGGCGCACAAAGCTTGTGAACTTGCACTGCTTGAAGTACTTGGGCAGCACCACGCGTTCAAACTCGCGTGGGTCTTTGATTTCAAACGCAGTGCCGTGGTCGCACCAGCCGCCCAATTCCGACGGGAGGGTTTCGATCATGTCGAAGAGTTTCTTGAGAAACATGCAAGAGATCGAACGCGGGAGCATCTCGCGGCGTAGCGTGTGAGCTCTTGAGCAAATTTACCAAAATGATCGTGGCCAGCGCCCACCCTGGCGTTGAGGAATTCAATAGAACACAAATTGTTCCTTGGACACAAAGTGATGAGTTGCCGCTCCTCTTCGCATTCGACAGTCTATCGATTGCCATAAACATCTCCAGTTGCCTGGAACAACATCGATCGATCTTTGATTCGCTTTGTCGGCGCTCTCTCCGATTTATTCCGCGGCGGTCCGACCAAGTTGTCGGGAGTTCGTGGACTCATCCATTGATTTGCTTCAATGTTGCTCACAAGTCCGAAAAATAATGTGGTCAAAATAAATATCTTTTTAATTATTTATTGATTGAACGGTCAGCGCGCAGGTGACGGACGACCCCTGCAGCTGGAGATTCCCCGCTCACTTGGAAGACTCCATGGAAAGCCAAAGTTTGCGGCTGGCGCTTGACTAGACGGTCGGCTCTACGTGGGCTAGAAAGCACTGGTGTGGTATTCTTGCTGGACAAACGGAATGTGCACTCCAAAGTTTGTAATCTCGATTTCACCCAGGAGAGCAAACTCGACGAGTTAACACCCACTTGACGAAACGATTGAGAGCGTAAACGCCATGAAACAAGAAGGGCAACGGCGATTTGTACCAAGAGTGGCATGCTTGAGTAAATATGTGCAAGCTTGAAGAGCCTATCAAGACGAGGAGGGTGCGCGAAACCCATCGATGTTTGCATCATGTTGTTCTGTTGAGTTCTCTGCGTTTAGGACTCCCATGCATACTGCACAACGAACCGACCTTATCCCCCCCTTGTTGTGCATTTCCAGAGGGCGATGAGGCCGAGCTAAGCGTCGGACGGGAGCTTCGCCGGCAAACGCTACGACCGCCCTGTGAAGAAGAAGCGATCCGTCGAGTAAATTCTACATGGAGCTTGCGGCCAGCCCAATCATGGACTCAACTCTGCGCGATCTAACGTTAGGTTGGAGCCATACAAGGTGACGTCCAGCGAGATCAAGCAGATGGCCAAACATTACAAAGATACACTAACGTAAACGACTGAAGTCGAGCACATATTCTTTTGCAAAATGTTCAACAGCGTGCAGCTTGTCTCCCATGTATGTTATCCCAGTCCACAGGTACATGCATCGATAGAGCAGAAATCAGAGATTCTAAAAATACAATAAATATTCGTCAAAACATCTTCGATTTAAATTTATACTATCAATATTGACCAAACTTGCATATTTTTTAGAGGCTCGAAGTCGAGCACAGATTTTAACTTGATCAAAGTATCAAAACAAGAAGTTTGAAAAGGTCAGGTGCAAAAGGGGTAGGTTATACATTTATACAATATTTATTAAATATTACAGGTTACAGGTTATATGAGGCAACAACGGTCTTTGAGAGTGATAGTGGAGGTTTAACCTGAAACCCGAAAATATAAGTTATTATATTTCAGTGTTTTAACTACTATGGAATACTGCGATTCGATTGGTGCTCGACTTTGAGCCTGTGCTCGACTTCGGTCGTTTGCGTTAATGTAGAGCCCATTAATTGACCGCACCAGCGACGACCTAACCCTAGAAATATTGAATATAGGCAATTTCATTGGATAAAATAATCTACCAATCATGACTCGTATATGGCAACTATTTGACCAATAATAGTCAAGACGACTAGGCCAAGAACTCAAACAGGCCTCACCAGGGTGGCGGCACGGCCTTACGGCCTACCTGCCGCCTTTCCCGATGAGAGTAAATATAAAGAAGTCCCTTTTTGGTGCACGTTGGGGGCTCCCTCCTCCGAGTCATCCGCCTACAGAAAATTTTCCACTCAACCTCCGCTTCGCTTCGGTGAGCGCAATTTTCTGGGCGAATGTCTGACGTCGTCCGCGTGGTATGAAGCTCAGCCATTATAAACGTGCAAGAACTGCCCAAGTTCCGTTTGTGGGGCTCTACTTTTAGAGCTTCTCAGTAATTTGACCGTATGATTGGTCAGATAAAGTGAATTTACACAATAATTCATCAAAACTATTTTATCCAATTAAAACCAATTTTATGGGGTTAGGTCGTCGCTGGTGCGGTCAATTAATGGGCTCTCACTAATGTTCTTCATGGACACAGCATACAGCCAGAGTTGTGATACGTTACGATACGTTATGATATATCGTATTTTGATACGGAAAATTCATAACGTAACGTATACCGATATACGTTATATTTAACGTAACGTAATACCGTATTACGTTTTGATATGTTATTCTAGTAATGCCTTCTTATATTTTATATTGATTGATGGTGAGCCAAAATCTATTCCCTAGACGAAGTCCATGTGTGGACTGAGTGATCTCTGTTGATGTAGACGAGTTGCTGGATACCAAACGTGATCACTATGAGTTCGTATACTGTGTAGTTATATTATAACTACACAATACACGGTGCCAGAGTGGACAACTTCAGTGTCATGAAGGTAGGATTGCTTTCTGCACGAGATATTGGGCTATCTGCCCTGATGCGCTTTAGATACCATGTAGACGTTTGTGTGTACTGCACATGTACATGACGAATTGTGCTGCCATTCATATATGGGCAAGAACTCCATCAGCAGCTTGAGATTACTGGGTAGTATATGATCTTTCATTGATTATTGCAGAATGCACGATTACATGATACAACACACTCTATTGCATCACTTTATATAAGCTAGTCTATTATTAGTGGGGCGTCTGGCTTGCTGGGGAATGAAGAGACTGGGTTGCAGATGGTGAAAAGCGTTATTTTAGCCTCGTGTTACCACTGAAATCCATGAAAATGCTGAAATTAATTGGTAAATATACCTTATAACGTAATACCGTTTTACCAATAACGTACGTAATGAAGTACGTTATAATTATATCGTATCGTAATACGATTCGAAATAGCGTAACGTAATACCGTACATTACGATATTTAACGTAACGTATCACAACTCTGCATACAGCAGCATACCCAGCCGTGTGGCGCAGAAATGCACCACTCGTCTATTCCAACAGTGATCTCAAACTCACGCAGCTATCTATCATCATAAAAGAGATGGATAGCGCTATTTTTCTTATGTGAACTAGATCGAGACGACTCAAGATCATGTCGTTGTTGGGCGAATTATGCTGGGCAGCATATCCCGTTGCTGAAAATATATTTAAATATATTTTTAATTTCTTGTTATTTACACTCTAATTTGTGACTGGGGTGAAAAATGCATGTATTTTTCCTGATATCGATAGCCAATCAGGATCGAGTATTTACCATCTTGATAAAAAACACACATTCAAAACCTTACTTTATTGAATGTACTTTCATATTACACTTGAACTCACTATTCCTGAAAAATATTTAAGAATTTTCAGTCAAAAACACAAATTTCAGTGAAAAAGACAATATATTTAAATATATTTTTAAATTAAAATATATTAATCAATACATTGCACACTTTCAATATATTGTATTGTCAATTTGAGCGAAATTTGGATTCCCAAGTCGATTCACCAAATAGACACAAAACGAGTTTGTATGAAATATACTCTGGAGTATATTGTGTGTTTCAATACAAATTGTGAAGGATCGGTTCAATCGGCCGAGTGAAGCAACCGGCCGCAAACCGAACGGACTGTTTTGATTGGTTGAGATAAATTTTTATGGCCAATGAGAGTAGGGATAGCAAGTTTTGAGTTTGCGCCGCACATCCGGTCGACGTGAACAGTCCGAAGCTGCTGTACACGCCATGTCACTCATTGCAAAGGCCGTGACGAATGAACATGCATCAAGAAACACAGTAATGCATGCACGCTATGGTTATTATCACGTTGGTCTAAGCAAAGAAAGGTTGAGGCAGATCTACAACAAGCACCTCAATACCATTCATAACTGGATCGTTCGATTTGAGAGAGACCAAGACTTCAGCAGAAAAAAAAGAGTGCATCTGGGTCATTTCACAAAAGACCAAAAGAACTAGATCATTGCATATTACGACAAACACCCTTTGTCTATGCTTGACGAGACACGACACGCTTTTCAAATTCACTTCAAACGCAGAATTTCAATATCAAGTGTATGGCGAGTGCTGAACGAATATGGGTACACATATAAAGTTCTCGAAAGGCGTGCCATCAATATCAAAGTAATCGACATTTGTCGTTTCACACACGAGTTAGCCCTCATCAACTGGAGTCAAACGAATATCCAATCCTTGGACGAAGTTAGTTTTGACAATCGTGGCATGTTAAGAAAGCGTGGCTATTGTCTGCGAGGAAAAAAGCTTGCCTTCCGAGGAGAGTTCAACCGCAAGGCGCGAATATCCTTATTGGTTTTTATTGACGTCAATGGCGTGGTTGAATCATTTCAAACCGAAGGCACATTTGACCGATCGATGTTTGTTGAATGTTGCCGTCTGCATGCCCACTCTGAAAAAAGTGTTCGTCAGTACCCTGGTGAAGGCTCTGTTTGGATCCTTGATGGTGCGAAGATTCATTTGGACGCTGGCATCGTTTATTACCTTCGTTCAATTGGTATCATTCCCATCTACATACCAGCTTATTGTCCTTTCTTTAACCCCATAGAGTACCTTTTTGGGCTCATGAAGAAGTCTCTGAAGCGTCAATATGTTGAGAACTCAAAGGAAAATCTAGCGCAAACAGTCGCCAAAGTTGTCTATGAATTTCAAAATTTTGACCTGCGAAACATTTTCAATCATTGTGGGTTTGGTCCAGACGGTTGCTTTGATCCACGTCATGGGCTCGAGAATGACAAGGTTAGAATTTCAAAGGATCAACTCGAAGACGTGAATGATTTATTAGACTTTAGTGAACGCAATGATTCTGAAAACGAAACCAATATAGAGTCGACAGAGCGAGTTTAATGCTATAATTCATGATCATCATCGGCTTGGTCTGGAATAGCCCCTAGCATTGCTAGAACATCCATATCGTTTTCATTGGGGACTAAGCCTCTTGCAAAACCTTCAATGATTTCCTCCTTTGATTGCAAATGACGATCCATTGCATCCAAGTTGGTTTGCATAATTTGAAATTGTCGACGAAATGTGTCCAATTCTCGACGACATCCAGCGACCACATCTCTCGCAAGGTCTACATTTCGTCTTTGTCGCTGCATGAATTCTTGGGCTGAGCTGCTGGCAGGCTGGAAATTTTTTAAAAGATGCGTTGGGGGTGGTGACCTTATCCAGCGGGGATTTTCGTTTTTGGGCTTGCTTGCAATGAACGTTGCCCATAGCATCCATGACAAATCCATTCCAGTCAGTACTGCATGCCACTCTTCCTTTAACTTAAAAATAATGTCTTGGTGATCGGACTGTGAGGCTGCTCCAGCACGGTCGGGATTTGATGGTACAATACAAGCTTGTTTGAACGCGGCAAGTTGCTCAACAGTGCTAATGTATTTTCCCCACTTTGCAGCCCAAATTGTATATGTTTCACCACGATGATTCGTCATTGATCTTTGTGCCTCACGGTCCGTCCATGGTGTCAAAGTACGCGTCTTGAGCCTCACACTTATGTAACTGTCAAAATCATCAAATGACGGGTCATCCTCTGAGATAGACCAAACTTGGGGAGTTCCACTGAACGACGCAAGTTTCCCCAAGTGCGGCACGTATATGTCCCATATCAATTGTTTTATGGCCGGCCAATTGTTCCCGCCGATTGTGTGTGTTCCGAGTAGACCAGAGCTTGTCAAGTGTTGACCGACAGACTCCTTTAGACGGCATTCGGCAGTCATTTGAAAGTCATGTGGGTGTGTTGAAAGGGTTTGGTCACGCTGGTGTTGATGCGTGGACTTCGTCTGGGAGGCTGATGCACTCGAGAAGTCGGTGTTTCCTGAGATTCACGTGTCTGCGACGACGGCGAAGGTCGATTGCTCGCGTTTCGGAGCTGATACGGGCTTCTTGGTGTGCTCCGTGTAGAAGGAGAGGGAGTGAGATGCCCTGAAGCGGCCGGTACGTCGTGGAGCTTCAAATGCTTGCCATCGTGTGACATTCTGTCCTGTGATTGGTCCGTTCGATTCTCTTCCGAATATATAATTTGGACCACACGGACAAGAAACACAAATTTTGGTGGAAATGACAATATCTAATTGAAATGAACAAATGATAACGATGGTTCCACTAGACTTCTAGGCAACATAGCGTACCACCTCATTGACGTCAATCACGTCAATCACTTGTATGCGATGCTTTGCTGGTTATGGTTGGCGCAATGGTTGAAGATTTGTTCTGGTGAGGAGCCCCAATTACTCCCTTCGAATAAATGGGGACGGAGTCGTTTGCCGCAGTGATCACGTCTGCGGGCCATTTCTTTCACACAGATCTCTACCTTGAGCTTGTAAGCGTGATCGGGATATTGCATTGGGGGAGAGGTGCGGATGTTGTCCTTTCTCCATTTCCCAGCAGAAATTAACGTTCTACATTTTGATTGGATGAAATATGGTTCATACTACATTTTGATTGGTCAATAGATTGTCTGTCGATTTACTTCTGCTCATTCGATTGAGCAGCCAAATTCGAATCGAATGAACAATACAATATATTGTTTTGATTTTGGTGGGAAACGAGCGAACTCAACATGGCGGCACATGTGCTTGTCTTCCTAAAACCATCTGCAGCTCTTGCGACGGCCGCCTTGTCTCTGGCAACTCACGATGGCATGTCCAAGGGAGATGATATATTAACATTGATACAGGATTTCGTTTTCACATTTGATCGGTTCGATCGTATGCAGATGTGGCATGGACGCAGATGCCGTCGGCATGGCATCCTCTAGGTACTCTAATGCATCTAGGAGCGAATTCCGCTTCATGAGGGGCTGCCTGGGCGGCGGACTGCTCACGTTCGATATGAGCTGCGTGAGCTGGGCCAATTGTGTCGACAGCGACGACAGAGTGCGTTTGATACCTGCGACTTCGCTGCGGAGTTCCTCGACGTCGTCGGTGGCCGAGCCGTGGTCTGAAGCAAGGTCCGAGAAGTTGGTCTTACGTCTGATCTTGTGCATCAGATGGGGCTTGTGTTGGATGAAGTATTGGTGGTAGAATGTCAAAGCGCGGCGCGACTCGTCGGTCTCGTGGGCGACGAGGAGGACTTCCTTTTTGCATTTTTGAAAGCCATAAAAGTTGAGCTGACGCACAAAGCTGGAGAACTTGCTGTGTTTAAAGTACTGCGGCAGCATGACTCTTGCAAACTCTTTGGGGTTTTTGATCTCAAAGGCGGCGCCGCCTTGGCACCAGCCGCCAATGCTCGCAGGCGTCGTGTGCATCATGTCGTAGAGTTTCTTGAGAAACATGGGGCCACTGCCGCTGCTGCTCATTGTCGAGTTGGTCATCTTGAAAAAGAGAAAATGACCAGACGAAACGAAAGCGTTGCTGGGTGCTCTCTGGCCGCTGCCACTCTTTGTCGCACTGCTTGTGCCACTTGATTGGCGAAGCCTCACAATGCCGCCACGTCATCTCAATTGAGTCTCAATAATTCCAGTCCATACAGAATTAACGAGATAATTAACAGAGACTCAATAAACGAGACGAAATTCAGATTGAGAAAAGCAGTGAATTTCTGGAGTATGAGTGTTGGTCTCACTGACTCAACCTACACTTTTCAAGAAAATCTCACCAAAAAAACGATTTTTACCAGTAAACCTCCATATATATTTGAAAATGACTCGAAAAAAAAGTTTTCGCCAATTGAGAGGCCAGTCGCGCTTTGTTGCACATGTTGCCGCCATGCGCTGGTCAAGGCCCAAATCCTCTGCGGATAGAAACCAACACAGCTCGAGGTAAAGACTGCATTGGTTTGGAGTATCGTAGGCGATGTCAATTTAGTCGGAGGAGTTGCATGTCGAGTCAGGTTGGAATTTGCAACGTTTTTTAACCGTGCAGGCAAGTTGACGAGAATCCAAGGAGAGCACAATCGTGGCTTGATCAAGTTCGACTTTGGCGTACTTGAACTGTCAAAGTGCGTCATTACGAAGGCGCCGAACGGGAAGAGCACAGCGGCAGACAGTTCTGGCGCGAGTTAACACCAGACAACAGTGGTTGTAATCACATTTTTCACTTGATCCTTGTCCTACGTGGGATTTTCAATTTCTCGTACACCGTACAGACGATCTCGATTAGTTAGCCACAGGCCACGCGACAAGCCCAGCCTTGAAAAGCTCTCAAGATGGAGACAAGCCGACAATAAAGTTTAGCTCTGAAAGGCATAAACTAACGCATTATAGAGAGACTCAATAATCCTTGAAAAATTGGACTGTAATTATAATAGCTTTTTTGTGAATTAACGAGATGATAACGTCTGCAGACATCTCAGTAATTATGAATGCCATTTTTTTGTCTGGAAAGATCAAAGATGTCGCAACGGTGGCATCAATCAGGCAGAAACCTTTTAGCTGGACATGTCGGAAGATTTTTGACACTTGCCGTCGTGAATCGCAGAGTTCAAAGATCAAACTTGGTCCGTGTCAAGTCAAGTTCAATCTTTAAAGTTGTTCCTCCGGCACAAAAACATGATCGGACTCAGCGCGGAAGAAAGAATCTCACGAGTTGTCCTCTCGTGCACAACACCAAGATGGCCGAGTCTCCATTTCCGTCTCCTTTTTTGTCTCGTTTATTCATTTTCCGAACGAATTATTGAGACAGACTCATTAAATACGACAGGAATAAAGTCATAGAGTTTTGTTTAATTGGAGATTCCAAAGTATACAATTATCAAGTATGGCAGTTTAAATGAATGCAAGTGATATTGGCTGCATATTCGTCCCACATGTCGTGGCTTTCTCCATATGCTTTTGGTCCTTGTGAATGACTCAACGAACGAATTTATGCCGAGAAGTCTTCAAACCTTTATCCACAGCGCATGAAAAGCGACCAACCCTCCATACCATCACGACTCGGACATTGAAACCATTCGGACACTGCTTCGGACAAGAAAATATCCCACTCAATAATAATAAAGTTCGATACAAACAGTAAGCATTGAATAAATTCATTAAATATAGTTGTCTAAGGAATTATAATAAAAGAACTTGCTTGAAATATTGATGGTATTGTAAAATTAATTATATTTTGACAGAAGTACTCCGGATGGGAAATGGTAGTTGTTGCTTCGATATTCGAAACCAGCAACAAGGTGGCTTTTATGGGCTATTTAGAAATGCCTTTAACGGCCTGTGGGCCGAGAACGAGAAATTCGAAGTTACGTTGTGCGCTCGAACTAAATTCATGTGTGCTCTGCGAGGCAAATTGAAAAATGAACCTCTCGACGTTTATGAGAGCAACCATCCGCATAATCAACCGACAAAGGAACGGTTAATTATGCGGATGAATTAACTTTCCTCCTCAACAAAAATATCTCATGATGAAACGGAAACAAGAAAGATTTGGATCCACCGCATTGTTACTTTGCGGCAGCAGTGGCAAGTGGCAAGTGGCGTGGCAGTGGCAGTGGCTCGTGGCAGAGGCAAGTGGCAATGGCAAGTGGCAGTGGCGGCAGCGGCAGCAGTGGCAAGTGGCAAGTGGCGTGGCAGTGGCAGTGGCAGCAGTGACAGCGACAGCCTCGACGCC
Organism: Aphanomyces euteiches; assembly: GCA_021527685.1. Classification (NCBI taxonomy): domain Eukaryota; phylum Oomycota; class Saprolegniomycetes; order Saprolegniales; family Verrucalvaceae; genus Aphanomyces; species Aphanomyces euteiches. The sequence goes on from JAJGMV010000012.1 coordinate 64,837, forward strand.
TCCGCGAACGACAACCGTGGGGAGGCCCCGGCTAGAGTCGCTGGGGGCTAAGATCCATAATATTATTCCTTATTTTTGTCTTTTCGTTGTTGTGTTGCGGGTAGTGTGATTCACCACCATTACCCGAGTTTAAAAGCGACTTCTAGTTAGGGGGGGCTAACTAGTATAGAATTTGACATGTAAAATCCTCCCACACTGTAAAAAGTGGAGAAAATCCTGCGGTGGTCCCGCATGGTACACTAACACATTACAATGCTTCTCAATGGTAATATTTCGTCTTCAATTTTCAGTGTTAATGTTGTTTACTGTTTAGATCTCCTTTTTCGTCGTCACTATGGTATTGATTTATGGCAATGAAATGGTAAACAATTTCCCTTGTGTTGAAAATTAATGCAGTTAACTTTCTAGGCCACCGACACTTTCATTAAATGCAATGAAATGGTAAACATTTGCTCTTATGTTGAAAGTTAATGCATTTTACTATCTAGGCTCTTTAAATTCGCTACGATGAGCGACAAAATAGTAAGCTAAGCATCTCCTTTCATTGCAAATGTTAATACAGACTCCCTCTCTAGGATCAGCGTACAAGAAATATTTAGATAATACGCAGGAAGTTGATAATGACGACAGCTGCAACTTGTTTATAGTGCTTGGTGGCGATGGATCCTCAATAAGTCGCGCGCGGAACAGCAAGTCAAACTGCTTGATGTGGGCATTCAATATACCAGCACTGTGCAACTCGCGGAGATGCTTCAAGCAGGCTCCACCCGCCTTAGCTCGTATCCCTTTGCCTTGTAAGAATAATATCATGTTGCTCTCTGCGGTTCTTCCTAACGTCAGAGCGTCATCGCGGTAGCCAGCGCTGTTTTCATGCAGACGGTATCCACCATTGATGAAGAGCCGCATGAAGTCCACAAGCAATTTCATGTCAGAACGTCGTTGTCGGCTTTGATGGTTGTGATGGTCGACTTGGCTCCATGCGCGTGGTTCAAGTGTGAACCATTCAAACCACATCGTGGATGGCATGATGCTTTCACCTCTCGCTTCTTAGCAGGTTTATTGGATGTGCTGTGTATAGCAGCCGCATCGCGCTTCACAACTCTTTCGACCACCGCTTCTTTGGCAGCGTTGGAAGATGACGCGAGCTCCGCTTCGATAAGCTTGATGCGGTCCAGCAATCGCTTGTTTTGCTCGGTAAGAACTTCAATCATGTCCGTCTGCTGCTCAGCATACTTGTTCAAATTGGCCTTCTCACTTGCATCGGTAGGTTGCATCTTGCTATTCCGTAGCAGTGTTCCCCACGCGATCCAGCGGCGCCGTGGAGCACAACGCTTTGAACATAGGATATGAACGCAGAAGGTAGCCCATAAGAAATGTGGCGACTTCGCCGTTGATGTTGAATTTCTTCTCTTGCATACCGACGCACGCAGTGAACAGTCTTTCTTGGAGACGCGAAACGTCAACGCGAGTGGCTGCATCCAATGCATCCAACGTAGGACCCATGACACTTGCGCTTGCAGGCCATGAACTCAAAACTCGCGCCACTTTTTGGTCTTCGTTCGAGGTATTGAAAATGTACGCAAAGGCCTTGTTTGTAGCAGTCATGTTCCAACTACCCCGGTCGAAGATCCATTGAGGGGACAGCTCCGCCGAGCTGTTTGCATGTTGTGCTCCACCACGGCGGAACGAATGTGACGTCAGCTCGGCCTCAACCCCAGCGGGCTTGCGTATGCGGTTAAGAAGCCGATTGATATGGCTGTGAACTCCCGGTAAAGAAGTCAATTGTGTCACTGACTTCTTCACTTCAACGTCAGCTTTGGGTGCTGACGAAGAGTCTGCACCAAGGGAACCGTTCAATAAATCCATTAACGGCATGGATGGAACGCTGTCCAACTGGATTTGGTCTTGGCTGTCAGGAAGATGGCCGAGCAGCGCGACATCAGGAGTCGTTTGCATGACAAGAGCTGCAGCAATGGAGGTAATAGGGCAAGCCAGGTAATTTTCATCGTAATATAATAAAAGCCCTTGCTCTTCTGAGGTCTTCATTCTCATCAGGCGCACAAAGAGGACACCTCCTGCGGAAACGGTCAGGCTCGTCTTTCGCAGGGAGGACAAGTCAGAAGCACGGCCAAAGAGGTAGTCGGTAGCATTCTTCGCAGTTGAATATTGATGGACCATGAGGGTTCGTAAGTGATCTTTGGTACATGCCACTGCTTTCTTGACAAAACCTCCTTTGTCTCGCTTCATGCAATATCGATCAAGTGTAGTCCCCATCTTGAGTAGTTTAGCAACGATGATGGGACCAGGTTGATATAGCTCAATCAGCCATAACTTCACGTGACGATAGTATGACATGGCCGTGTTCCTTGCCAATTGCTTGCCGTTCTTGGTGTCCAAGAAGGCCAAGTATGACCCAAACTTGTCCAGGACACGTTCCATCAACACGCCGGTGGTATCATGGGCAAATTGACTTTGAATGTATTCCATTGTTACATTCTCTTCAGTGACAAATCGCGTGAAAGCCTTGATCGCGGTGGACTTGGCCTTGGTCGTGTTGGCAGGCACAAGATCTTGGATACCCATGGTGGTTCAATGTGACAGTATTTAATGTGATATTGTCCGAACAAGGCACAATATGTGCTGAATATGTTCTTATCTTAAGTTTTGTATCCACATATTCATATTCTACGAGCTGTTCGGACAATATATGTCCGAACATGTCCGATCGCCTCCACCTAAAATATGTGTTGTTTGATTGGGTTTAATGATTGTTGAATGGGAATATACGCCACAGTGATTCGCTTTATCTTTTCAAATAGATTTTGATTGGATAAAACAAACTATACATTGTCCAAGTATGTCCGATAAGTGATCATATTCTACCATGTCGTCGGCCAGATTCATTTCCAAAAATCAATTATTAATTTTAACAGGTGTCTTGCTTGAAATGATAAAGACTGGCTTCGCTGAACGATGTATCTTTGCGTGGCAAGAGAGGGCATTAACAAACTGTAAGTAAACGACAAAAAGCTAAAAAGCTGACACGATTCAAAGAAACAACTTCCGGCAATTTGTTCGCCCTCGTTAAGGCAGGATTAAAGTTAAGTAAAAAGAACCTCTTGACAATTGATATAATCAAAAATATAATATAACAAGATTTTCAAGTAATACATACAAGCTGACTAAATTAGACAGCTTTCAACAATGACCTTCCAATACATATACTCTGACAAATATAAATTTTAAGAATTATTATTATTCAAAGGTAATTGTTATACTATGGACAGGAGTGCCAGAAGTAAGCCAGTGAAAGCAAAAGCTCCTAGTTGGCCATGGAGGCTACCGCTAATTGCATGGAAAATCTGGTCGAAGACGCCTTTTCTATCGTGCGAAACCGATTTGAAAGGCGGTTTCAAAGCTGTAACTGTCGTTGGAGGGTTCATGGAGCGGCCGCTTGTGCTCCGCGACAATGGGCGCTCGATTCTGTCGACGCAGCAAAAGAATTTGAAGTTGATTGAGACCTTTATCGCGTCGGAAAACACGCGCGAGCTGCAGCTGGCGCAGTGCAAATCGCCCGAGAAACGGCTTCGACTGGAGATGGAATTCGCCCTTGCACGCGCCCACGAGTCGAATCTGCTGCGCCAAGTCATGGCCAAGACTTCCAACGGCGACTTGGACCGCGTTGAAGACGAATTCCAGTCGAGTTTGCCGCCCAAAACACTGCAAAATCCACTCCGAGGGCGATCTCCGCTGGAAAAAAAGCCACAAGCAGCGAAGAAACCGCTGCAACTTCGTCCAAGCCCGACGTCTGCGGCCAAGCGCTCCGTCGTCAAAGCCAAGAAAACGATCAAGGAGAGTGTTTCAAAGGCCAAACAAGCGGCAAAACGACCGTCCCCAGCGGATTTCTCAAGAAACCCCGTTGGAAAAACATCGGAAGCGATTTTTCAAGCGTTCTTGACCACATTTGTCGGCGATTCTCTTGAAAATGACGCGTCGCCATGGAGTGAAGTTGTCTTGAACGTCTTTGGCTTTGAAATCCACATCAAAAAGAAGACAACGAGTGAAACAACGCCCACAGCAGGCATTCGGGGGCTCCAAGCCCTCAAAGAACTCCAAAAATCGACGTCTTTCGAGCGAATCGAGCCGCAAAACTCGCCAATTTCCAACGAAAAGGCTGAAGACAAGGAACTGTCATCGGAGGAGATGAATCCAGTCGACAGGAGCTCAAATCGTGGCAATCAAATCGATGAAAAGGCCAAAGTAGACAAAATCCTTGAAAATACCAGCGAAATGGACGTAAAATCGACTTTTTGCCAAGAAATCCATGCCAAAGACGACGGCGAACAGCAAAATCTCGATATTTCAAGCACGTTCCCCGTTGAAAATGACATTTCCATCGATAAAATGGACTTGCTTCAAGCAGAAACAGCCCAGGACGACGCTGAAAAAGGCGAGAAATCGAGTTCTCCAGCTGTCGTCGACGATATCCCAAGCGATTCAGTCGATTTTGATGCACTTCCTGCTGAAATTGGCCTCGAAACGAATCAAATCGCTGATAAATCGACAGCGCAACCGGCAAATTTAGCCCAAGACGCCCAAAAAGATCTTGCTGACGAGGAAACTGTCCATATTGGCTTGAATCTTCCCTTAGACGACGTTCCCCTCGAAGATGGCGATCCAAATCAATCCAAAGAGAGCGTGCAAAGCCATCCAATCGCTCCAAACGACGTCCTTCAAGCAAAAACAGCCCAAGAATTGACGCTGGATTATGAAAATCAGCCAGAGCCGCTCGAAATGCACGAAAGAGTCGAAATGACGCAAGAAACAACGCCCAAAGAGCCTTCAGAGGGTTCAAAATCCAGCACCGACGCGTCAAATGAATCGCGTTTTTCTCCTGACGATAGCAAAACAACTCCACAGCTGCAAATCGAACCACAAGACGCTTTTGAGCCGACAAATCCATCTCCAAACGTCGAAACGCCACTAAAATCGCCTCAACCAAGCTCTGACGAGGCTGAAAAGTTGATTTCCGTGCCGACAGAGAGCGCTGAAGCCGTCGACAAGGCTGAAAATATCCAAATGGGATTGATATCCTTGCCAGAGGATGACGATTCGATCTTTCTAGTTTCGCCCAACGCTCCAAACACCATCGACGACTTCGATTTGGCCATTTCTTCGAGTTTTCAAGACGGAGCCAACGATATCTTACCCACGGAGGATCTTGTCGCCGTCGCGGATCGGTTTCTGCTTGAAAAAGAGGCCGTTCTTGCGATCCAACGTCACTTTCGAGGCCACCGAGGGAGAAAATTGTTCCAATCGACGCTCTACGACGAAGCCAAAGCGTGCGGCGTCTTGGGGGCGATGCCAGGGACGTCTCAAGGCGGCACGGGATGGTACCAAGAGCCTGATTCGTGCATGGCGCACTATTTCGTCGTTTTGCCGTCGGGGGAGTGGAAACACAAGGTCAAAGTCCATTGTCCGAGACGAATTCTCTCCAAATACGACATGCATCGATACGTTTTGGGCAAAATCCAAGTCGATTTCGACGACGACGACGACGACAGCTAGTCGCTCGAGCTTATTTAAGGCCATCTTGCAACAGAGGCGTCAAAACAATGTATTTTTGCGTCGTTTCTTGGCCAAAAAGAGCATTTGGGTCGTCACCGCAGTCGTCTTGGAGCTCTAAATAGATGGAATGCAGCGCCAGAGTGTCCGAGGCAGTGGATTCAAGCCACACAGCCGTCGACAGCGCAAAACAATCACGAATCAATGCTAAAATCTGCGTCTTGTAGGCGTCGTCGTAGAAATACCGCGTTCCGTCGACGCGCACGACTTCTTGAGGCAGCACAGCGATGGTTTTTGTTGGAAAAGATGCCAAAGACGGCGGAAAAGGCGCAATCGGCGGCGCAAACTGCGTCCAGAGCGCGTCAATCGAGCGATGGGTTGTCATTTCAAAGGTTTCAGGCTCGATTGACTCTGGCATAGTTGGATTTTCACCAAAAATCGCCTTGGATTTGTCGTTTTCAAGCGATACAGCAGAGATTTCAAAGGGAATGTCGTTGACACGATCTCTAGTCGTCCTGGAATTGAAATCCTTGTCGTATTCAGCTTGAAATCGGTCGACGGACTCATTTCTTTGTGTTTCTTGAGGCTGTGGAGGAGATCTTTCGACTGAAGCGCCTTGATTTTGTGTTGTTTCGTCGACAGGATACAATTCGAGCGCTTGTTCCAAGGAAAGCAGTAATTTTTGCGTTTTTAGAGCTGGAATGGCCTTTTTCGGTGCGGATTTCGTGCTTTTCTTCGTATTGTATAGAGGATAGCACGCAGGACAGACAGGAACGCGGTCGTAGAATCGATTGCGCTCTTTTCGGTGGAGTTTATCGACAAATTCGTCCCAGCCAACGTCTTCTCCATCTTTTGGGGAATTACCTTGCTCTTGGACATAATTGACATGGAGAAATTCCTACGAAAATGCAAGAAATGTCGTCATTTTCACTTTAAAATGCTGGAAATGTACCTTGAACGACACTGAAAATGCACTGGACGCAGTGTTTTGGCCACCGCAGACGCGACCTTTGCAAAATGCTTGCAGCGATGGAGTTTCAAGGCGATGCGGTGCTTTTTTCTCACTGGAAATTGAATTTTGAATCGAAATTTGCTGCGATTCCACTTGATTTGTGTGCATTTTCGCAGCGATTTGGAATGCTTTGACTTGGATAAACCACCAAATGCTCTCTTGGTCTTGGACGAGATCCACGACGACAGTTTTGAGCTTTGCCTAGAAAAAAGCTTGAAAATTCAGCTAAAAGCACAGATTTACCAGCATCGCTTGCTCCAAATGCGGCACTAAACTCGATACAATTGCCTTTGGCTCAGCCCACGATGCCCTAAATTCATCCAAAATTTCAGTCTCAGCAAGAAATGGATGAAATGTGGATTTGCCTCCATTTTAGCTCTTTTCCTCTCATTTCTTTAGATTTTTATCAAAGTCAAACAGCTCCAAGGGGTCATTTAGAACTGAAATTGCTCAAATCTGGTGGGATTTGCAGGGAAAAGAGCCAAAATGGAGTGAAAATTGTTTTTCCACGGGAATTTTGACGTACATGGATGTGCTTTTGTCCATTGTAGCCGACTCTGACTTTGTAATTTGCTCGTTCACGGCGTCGGCAATGACGAGGACGTACGTTCGACTGCTCTTTGCCTTCCAAACCACGCGAATGATCCATGGCTTTGATCCTTTTGGCCGAATAAATCCTTGCAATGCTGCAAATCTAAACGAAATTCAAGATTTGCCATCGAAAGCCTTACTCATTTGGCGTGGATTGCAATTTTTCCAATCGATCCATCACTTCTGCCTTGGATGAGAGCAATGTCGTGCGATTCTGAGCGTCGTGGCCGTTTGTTTGGCGTTCTTTGAGTAAAACCAGCGCCTTTGGCGCCAACGATGTCAATTTCTGAAGGATTTTTGGGCCATTTCGCATCAATTCCGCCTTGGAGTGAAATTCTTTGATGCAAAATTGATTGTTTCTACAGGTTGTGAGCCAGACAAAGCCACCGCGTCCGTCTGTCGCGAGCGTCGGTGGCATTAGAAATCCATGGACTTGCAGCTGATTGAGAGCTTTCAGGATGTGAAAAAAGCACGCACCAGGCTGCATTCCATTGTCTTTGTACGTCCACTGCGCGAATTCCGCGTCGAGACGACGAGATAATCGATTCTGTGGTGGGGTCTGCACCGACTTCGTTGAAAATGTTGGCTCTGGCGTCGCCGCCGCCGACTTCCGTGGCTCCAATGGCTCCAAATGGCGATATTTGTTGGCTTTGCGAGCTGGAAGAGGCGGCGGTGACGTTGAAAAGGTCGTGGCGAGCCATTGATCGAACGCAGCGGGTAGCGATACTTGCTCCTTCATCATTTGGAATCTAAATTTAGCGCAAATTATTTCTTTTTGCCACGAAAGACCGATTCTGGCACGGGTTGCTCTTCGACCATGTCGAGATCGATTTCTTCGTCGTTCTTGACAGCTTCCACGATGCTTTCTGCTTGGACTTCTTGCTGTTCTTCTTCTTCCTTGGCTTCGAGCTGCTGCATGGGGTCAGCGGGTGTGAAACTGCTGCTCTGCGTCGCATTGGAACTGCTTGGGACCATGTCCAGCGCACCGGCGGCCGATCCAATGTAATTTACAGTCGCATATTGCAACTGCACACTGCGTTTGATGCGCAACATGTCCAAAAAGGTTTCTTCGTTGCCATGTTCGAGCTCAAATGCGTGCCAGCGACTCCAGAACGATTCTTCACTGACTCTCGGATCGCAGCATTGAGAAATATGATTGAAGACACCGCGTGCGCGATGGATTTCGCCCATCGCGGTCTCAAACGTGCAGAATTCGAGTCCCAAGCGCCATACGGTCTCGTTGGGGAGATGCGCCATTGCACGCTCGTAAATCGCACGGACAGCGACGACACCGGCATTTTCTTGGGCTTTCTTGATGTAATATCGATAGAGATCCAATTGTGCCGTCGATTCTTCGATTTCGTTCGTCGCGCGCTCGTAAATTGCCTGCGCGTTCCGCCACAAACCGTAATTTTCTTCCAAAGACGCAAATTGCTTGAAGAATGGCGCCAAATCCGACGCGGGGGCCACGCGCAGCACTTGATTGAATAGATCACGCGCTCGTTCAATCTTGGAGCCCTGGTAGCGTCTGACAAACGATGTCAAATACGCCGTCCAGATGTCCTTGGCGTGTGGGAATGTCGGGAAGAGCGCTAGCGCACGCTCGTACACTTGAAAGGCCTCTTCAAAGTACGAATTGCTCTCCAAGTAGGCTGTGTACTGCAGTAAAAGCTGAGGTGTCGCCACTTTGAGCTCCATGCAGCGGTCATACGCGGCGCGCGTCGAATCGACGTCGCCTAAACTCTCTTCCAAGTCGACACGCAAGCTCCAGACTTTCAAAGATTTTGCCAAAACGCGCTGCGTGCAGCCATGTCGGATCAATTCGAGGGCAGCATCGAATTCTTCAACGCGGAGTTCAAAGTCCACAAAGGCGCAGAGGAGCGTCGCGCGCTCATCGGTGCTTTTCCAAGCCGTCTGTGCCATCGCTTTGTGGAAAACCGACCGCGCGTTGTTGAAATCTCCATGGGATTCGTAGTATTTTGCAAAATCAACCCAAAGAGAGCTGAGAGAGCCGACAGCTTGCATGGGATCGATGGTTTTGATCGCTTCTGTGTATGTTCGGACAACTTGGAGAGGTGAAGCTTCATGCAGCGCAATGCGCTTTTGCCATTCCTTCACTGCATGTGGATTTTGCCGAAGGAACACTGCGTTTAGCAAGAGTGGACGACGTTCTGCTAGATCTTCGTACAATTGCAGCGTTCTCGTGAGCTCCTCGGGGTTCTAGCGATACATAAGACCATTTGATGGCCGTGACGATTGAATATGACCAACCTGCATCTCGGCAGCGACGAGCGCTTCGAGGAATTTGACATAAGCGTCGAAAATCAAGCTGAAATCGCGAACTGTTAGCACTGCCGCCTAGATTTCACGTCAGGACATAGAAATTCGAGGACTAGCGTACCAAGCCTTCTTCGTAGACGTCACGGGCATTCTCAAACATACCCAAACGCATATAATACGTCGCCAAGGCGCACCAAAACCGGCCCACTTCATCGGAGAATAAATGAACTCCAGATCGGAGAATCGCTTCGACATTCAGCGACGAGCTCACTTCATCAGGATGCGAGCTGATTAGTGTACATAGTTCCATCCAAAGAGTATGTCGTGACGCAGTCTGAGGCATATTGAGCACTTGAACGAGTTGGAGACTGGCCTCTTCCCACATTTCCATGGATAAAAGGTATCGCACATACGCTTCACGTCCTGTCGGTTCAAACATGAGATAACGATGGTAGACTCGAATCGCTGTCGCTTGAACGCCCTGAGCATGGATGAATGCAAGATATGGCGTCCAAATTCGCTTGTGTTGTGTAATTGGTAGTGCACGCAGTGCTCGATCGTACGCACGACGAGTCTCTGTCCCCAGACAAAGGTGCTCCAGTAGTTGGACGTACTGCAGCCAAATACGTGGCATTTTGTGCAGATGAACGAGCGCATCTTCGTACAACTGCTTCAAGTCTGTGTATTCAGGCGCATCAATGCGCAATCCTCGTACGAGCGCAAAGGTTTCGTCAAGGAAACGTTTCCAAAGCTTATAGCTAAGAGGAACGTAGCCGAGAGCGCGGCGGTAGATCGCAATGCGCTTCTCAGAGAGCCTTGTACCTTGCGGTTTTGTGTGGAGAAGGTTCAAGTACGATGTCCAAGTATCGATCGAATACGGGTTTCGCTTCACGTCTTCTTCGAATTGAGCTTCCAAAGACTCGTCCGACTAAGGATATTCGTGACTTTACCGAGAAAACGCGGCAATTTACCTGCAGATACGCGCGGACATCATCCATCGCGACCAATGCTGTTGCCGCCGTCATGGGGCCACAAATCCAAAATGATCAAAAACTGTATAAATTAATATTTTTGTAAAAATATTTCACAGTTAAATGTCTTTCTCTGAATATTACAGGAGAGAAAAGACAAATTTTGAAAGCGATACTCGGAGCTTTTGGGAAATAAAAGTGAGCTGAACAAGTTCCCATAAATACTCCACAGCGCGGTGATAACCAGGGCATTTGTCAACGGGAAAATAGTGAGAAGAACGTTCACAAGAAATAGTTACACAGGTTTTGAGTATTTAGTTATAAATGCTCTTTTTCTATTAGTTTTATTTTCAAAAATTAATATTTTATTATGTTTCACAGTACACAAGAAATAGTTACACAGGTTTTGAGTATTTAGTTATAAATGCTCTTTTTCGATTATTTTTATTTTCAAAATTAATCTTGTATTATGTTTCACAGTACACACATAACAGCCAGCAAAAACTCAATCGTGATCATGCTGGCCTTGCTCCGTGCTGTCCGAGCCGCGCCGCGCGTTGGTACACCATTTTCTCGACGAATATGACTGTTCTTACGATCTTTCTCTGCTTGATGTAGCCTCGCTCTCCACGTTTGAAGTGTCCCGAAGCTTTCCTCCGACCGCGCCGACTCTTCCAGTTCGCAATGCCATCTTGTTCCAACCAGACACAGCGTTGGACGCCGTCTTGGAGAACATGCGCTTGTCCTCGGAACCTATCGTCGGCATGCAACTTCTCGGCCGAAACTCGCGCAAGCCCAAGAAGGTATGTGCTGTCTCATTTGCCTCCTTCCATCGAATCTTACGGGATCTCAATAGGCAAATCATGGCAAACGACCGTGCTCTCACGTCCGACGCCGCTCCAAGCGTTTGAAGTAAAGACTAGACGAAATCTTGGATAGACCCATTCACAGTGTAACAACTACATGCAAGCTCTCGTTCATTCTCTATTCCTTGGGAAGGTCCATCTGTGTTTCGTCGTCGTCGTCGTTCTCGGCCAAGACGGTGGCGAGCGTCGAAGCAAATTCTTCGTCCCGTGGAGCAGTTTCCTCAGCATCCATTGCCGATTCATTGCCGTTTGGATGCATGATGCCTTCATTTTCATCGCTGTCGGGAATGCGTTGTGTCTCCTCCTCAACGGATTCATGCTCATCGATTCGAACAGTGTCCTGACCGTCCTCTGCTGTCTCTTTATCCTGGTCTTCATGTTGAATTGGCTTGACGGGTTCGACTTCAAACTCTGCCTCACCTTCATCCTCATCCTCAGCTAGTCGTGCGCGCTCTTGTACGCTCAGTGCTTCAGCTTCGTCGTCTTGAGCCTTTTCCTGGGTTTGATCTGTGCTTTTACTTTCCTGACGGACCGGCTTCAAAGGAGCGATTTCAAATTCAGCTTCGCCCTCGTCGTCATCTTCAACACGGCGCGTACTGCCTTGGATTCCAGAAACATCAAACTCTGTCTCTCCTTCACTGTCTTCTTCCAATCGAAAGGTCTTTGGAATCACCTTGGCAGGTGTTGACGAGTCCGAAGGATTTCTTGCTCCTTCGTGACTTCGCATGGCATCCCATTGCTCACTCGCCGACGGAAGAGGAAACTCTTCTTCTTCTGGCTCACCACGTTTACGTTCTTGCTGTCGTAGATCTTGTATCAAGGCTGTGACTGATGCTTTCTTGGCAATCACTTCTGTACGTTCAATGAGATCGTCAAAATTGAGCCCTGGATACAATTCAAATGCCCACTCTTTGTACCCGGAAATAAGATCACGGAGCGCAATGGCTTCATTTCCTTCGATCGCGTCTCCTCGATTGAAGTGTGTTGGAAACTTGTTGTAGATGTACGAAAAGCCGCGCGCGCCAACAATATGCTGGTCCGAGAAGATGTTTCGTTTCTTCTTTGGCTTGACTGGTGGTTCCTCTCCTTCTTTTTTCTCTTCACCAAGTGGCGCATCTTCTTCTGTCCAATCCAGTGCTCGCTCTCGTTTCCGTGCCGCGCTTTCCTCCAACACGGCCGAGTTGTCCTCCCATCGTCCGGCCATGATGCGTTTTTACTTTTCGCGCCAACTCGGACATCCGGATACATAATAATGAACCGTTTATTATAGAAACCTGCATAATATTATATACTATGAAATTCAATATGAAAGGTTATAGGACCTTCAAAAATCTATACAGCCCGCCGAAGTTCACACAAATGAAATGTCCAAACTCCTTGTGAATGATGAAAGATGTCAATGACGGAAGTTCGACATCGACACATTGGTGAAGCGTTGTCTTTTCCTGTTTCCACCTGAGCCATGGCCATTTTGCAAGCCGCCCTGCAACTTTTAAGTGTTGTAGGCCGTGGCAGCAGTGCTCCATCCAGCATTGTAACTCGACGACTTTGACTGCGATTACACTTGTGCGCTGGTTAATTGTCTTTTGTTTTTTGCCTCTTGATAAACCACGCCTTTGCGTCTTCAGAGCTCACCTCGCGAGCCGTTTTGCCTTTCTACAGCATGAAAGAATCACAGCAGCAGCGAGGTATCATCATGTACCAAGGTCTTCAAGCTTGAATTTGCCCCAGCGTTCAAAAGGACATCTATGATCGCCAAGCGGCCATTCCTAGACGCCCCGTGGAGTGGAGTTTCCCCGTCCTGACTCAATATGAGGATGGACGGTGCGTCTTCGACCTTACCGCGTTGGCCAAATTCACATCCGCACCGTGAGCTACGAGTTCTTTCACCATCTTGACTAGGCCTCTCTCGGCAGCCCAAATGAGCGCCGTGTTTCCATCCTGTTCAAAAATCAATCAGTTCTCGGTGGACCTCAAGTTCTTACTTCTTCGTTACGTGCATTGACATCCGCGCCATGGGCGAGTAATTCCTTGACGACGCTAGTATATCCTTTCCTTGCAGCTTGAGACAGCAGCGTGTAGCCATCCTAGCTCATTGTCATGGTAAGGATATTTTTGGTAGTACTGGTACAATAGTTGTGGAATTTACAGCAGCCCCATGGTCTAGCAATATCTTGACCACATTGGAGTGACCACAATTTACAGCGCAAAGGAGGGCTGTCCTCTCATTCTAGACCACACATTGAGCAATACGATCCTATGTTGTCTCGTACCACCGAGGCATCCTTCACAGTAGAACCCCGAGCCAAAAGTTCCTTGACAATATCCACTCGACCACGGTGTGAAGCCCAGTACAGAGCATCTCTACCCTCCTACAACTCTTTGAACATGGAAAGACTCAAAGTTTGACTTGCACTGTCAACCGCATCGATGTCAGCACCATGGCCAAGTAATTCTTTGATCACAGGCAAGTGTTTATACTTCGCTGCCAAATGCAGTGGCGCTTCGTTCTTCTAAACAACCAGAATAATCATTATATAGTGCTCCAAGGCTTGATTTACCTCATCGACCGCATCTACAGCAGCCCCATGGGAAAGAAGCGCTTTTACCACGTTGATGTATCCTTGCTGTGCAGCTAGATGCAGTGGTGTTTGCCCAATCTAGGTCGGAGAAACGTGTAAACAACAAAATTATGAGGTGGGTCCACCTGATCGGTCATATCTGCCATAGCGCCATGGTCGAGCAGCTCCTCAACTACATCCAGATGACCTTTGGCTGAAGCAATGTGCATTGGTGTCATCTCTGTCTATCGAACGTTGAGGCCAATCCATCAAGATCCTTCGCCGTACGTCGTTTTGCCAGTTGACGTACGCTCCACGACTGAGTTGCGTGCGAACTTTGGCCACATCGCCACTGAGAGCAGCGGCATAAAGGAGCTCTTCGACGTTTTCATCCTCGCTCATCCTGAACACTCACCGATGCAAAAATTGCAATCCAAGCAATTAAAACAATTCTTTTTCTATTTTAGACACTTTCTTCTATTTTCTTTTATTGTCTTCAAATGAACAATATATTTATTGTATTGACAATATTGTCGTTTTGGTCCAAAACTAGAAATTTGATATGTTTTGAACTTCGACCAGGCCCTTGGCCTCGGGCCTGGTCGAAGTTGGAAAAAGTCGTCGTCGATGTTATGAGAAATAGATGGGTTTATCGACTTTTTCCCCAAGTAGGACTTTTTAAAAAGTAGACGAAAACATGTAAAGTTTATATAGAGGGACTTGTGAAAAAGTCGATGTCGTTTGCAATTTCACTGGTTAAAATGGATGAAAACACAGTGCTGGCGATGAAGCCATGCTTCGTTGGCGCTGTTACTACAATAGGAATCGTGCAAACAATTCGAAACAACGAAATACCCTTGCGTAGGTTTGATATTGACGATTTGTCCGACTTTCGTAAAGGTGACGACGCTGACCACTCGTCAACTTTTCTTCAACGACTTAAGTCGAAACCCAAAAAGTCGTTGTTGAAAACTGATAAAAAGGATTCAATTTATTGACGCACACACTATTTAATGTTTACGCATTCATTTTCTCGACCATGAACATTAAATAGTGTAATTTCAAACGTTTAATATGTTTGAAATACATGTTCCAATCATTCAATTCCTTTTCACTTGAAATTTGTATGCGTCAATTTGCTTGCGGCAAAATTAATTTCGCACGACTCCAGTTTTTCATTAAAACCACATTAATCGTATTTCGTCGAGAGATATACAAAATTCTAGATTAAATATTTAAAATGCTGAGAGATTTCCCAACAAATTTGTCATAAATATATTTTTCAACAACACTTTGTATGAACTTTAGTATCGATGCTCTCGGCCATATTTTCTTTCGAATTTGCTGAGATATCCCTCAACTACTGACTTAGCCAATAGATTACTCGCATTGTAGTTAGCTTGACCCAATCAACACAGCTCACTTCACAACATGCAGAGCAGACGTGACTTTACGATCGAGGAGGCGCGGCGAAGCCGCATAAGCGAAGGCACACGGGCAGGTTATGCCTCAGGTATCAATCAAATTGTTATTTGGGCACAGAGAAATGGAGAATCTCGACTCCTGATGCCATCACCAGATTATGCAGATAAATCTACGCTTGATCTCTCAATATTTTCCTACTGGGATTTCCTAGACTTTTTGCAGTGGACAGTAAGGAACAAACCGACCATCACTGCGCAAACTTTGAGCGGATACCGAAGTGCGCTTAAAAGTCTCTACAAGGATCAAAAGGTTGAGTTACCCGCAGCATATAACGATGACATGAAAGAAATATTCTCGGGTATTTAATTCTATATTTAAAATATCGTCATGATCGTCATAGGCATAAAAAAGAGACTTGCTAAAGACTTGCAGACTGGTCGCATTGTTGACTCAGGCAAACGTCCTTTGACTTTTTCAATTTTTGAGGATTTATGCGGAAAAAGTCTGGTTTTACAGGATGGAGGCTTTACGCATTTGTTTCTAATTCTTACTTGGAATTTGATGTGCCGTTCACAATCAACGGAAACTGTTCGGTACATGAATCTACTTGTGCAATTCATATCTAATTCGATGACAGATTTGATCATATTTCATCAGAAGAAGATGCAATAGGTTTCACCTTCTTCAAGTCCAAAACCAAACAAGAAGGTAGATGAATTCAAATGCATTATAATTCGATAAGATTAAATGTAGGAGAGACCATAAAGGATCCCAAGCATTGCTATGCCAATCCTTTTAAACCGTCCGTGTGTCTGTTTGTTGCTCTTGGAGTGTATTTGGCATGCAACAGCCAAATCCCTTCTGAAAATTTATTTCCTGGTTCTCGACAAAAGGTTTAATGTATCATGGTCGTAGCTGATAATCATACTATAGGATCGCTTTAGTAAGAGTCTAGCCAAAATGTTGGGTGGAAACGCATACAAGAACTCTAAATCGGAGAAAAGAGAAATTGGCACCCACTCGATTCGAAAGGGGGTTGCCACCTATGCCTGCTCTGGTACTACCGGGGGACCTTCCATCGTAAGCGTGTGCTTGCGGTGTGGATGGTCAATTGGTAATGTGATGGAAAGATATTTTAGATATGAAGCAGCTGGTGATCAGTTCACCGGCCGCGTTGTGGCTGGTTTGCCAGTCAATAGTGCTCGGTTTGCTGTTTTGCCCCCCCCACACTTCTTGAATCCCAGCGAATATATTGGCAGAGTGGACGTACCTGATGTCGAGGATGGAGCGACACTATGAAACAACGGGGGCCAAAAAATGCCAAGGACTCCATGTGAAGCTGTTGTGGCCGAGGCGTTTGAAATCGCCAAGCATTTTCTTGACTCAATTCACACTCCCACGGAGAAAAAACGAAAGCGACGGGCCAACCAACTGAAGGTCTTGACCGCAGTAAAACTTATGAGAGCGCACGAGCGAGCAAGCAAGGACACAACCACAGTTGTCTGAGCAGATCTTGTATTCGATAATTCACTATACATGCGTCATACATCGAATATATTTCATCGTGGCTCACCTCATGAACGACACGATTCTTGTTGTTCTCTGAAAAGACGAAACAAATTTTACCAATCAAAACAACGAAGAGATGTAGATATATTTGATTGGATAAAAATAGAATAGTTGAGCATTCCCTCAGCAAATTCCGATAACAAGTCAATATTCACAACAATATATTGTATCTTGAAGGGTTTCAATTCAAATTTTTGCATGACAAGGCTACGAGCAACTTTCATTGCGCCGATCAAGCTCTTCTTTGCTCGATGGTTCGCCTTATAGAGAATTTCTAGTTGTCTAATTTACTGATCTAGCTAAGCGAATCGTTTGATATCTTTCTCCTTTTCCTGCTTTTGAGAAACAATGCTCTGACTTGGTGAGAACCCAAATCACGAGCAGTTTTGCCTCTCTATTGCAAGAAAAAATCAAAAGCGCGTAGAGATGCCAGCGTACCCAATCCGTCAAGGTTGAGTCAGCGTCAGCCTCTAAAAGCACTTCTATGACTGCCAAACGACCTTTCATTGATGCCTTGTGGAGTGGAGCTGCCCCATCCTAAATCAACCAGAATCAATATACAAGCCAAGTCGAGGGCTTACTTCGCTAGCCAAATTCACACCAGCGTCATTAGCCAAAAGTATTTTCACCACCTCCACTTGTCCTCTCTCGGCAGCCCAACTTAGCGCAGTGTTTCTGTCCTAATTGGCATCATTAATCGGTCTGTGAATGAATAACTTCTTGTACTCGATCCGACGCATCAACAGCAGCGCCATAAGCTAGCAATTCCTTCACCACGTCGAAGTATCCCTTCCTTGCAGCCTGATGCAACGCCGTGACGCCATCCTAAAATGCATTGAAAACAAACTCCTCGACGGGGTCAGTACGAAATTTATCGCATCAACGTCAGCGCCACGGGCCAACAAGAGCTTGACCAAGTTTAAATGACCACACACGGCAGCGCCAAAGAGAGCTGGCAACTCTTCCTAGTGACGCAAACATAAAGTTCCAGCGTTGGAGTGCATCGTACCTCTGGCTCGTTGCCCACAGTAGCTCCGAGAGCGAAGAGTTCCTTGACCAAATCGATTCGACCGTGGTAGGCAACCCAGTACATTGCAGTTCTGCCTTCCTACAACTCCATGAGCATTCAAAGACTCAAGACTTACCTTGTCAATTTGAGAAATGGGAGCACCATGAGCTATCAACACTTTCATAACGTCCAAGTGCTTATTCCTTGCCGCAACGTGCAACGATTTCTCACCGAACTATAAGGAGCAGCACGGTCATTATTGAGCACTCTGTTGGGTCGCTTACCTCATTGTACGCTTCCAAGGAAGCTCCTTGGGCTAGTAGCTCTTTGACCGCTTCGAGTTGTCCTTCTCGTGCTGCAAGAAGCAGCGGCGTGTGTTCCATCTAACCAAAGAACTTTGCCATGGACAACATTAAGCGCCGTCTGTACATGTTCATTCAGGTCATGATCTGCGCCATGAGCGAGCAATTCCTTGATCACATGGACATTGCCAACGACTGAAGCCATGTGCAGTGGCGTCATCATTACCTATCAAACGCATGGGGTCAAGTCAACGAGGCTTGTTGATCGTACGTAGTTTCTCCAGTTGACATCGGCGCCAAGACTCAGCTGTGTGCGTAGACTGGCCAAATCGCCGGTGAAAGAGGCCTGAAAGAGCAGTTCGTCTGCCAACAAGTCTTCATCGTCACACAGCATCGCTGCCCAGTGGTCGCGACTGTGTACTGGCATGTTACATCAGCACTTCAAGAGATCAATTCCATGCATTCTTTTTCTATTTTGCACAATTTCTTTAATGTTCTTAAACAACTTTTCTTGTCTTTTAACCACAATATCGTGGAGAGACTGACTGACTTCATCACAGCCTCTCAGTCGCGTGTCGATTGTCTTGCGCTCAGCCTTGGCCTTGTCAATTTCACACTTTCAATCCACGCCTTGACCTCGTCAGATACCAGGTCACTGGCAGTTTCGCCTCTCTAGACCGAGCAAGCACTTTGATCAATGCTCCATGTCACCGCTATACCTTGTTATGCGCTGTCGTCTTGATCCCGGCATTGATAAGTACTTGGATAATTGGCAAGCGACTATCTTTCGCCGCCTTATGGAGCGGCGTTTCCCGTTCCTAAATCCTCCATAATTGACAACTGGATACATTCGTCGAGCTCACTTGGTTGCGCAACCTCACATTGGCGCCGTAAGCCAAGAGTGCTTTCACGACATCAAGATGGCCTCTCTCGGAAGCCCAATGCAATGGAGTATTGCCATTCTAATGAAGCGGGATGAGAGTCCATCTTGACATGACGCTGCTTTACAAAATCAACAGTGTCCGTCGCTGCGCCACGAGCGAGTAGTTCCTTGGTCAAGACGACGAATCCTTTCTTGGATGCCTGGTACAGTGGCGTGCAACCCTCCTACTCCACAGTCACGTCTGTTATAGCTGCAGTAGTCTTTGTACGAAGTTTGGGGTGCTTAAACCCGCGCCAAGGTCCAGCAGTGTCGTGACTACGCTTAAATGACCACAGTTGGCAGCACAGAACAGAGGAGACCGCCCGTGCTAGTTGATTGACATAGTGAGTACAGCCAACGGACCACAAGTTGACTCATACCCTCGTTGTCTTGTCCACGGAAGCGCCGTGAGCTAAAAGCTCTTTGACAATATCCACTCGACCACGATGGGCAGCCAAATACAATGCACTTCGCTTATCCTAGACCAGCATGAGGCTTCAAAGTAGAGATAAAAGGATTGATCCACCCAGTCGCCTGCGTCAACATTAGCACCATGAGCTAGCAACTCTTTGATCACAGCCAAGTGTTTATTCTTCGCAGCCAAGTGCAGTGGCGTGTCACGTGTCTACCAGTCCAGAATCTTTAGGATATGGACGGTCATCTCGTACCTGAATTTTAACAGCATCGACGAGAGCACCATGGACGAGAAGCTCTTTCACCACATGAACATATCCGTTTTGCGCTGCCATGTGCAATGGGGTCTGGCCAACCTAGTTGACAAAGCAATGAGATCCTCAAGACACCAGTCATGGCTTGATTTACGTTGTCTCTTGCATCCACAACAGCGCCATGGTCGAGCAATTCCTTGACGATAATCAAATGACCCGCAGCAGATGACACATGCAATGGCGTCGTCCTGTTCTCCTACTTCATGATCAGGCAAAACCGACAAGATCTTTCAATCCCACTCGATTCTGCGAGTTGACGGAAGCGCCAAGCCTTAGTTGCGAAAGGACGCCAGCCAAATCCCCACCGACGGCAGCATCATAAAGTTGTTCATCCATGTCTTCAATGCCCGAGCTGATGAACACAGATTGACAACTGAGGATTCGACAACTTTGAACAAATGCTGGTGCTATCTTTAAAGATCTTTAATTGTCTTTTTGTCTTTTAATTGTTCTTTAATTGGCACCACCTCCAGAAGTTTGAGAGTTGTCTCAATTGTGTTCATCCTCTTGAACCATGCCTTGATCTCCTCGGACCCTAAATCATACGCTCTTTCGCGTTTCTAGAAGAAAAGACAAGTGGACAAAGCGCCATCTCGTCACTCTACCTTGTTAATTGCGCTCACATCCGCCCCAGCATTGACAAGAAGCTCCATGACTGCCAAGCGACCTTTCTTTGCAGCAATATGAAGGGGGAGTTTCTTGGCCTTGATCTCGTCTACCTTTGCTGACCGCATTCACAGAGGCGCCTTGAATCAAGAGTTGTTGCACCATCTCGACTTGGCCTCTTCCAGCAGCCCAATGGAGCGGAGTGTTTCGGTCCTACGAGGCGACGTGATTGCATCAAGATAGAGTTGTCGTACAAAGTCAAAGACGTTCGTAGAAGCACCACGGCTCAGTAGTTCCTTGACCACGTCCACGAATCCTTTCTTGGCTGCCTGATATAGCGGCGTGCAACCTGCCTACTCCACAGCCACGTGAGTTCATATTTTAGTAGACGTCATACGTAGTTTCGCTTATTCACATCCGCGTCATGGTCCAGCAGAGTCGTGACCACATTTAAAAGACCACTTGGCAGCGCAAAACAGAGGAGACCCCCCGTGCTGGTTGATTGACAGAGTAAATACCACCAACAGAGTGTGCGTTGACTCGTACCCGAGTTATTAAGTCCACGGAAGCGCCATGAGCTAGAAGTTCGTTGACAATATCCACTCGACCACGGTGGGCAGCAAAGTACAATGCACCCCGATAAGACTAGAATGCGATGGAGTGTTATAGCTCAGACGAATGCATTGACTCACCCAGTCGCCCGCATCAGCGTTTGCGCCGCGAGCAAGTAACTCTTGGACCACAGCCAATTGTTTATTCATTGCCGCCAAGTGCAGTGGCGTGTCACGCGTCTACCCATCCAGACTCTTTAGGATACAGCGATAGTGCCTTGTCTTGTACCACATGCCTAACGGCGTCGGCGGTAGCACCATGATCCAGCAGCGTTTTCACCACATGAGCATGTCCATTTTGCGCTGCCTAGTGCAACGGGGTCTGGCCATCCTACCGCAACAACTCTTGTAAACCATCACTGTGCAGTCGCAATCTACCTTGTCAGTGACGTCTACAGTGGCGCCATGGGAGATTAATTCCTCGACAACCTCTAAATGGCCTTCGATGCAGCTATATGCAGTGCCGTCGCCCGCGTTGCCTAGTCAATGATCAGTCAAAGTTGGCGACTGGTTGATCCTGCGTACTTGCTTGTACCAGTTGACGTTAGCCCCAAGAATAAGGCGAGAGCGTACGCTGGCCAGATCTCCACTGAGAGCGGCGCCGTAAAGCTGTTCATTCACATCTTCCTCCTCGCTCATCTTGGCTGCCCGATCTCACGAAGACTGTCATTCATCATTTTCTTTTAATCAAATCTGCTTTAATGCACACGCATTTTCTTTAAAGAAAATGTGTTTGCATTGGGTTCTTAACAGAGAATTCTTCAGACAAGGGGGGAATTTTGGCAAATTTTCGAGCGACAGTACCAACTTTTCTCCTGGGCCAAGACGAGGTCTGCAACTATTAATATCAAGACATAGAACAAATTTAAGCACATAGAACGAGGAACTATCGTTATAGCTATCGAGATCAGAGAAAGTCAAAATCGCTGACTTTGAGACTTCATTTCTCGAGCATCGCGAGGGCTTATTCGACGTAGAAGACGGAATTAGGTCTCTTTTTTAATGTTCATTCTCCAGAAAACATCGGACAAATATTGCCGTTTTTAGGCATCTACAGAAAATTTGTCCTGTATTTTCCAAAATACTCAAAATTCTTGTCATGATTAAATTATTCATAGTATCGTCTGATTCACTCAAAATTTCCGAACTTGGCTGAAATCGATCAAACTATGAATCAATCACCAAATCGAACCAGCCAATCAGCGTTCAGATTTTGCTTAAAACACACACAAAACACACCAACACACACACATTAATTCATGTACCTTCCCGTTATACTTGAATTCACTATTGCCAGATTGATCACACATATTTCGTCGATTTGGATCAAAACTGCAAATTTGGACGAAAAAGACAATACAGTAAAACCTCTTAGAATGAACAAGTTGCGGTGGAGTGGGATCTTTGTTCAAATTGAAAGGCGTTCAGCTATAGGTTAATCAAGGATTTTGTATGACCATAGACAGTTCAAGTCAACATCATACCATATGTCACAACAACATCTCAACGGCCACAAGCACATCTGTCATGTCAACACAAAATGCAAGTGCTAGGCTAGCCAATTTAACATCAGCATTGAACAAATCGCTCTAGCTCATTCACGATAGCATTTCGGTGTTGCTTTGTGTTTGTTATAGCGCCCTTAGAGCACTTAAAACGAGGCACTATGTCTTTATTACTACGCACATGTGTCAAAACCATACTGTTTAGCATGAGAGGGTTTTGTTCAATCTACCAGGGCGAAAATGTATGGAAATCTCTCCGTGGATCAAAACGTGTTCAGTTTGACAGGCGTTTAGCTATACGAGGTGTTTAAACTAGCAGGTTTTACTGTACTACGTTTTGTATGATATACCGTAGTGTACCACACGACTCCCCGCGTGGAATGTCAAGTATCGAGGTTTAGATGCAGACCCAGGAACTTCATACAAAATTAGAGTACAAAGTAACGCAAGAATTTGTAATAAAAATATAAATTATTATAGGGTATAAGTTTAGAAAGTATAATATTATAGAGGTTTTTACATATGAAACCCGAAAATTCTGACTCAAAGGCGCGCAAAATCGACACATTTGACAAAACAAGAGTGGTATTGACAAAATAAGTACCTTGAATAAAATATACACGTAAATTGTCAATGACAAAAGACGTAAAATAAAGTTTGAGTGGAATGCGAATTGGAATGCAATCCACAGAAGGATTTTTCTGTGGGAAAATGAGCCAATCACATTTCGAGAAAATAAAAAAATAGCACCAAGCGGGAGCAAAACACATTCATTTCAACTTATGGCTGGAATCTACTCGCGTGGTTTCATCACTTATCGTTATATTAGAGATATGTCATTCGCTACTGCAATCCTTTTGAACTTATAGAGATATAGCTAAAAACATTGAGAAACGCGTCGTTATAATACGAGAGCAATCAAAACAAGGGGTAAATTGCTTTTGCTAATTTACGAGCAAGCCTATAGTGAGTTATGCGTTAAAGTGCCACATGAACTTGTTCAGACATCGGATGTTCTATGAGCCATACGCATATACTCAATCGGATTGTGTGGAGTAATAGTAAATTGATATCGTTTAGGATAATCACTGGATACACTTCTCATCACTACTGAGCTTATATAAACTAACCTGAAGGTCTACATGCAAAGTGTGTTTCAAAAATCAACAGCTAGTACGTGGCAACATGCAGCATCTTCAAAGAGCCAATTTAAATTCGAAAATTTGTCTCCAGAGTCACTTATAACAACTTCATTCAGGCGAAAGGTAACTAACATCAATTTAAACACCATTAGAACATCACTAAACTCTAAGGTAGTCTCAAGTGTGCTGATGATTGCCTGCCTTTTGAAGGTATTTCGATTGCCTTTTGAGACTTGCACGTGAGAGTCGCTGTCTCGTGACTTGTGTTTTTGGCCAATTAAACACCTCAAAACTTTTAATAACTATTGATTGGCCGAAATATACGGAGTAGGATTAATTTTCTGTGAATTCCGAAGACAAGTCAATCAACCCTAGAAACTACAGCGGTCAATATGGCGAAATGAAAAAGTCGAAAAATTTGGTGCTGCATTTTTTCTATGTACGCAATCCTGGATGAATGACTTGCAGAATCTCTCTAATAGAATGGTAATTGCAAAATAAGTTATCTCTGTTATAACGTTGCAGCACAACAATCGCAACGCAGCCCTCGAACAAACCACTGAAAAATCCTCTCTAAAGATTTGTATTATGCTGTCACTGAAATCCTACGATTTGTGGCCGATGTGTCTGGAAAAATGAGCCGGATATTTATCGTCTCCAAGAAACATCCTCAATCGATTACGATTATCCCATTTTCGCGGACAACCACGGAGAGAAATTGACGGACAGTTGCTGATACCTTTTGCTTTGGAGTGAGCCAAATGCGAATGAGATCAACAGATGATTAATTCTGAGCAATGTGCTTTGAGTTTTCACTGGGATTGTTCTTCTGAACGTTTGCCACCTTGTGCTTGTGAACAATTATCCAGTCCGTGATATGGTCGATGTCAAATAGCATATTTCGGTCGAAGCCAACACTACCAGGCGGCGACTTCGGGATAGAATGAAGCAAGCACCGCAATGCATATCTGCACGAGCTACAGAACGTTGTCTATTCATCAAAGCTGGTGATTGCTTGCGTCTTCATCTTGTCGCCAATGACCAAATTCACTCGGTCTATGATTTCATTGCTTGTGGATTCTTCCTTGTTGTGGGATCTACTTCACTCCATAGCTGTCACGCAGTTCGAGGAATTTCATCTCAATTTTACATCATTGGTCATGAATGCAGCGGACTTTTTCTTCAGTTCTACGGCCAAGTCAATAATCTTGAGTGGCTCTTCACGGCGCTTGTGTATGGACAAAGCTATATCAGGACCAGCGTCGTTGATCGAAAGTGTAGATGGCTAAAAATCTCGGACAGAGGGGGGGGTAGAACTAATGGCAGCGAAACTGTGAAACCGTTCCGAACTTACAGCGTCATCAGCCAAGAAAGCTTGAATCAGAGGCGCTGGATCCTCGCTTGCCTACAAAATTTCATAAATTGTAGACCGTTGAAGCCACTATTCCGTTCGTCATAGAGTCAATCTTCTTCAATTGGTTTTCGCTTTTCGTTTTTAAATCCGTGAAACGGGATTCGGACAGCGCAAGACTCGTAGACAACTCTTTCACCTGCCATCACCAGCGACACGCAACGATGAAGCGTACGTTGTGTATACGTCTGGATCTACAGGACGGCCTAAAGGAGTCCCTGTTCACCACGTGGGTGCTGTGAATTTGACATTTTGCGTTTGGATTGTTTTTGTTTCCTCATAACGGTGGTTAAGTGCTCTAAAGTCGTTTTTCCTATTCGTGTTTGAGAGATTGCGCCACGTCCGAGTTACCTTTTGACTCCTGGGTGAAGAGCCAGGTTTGCCTTCTTGGAGGCTGCGGCGAGTATTCTGGCCGCCTCGGCCTCCTCGATTTGGTCTTGCACTCTTCCTTTCTCCTCGAGCAAAACGAGGACTTGCTAGTCGAATGCCTTGACGGCTCCCGCGGCGGCCATTATTGTTGGACGGCCTGGTTGGCCTGATTGAGAGAGTGGTCGATTTTCTTGGTCGCATCTTGGAGCCTTTCGCTAAGTGGTGTAGCGCATTCGATGACTTACGGGTGCTTGATCTCGTCCATGCTCGTTTGTCAAACAGGGGTTTGCATTCTAAGTCCGGGAGGATGTCACCAGTGATTTTATCCGGAATATTTATCTTACTATTGGGAAAACAAAGTCAAGCCGCACATGAAGGCGATGTGCGGCGTTATGAAGGAAATGATCCCAAGGCTGATTGATGAATACCTCTGGAGGTCTTTGTGCTTCCGACCAAAGTTGGGAGATGCAATGTTTATGGCCGGAATTTGTCAAAGCATTCATAGGCATGTGTGGAAGAAGTAACACTAAATACATCCTTTCCTTAATTATTTTTTGCTTGTTTATTATTTATCCAACGGGGCATAAGATGAGGCAGGGCCGCCGCAAGCCCATGAAGACAGTGGCCAGCGATCAGAAGATACTGTTGCATTCGTTGTGCGATTGGTAAACTTTTTCCGTGATGTGTGCTCAAAAGAAATGCTCGCCTGTGAAATAAAATTTACCTCTGAAAAATGATGTTCCATATTAATTGCATTATTTTAGATTGGACGGGTTGGCCACGTTGTTGAAATCGATGAGACGAGTGTTAAGAGAAATCCAAATACAACCGGAGTGCAAGACATGAAAAATGTTGGTTGGTGGTGTTGGCCGAACAACGGACAAGAGGTTTGGCATCCTCACCTACGGGGATCGCACGAAGTCGACACTGTCTAGGCTAATTGCGAAGCTCATCAAGCCAGAAACCCTCAGTGTATCGGATAGTTTCGCATCGTATGTCTCTGCATATACTCTCGAAAATAACTCATACATTGGGGTTTCAATATTACCCACCAATCGGTCAACCTCATCGAAGAAACTTTGTCAACCCTGACAATGGAGCCCATACCAAAACCATTGAGGGTCTATCGGAAACCAAAGTGAAGCAATTCATCAAGATTATGCGCGAGGAGTTCATCGCAACCTTCTCCCTGCGTACTGAGTACCTTCGACGCTCTTGGTATAGACTCGAGCTTCGACGGTTGAGACGTTCTGAAAGGCCATCGACTATTAGTAGACCTTGAAATTTAATAATAAATATTAATTATGAGGATAAATTGAAATGACAGGATGACAACCAGCACTTAATGGCTAGAACTGTTTGACGCGATGCCAAGAAGGCACGAAACCTCGACAAAATTTCGGCGCAGCTACACGACAGCCAACAAACTGACGATTTTGCGTGCAATCGAAGAACAAAGACTGCAAGCCGTTGTTGAACAACTAGCATATAAAAACTAATACGAAAATTGGACGAAACTGCGCTGGCAACCCTGCAATCCAAAGCCAGGAGGTCTTTAAGAGTGGGTATGTCCTGTATATTACCACAGCCTCAAGAAAGAACGTAACAAATACAGTGTACACCGATATTTTCTATTTAATGCTCTATAATCTTCTTTATTTCATGGAGTTTCTACGTGGAAAACGACGACCCCTCAGCACTTTTCACATGGTGCAACATATCAAGACGCACCACACCGAGTGGTTGCGGAATCATGTTGCATCATGTGAGTGCGTTGGACATCCGTACAAGAATATTGCGTCACTATATCGAGACTTTGCCCACCGAAAGGAATTCACGTTGCGACGTTCATAAACAAGGGAAGAACTACGAGAGACAAAAGAAAAGTTGTGCTTCTCATTCTGGAACGATTTTGGGTATATGTCTTCTGAAAATATAATAAATGTAGATGTAACGGATATCCATTACAATGTCCCTCCACGTTATCTTTGGACGCAAGTTGCACAAGATTTGGCTCTTGACGCTAGTGAAAAGTCGTCAGTAAGATTGACAGCGGTGCTTTCAGCCCGCAGTAACGGTATTTGGTGTGAGTTTAGAGCCTTTAACTCTATTTTTACGTGAAAAACTTCCAACACTGTTTATTATCAAGAAGGAAAAGGTGGCTTCATTGAGCAGCACGAGTTGCAAGAATATCCCCAAGGCCATGCCTATTTCGTCAGCTTTACGATTATTGAGGAAGATTTGAGCTCTTATCTGTGACCTCTCCCAAAGAACCGCACGTCCGTTTTGCAACCTTTGAATGTTGGCGTCATGGGCCTGTTCAAAATTCTCCGCCGAGTGTGGGTTTTCGAGACGACCACCCAGCGAACTACCAAGGAGAAGAGAACAAAGGTTAAACGGGCCATTGCTGCTTAGAATGCAATCACCCCTGAAACTATTATATCTAGCTTCAGAAAAGCATTGCCAAAGACCAATCAACTCAATACAAGTCATACTGTGCACGTCCATTAGCTTGTTGAATAAACAGTCATTGGCATAGAAGAGGTAAACATTAAATTATAGAGGATTCCTTATTTCCTCAAAAATACTTTGGCATTCGTTTAGATGGATGAAGTATTGGGAGGTTGTTGTCTTCTAGCTGTATTTCCATAGTGTGCGAAGTTTAAAGATCTCGTCGAATACGAACCGCTTGCTCTTTTCATGAACAGAATGTAAAATTACAAAGTCGATAATTTATTATAGCTGACTGAGTCCACCTTGAAGTTGTAATCAATGAAGAATTGCCAGTGGTCTTATATTTCCCGACCTCTGTATTAACAGTAAAAACATTTTAAAAACATTATGTACTCTTGTTTTAAGAGGGAATACTTGAGGCGGGGGATAGCGTACATAGGAAAAATGGAGCACCAAACTTTCGACTTTTTCATTTCGCCATACTGACCTCTATAGTTTCGGGAGATGATTAAGCATTAAAAAAGACAGCTAAATCTGTCTTCTAAGTCCAATAAGCCTTCGGGATGCTCGAGAAATGAAGTCTCAAAGTTGGCGATTTCGACCCTTTCCGATGACATTTATGCAGATTTTCCTCTCCAAAGTCCTATTTAGATATAATGTCCTTAATTATGGTAGAATGATGGTAGTCTGTAAGGAAAAATCCTTGAATAAAGGCTGTGACGTCTGTGTGCGCCAGCGAGAGTACGATAGAAGAAATGTGAGTCTGAAGGAAAACACAGAGAGTTTGAACGAAAACACTGAGAGTCCTGGCAGTTTCATACCTCACTTGGCCCGTCTCTTGCACTTGGACCCAGCTTTGTTGGTGGCGTCAGAGTTGCTCTTTTCAACACTACATACACTGTAGTGAAGTCCGAACAATTTAGCTGTTTATTCGTCAGAATAATATAGATGTGTTATACTATATAGTAGAGTTCCTTTATTTAGTTCATACTAAACTATGATATTTGAGCTTTTCAAATTAACCGGTCAAATTATTTTATATGAGACGAAGCGCTTTGGTCTCTCGAAGTCGCATCAAGCAGTTTGACAACGCGATGAAAGAACCAGCAACTCATGATCCTCATGACATCGTTCCTGAATCGGAATCCCAGTCAGCACTTGACTCGGAGGATGATTTTCCCAACAACCAGCAAGGCGACCCTGAGCTGTACGGCAATATCTTGAATGGTCACGGCTTTAGCCGCAAACGTCTATCATTTGGGACGTTTGAAAGTTATTTGTCTTACCACACTGACAATGAGACTCCTGACAGATCAATTAACCTACTGCATGGCGAAAACTTACCAAACGACTCTGAAGATGAAGACGAGACAATGCTTCTCGAAAGCGATGAGGAAGACCCACGGGATACGTTTGAGCAAAGTTTAGAAACCAACATTGTGCAACAAGTAACCACCAATGAAATGCTGTCTCAAATGAACACTGAGATAGTGCGAGCGTTCTCTGAAGTCGAGCAGATGCAATGCGAGCTTGA
This sequence comes from Aphanomyces euteiches, assembly GCA_021527685.1. Lineage (NCBI taxonomy): Eukaryota > Oomycota > Saprolegniomycetes > Saprolegniales > Verrucalvaceae > Aphanomyces > Aphanomyces euteiches. The sequence goes on from JAJGMV010000012.1 coordinate 94,270, forward strand.
GTCAGCTCTTATGAGATTCAACGAACACAAGCTGAAAGTCATTCATACCTTGCAGAGCTTGCAAGGCATTGCACAGTCTCTAACACAATAAAATGTAATATATGCTAAATTCCGTCGATCCCCCTTTCAACAGCTACAAAGTAGTTTCCACTAGCTCGATATTTCCCATACGAGGACGACACCAACTTGAGACGGCAGCTAGGACAAATCAACTCGGGCGTGTTGAATCCGCCACGCTCAACCACCTCGTTTGCCGTCGATGCTTGACTCACGGTGGCTTCTGTAGCCCCAGGCGTCGACAAGCTGTAGTGCGAGAAATGACGACGGCTGAATCTTGCTTCGTACAGCAGTAGCGCACCGACCCAGGCGGCCACGAGCTGCCACACTCAGGCACGCCGTTCATCATTGCCGTTTGCAGTCGCTCCAGCAACCCGAACAGTCGACAACTTGAACGGAAGCACAGTCGAGGAGGATTCCAACTTGCGTCGGCAGCTAGGACAAATCAACTCGGGCGGGCGTGTTGAATCCGCCACGCGGATAATATCTAACTAATATATTGACAGAAAATTCTTCAGACAAGGGGGTAATTTTGCAAATTTTCGAGCTACCAACTTTTCTCCTGGGCCAAGAGGAGGTCTGAAACTATCAAGACATATAGAACAGACAAATTTAAGCACATAGAACGAGGAATTATCGTTATAGCTATCGAGATGAACGAGCTACGAGCGATCCAAGTTTCTGCTAGGACTCATTCCGATGTAGTTTTACGTTGAGCAAAAAGTCTCCTTTTTGTCATTTTTCATGTTTTTATCCAGTAGTTGAAAAGGCCCCAGGTGTCAACGAAACAACTGAAACATACAAACATCCTGTATAATCTAAAGTAGTACTTTGGCCAACGACACTTTAGGGTACTAAGCTTTAGTCCCACGTTTCTTCTGTCGTACTCTCGCTGTCGTCACAGTCTTTATTCAAGGATTTTTCCTTCCTGACTACCATCATTCTACCATAAGTAAGGACATTTTATCTAAATAGGACTTTGGAGAGGAAAATCTGCATATAGGTCAACGCAATCTGATCAGAGAAAGTCGAAATCGCTGACTTTGAGACTTCATTTCTCGAGCATCCCGAGGGCTTATTCGACGTAGAAGACATACAGAGGTCTGGGAAATATAAGACCACCTAATAACCCTACCCTATTCTTAGACCTTGAAATTTAATAATATTAATTATGAGGATAAATTCAAATGGAAGGATGACAACCAGCATTCAATGTCCACAAAGTTTTTGAAGGGATGCCAGAAAGGCACGAAGCCTTGACCAAATTGCGGCGCAGTTACATTAAAGCCTACAAACTGAAGATTTTGCGTGCAGTTGAAGAGCAAGGACTGCAAGCCGTTGCTGAAACAACAAGCATATCAAAAGAAACAATACGAAAATGGGACGAAGCTGCATTGGCATCCCTTCAATCGAAAGCAAAGAGATCACCAGGAGCGGGCAGGCCATGTATTCTACCACAGCCTCAAGTAAGAATGTAATAAACTGTTTTTCTATTTAATGCTTTAGAATCTTCTTGATTTCATGGTGTTTCTACGTGAAAAACGACGACCCCTCAGCACTTTTCACATGGTGCAATATATCAAGACACACCACACCGAGTGGTTGCAGAATTATATTGCATCATGCGAGTGCGTAGGAGATCCATACAAGAATATTGGGTCTCTATGTCGAGACTTTGCCCACCGTAACAAATTTACGTGGCGACGTTCATCGACAGGCTCGTGTCCATTAACAAGGGATGAGCTACGTGCGACAAAAGAAAAGTTTTGCTTGTCATTCTGGAACGATTTTGGGTATATGGCTTCTGAAAACATAATTAATATAGATGAAACGGGTATCTACTACGATACCCCTCCACGTTATCTTTGGACACAAATTGGACAAGATTCGTCTCTTGACGCGAGTGAAAAGTCATCAGCGAGATTGACAGCGGTGCTTTCGGCCCGCAGTAGCGGTATTTGGTGTGATTTTAAAGATATTTTACACTATTTTTAGGTGAAAAACTCCCAATACTGTTTATCATTAAGGGCGAAAAGGGGGGCTTTATTGAGCAAAACGAGTTGCAAGAATATCCCCAAGAACATCTTTATTTCGTCCAGAAGAATGCGTGGATGGACGCTGATGGGTGGAAGTATTATTTGACACAGTTGATGAGGTACTCTTGGGATATATTTACACTAATTAGTGTTACACTATTTAGTTCCGAGTTGCGTGGACCAACACTATTTGTGGTCGACAATTTTAATGCTCATGTGAGCGATGCCAGCTTCGCAATGGTTGAGGAAGAATTGAGCTCTTTTCTGTGCCCTCTCCCAAAGAACTGCACGACGGTTTTGCAAACTTTGGATGTTGGCGTGATGGGCCAGTTCAAAAGTATTCTCCGTCGAATGTGGCTTTCCGAGACGACCACCCAGCGAACTGCCAAGCAAAAGAGAATGGTAACCATTAAACGGGCCATTGCTGCTTGGAATGCAATCACTGCTGAAACTATTATATCTAGCTTCAGAAAAGCATTGCCAAAGATCGATTAACTCACATGTCAATACAATTCATTCTTGTGCATGTGCATGAGCATGTTGGCCAAACAATCATTGACATAGAGAAGGTAATTATTAAATTACAGAGGTTTCCTTGTTCCCTAAAAAATACTTTGATATTTGTTTACAAGGATGAAATATTGAGAGATAGTTGTTTTCTATCTATTTCCATAGTATATGAAGTTTAAAGATCTCGTCTAATACAAAGCTCTAGCTCTTTTAGCAAACAGAAAATAAAATTACAAAGTTTATAATTTATTATAGTTCACCGGGTCGACCTTGAACTTGAAACTGACCAATCAATGAAGAGTTGTTAGCGGTCTTATATTTCCCAGACCTCTGTAATTAGGTCTCTTTTTTAATGTTCAATCAACCCTAGAAACTACAGTGGTCAATATGGCGAAATGAAAAAGTCGAAAATTTGGTGCTGCATTTTTTCTATGTACGCAATCCTCCCGCTTCTCAAGAATTCCCTCTTAAAATATTAGTTAGATATTATCCGGTTATTTATCCGGATGCTGAATTGAATGTATTGAAAATATGACAGGGGAAATTTCTTCAACAGTGCACGGACCTTTTGGGGAGCATAGTGCGTTAGTGGTGGATATGTGGGGCGCTCGCTGCCGTCTCGATGGAAATTCACCATTCAACTGTCGGCGGCTTAGTGGCGTGCCGAGCGGCATATTTTTGTGTTGGCAAAACAACCCTCATTTTCTTGTTTTGGGAGTTCAAAATTCAAAAATTACATTTTTCAAGTATTCCACACTCCTTAATACACTTGACAATTGTTTGTATGTCGTCATTATCGCGATAAAATAATCAAATAAAATGGGAGCTGTCGCGAGAGTCCAGAAAAGTTGATTGGACGATACTATCCACACAAGGAGACCAGCGACGATAGGTTTAGGTTTTAGAGATACTCTCACGTTGCAACAGACGAAGGTGTTCAACATGACGAGTACGGTTTTGTCTGATTCTTAGGCATGCATTCGTCCTGAGTCATACGAGTCCTCCACAATTGCTCGATCAATGAAAATCTAATATAAACCCCTGACATGCAAATCTTCAGCTCGGGTTTCTAGGTGTTTTGCTCGACTGTGAGACTCTTCTGCTGTGGAATGGAAACGAGAAATGCTAAGGCAGACGCAGTATATTAGCATAGGCTGAATGCTGTGATCGATTAGATGAGTATTACATTACACAAACATTAGTACTTTCGTGCTATAAGGCAATTCAAAATTATGCAAATGAGAAAAATTATTGCTTCTGGCGATTGTAACCCTCTGGCGTGAAGACCACCTTTGATATGAATCGCCCTGTAGTACATATATATATACTACAGCACCATCCCTATACATGTAGTTAGGCTGTAGTGCGCTGAAGTTGGTGCTGCTTTAGGTAGAGTCGAATAGCATTTTTGGTTAGATATGCCATCATGCGGGTGACCCAAGGTCACGTAAAGTTCAGAAGATGATTTAGTCTGTTTTCTCTACCCTTAATAAAATCATCGATGTTACTTGAAATCAGGCTTATGAAAATTTGCTTTATAATGGTTAATGAATGGTACCTTTGTTGAATTCCTTGCACTTGCCCGAGTAAAGCTGGGTTACAAGCAGTGCATTCAAATAGCTAAGCTGAGTTACATTTTCTTCAGCAGAATGCCGTCGATCTATGTTTGTCATATATACGCTAAGATAGATGTTGAAGAATGTCATTAGTTGATCGCAAGACGAGCGCTGCACTACACTTAAAGCAAAATTGTCTTAGTCGTTACTTAAATGAATGAAGGCATGTGTAAAGATTGTTTGGCGGTAGTAACTGCGGTGCGCTCAATTCAGTTCTGCTTAAGGCTTAGTCGAATTCGAACTTAGGACTGCTTATGTCCACATCACAATGCGGTTAATCCATGGCCAGATCAGACTTATATTGTCGATTATGTCAGTGTTATTCTTCGCTTAATACTACACATGACGTTGAAGATAACACTTTCGACATAGAGAAACCTCCTTTAATAAATCAGATATAAGTAAGTCATATCAGCTCTTCATGCACTCGCCCAAGCGAAGGTAGGCCAAATGTACTAACTAGTTCCATTATAATTTTGGACACCGTGCTTCAAAGCCGCCCACTCCACACGTCGAATCGAACGGGCTGGAGGTCATCATCCAGATAATCATTCCGGATAATGAGTTACCCCCTGCTTCCTGTGCGTTCCATTTTTGTGGCCGACGGTATCGGAGACGGCGAGGAGAGCTTGCGGTCGGGGTGTCCGGGGCTGTGTTAGGCAGTGGTGCATCTCGAGTATTGGCGAGAAGACATTTTTGATAGCCTTCCTAATGACACCAGGTGATCGACAATTCCCCGTCAAAAGGCGTGTCAGCCTGTCGTTTCCGGTTACTCGACGCCGGGGTATGCAGCGTCGGCTGAATGCTCCAACGCACCGTATCTGTTTGAGTGATCTAAGAGTGTTAATCCTAGTGATTGCGTTCTCGACTCTGGATGTGGTATGCACATGACATACGTGACGTCCTTCTTGAGAGCTTCAAGCCGTGTAATGAATACGGGTTTACCTTTGGAGATGGCTCCACGTATGCAGCATTCATGTTGAAACGATTGGACTCAATATTATTTCGATTGACAAAGAGTTAAAGTCGATAATGTACGCTTTGTGTCGGGTACAACTGCCAACGTTCTTCGTAAGAACGCCCTGTAAAGGACCGGATTTTAAATTATAGATGGTTTGAATGGACTGTATAAATGTGTGTTTGTGAAAGGGCAACTTCCATTTGTTACCATCGCAATAAGTAGGACATACTACGTCCACCATTACAACCTATAACAGAGATAGCTCGCATGTCAGCATGCGAAGGCTAAGCCTAGTGGAGTTAAAAGTGTTGATTATGTTACTAGTGCTACGGCTACGTTACATTAATGGTATGTCCGTCTGGGCCATGCGAATAAGGTGACTGTGATGCATGTACTAAGCCAAGGAGACCTTCCTAGTATACCTCTCGTTCCTATGGAACCCCTAACACAAGTGCAGTTTATCTGTAATGTATGTCCTGAGATGAAAATGCGTCGCATGTTGGACCGTAATAGAATTGGGTCCAGAATACCTGGTACTGTCCACACAGACACCGATGGACCAATGAAAAGAATTCGGTGGAAAATACGGTATGAAATACTATGTCAATGTGGTCGACGATGTCTCATCCTGTTGTTGGTGTTTCATATTAAAGAAATAGAACCAAGTGTTTGTTAAACTCCTTGTACTAAAACTTGATCGCAGTGGCGATCTTTCAGTACGTGTCATCAGAAGTGGTGGTGGTTCCGAATTTGTTAACCAGGAGTTAGAAGAGTGGAAAGGATTAAAATATCAGAAATCTATCCCATACTCTCCTGAGGAAAATAGTTCTCCAGAAAGGGACCATCAGACTACTGTAAGCTTACTATGGTGCGATGGGCACTTAATGACGCTAAACTGCCAGCAATATGCTGGCCAGAGGCACTGATCTACTTCGGCTATGTTCAAAACCAAACACCCATGAAACGTCTGGCGTTTAATACACCCTATGAAATATTGTACAGTTGTAAGCCCGACTGAAGCCACGTTTGTACCGTATCGGTCTTATTATCTCATTTCTCACCGTGAGGCAGAAGTTCATATCTATTCGCCAGGCTTGGGGGATTCGTTCATTTTGATGAAGGTCATCGGTCATATCTATTCACCAGATGTAGGTATAATATCAGCCAAAATATTTGAACATTTCATAAAAGCATCAACATTATTTAACTCAAATAAATACAAGCTAGTCTTGATATAAGAATGTTTTCGTCGTCAATACTTGAAATTGACGAGTTGATGAGAGCTTCAAGAACGTTAAATTCACTCTTCGAAGACAGTTGCTTCCTTCGTAACACATGGAGTTTTCTTGAAACTTCAATGCAATCTTGGCAATGCATCTTCATGGATTGTGGCTGTTGACCGCAGTAGCAAGGGTATCGAAGGCATCGGGCCATGTTGAATGAAGCAAAATTGACAATGATCCCACAAGGAATACATGGCTGAGCGCAAAAGCAGTTTTCCCGACAACCCCATTCATGAAGCTGTTTTCATCTTGCATTTTGTGTGAAAAGTTGCGGTACGTTTCAAAGCCTCGAAATATATCAAATAATTTTTATGCGTCCAAGCATTTTATCTTAATTGTATCCAGAGATGTGCATTTACATTTAAATATTTATGACACCGTCCCGTATCGCGAACACAAAAGGCTAACTCTGACGCTGTGGTCACTGGAAAATGAAAGTGAATTCCCATCGGGGGGGGGGCTTATCCCCAGGGCTTAACCCTACCCTACTGGTTATCCTATAATTAGCCAATCAATGCAAATGTAGAGCTAAATTGGCCGGAGTTTTGGATTGTTTCTTGGACGCTCTCCACGGTTCCTACGAATGGCAAATTTGAAACAATCCCGCGAAGGATTGCTCAAGGCCCAAGGAGGCTGCCATGGCCGACATCATGTTATCGACGTGCTCGTGCGTGTAGCGCTTCATTAGCTCTGGGATATCCTCAAGCAAGCTGATTGCTGGCTCCGAAGAGTTCACAATTTCTTGAAGACCGTATAATTTGACCAAGATTTCGAAGGCGGCCGTCTCCAGATTGAAGCGGCAATCGACCAGTTGATCGACCACGTAACCATCCGCGTTGTGTGCCACATGACTCAAGAGTTCCTCGTCGACATTGAGGGACTTGTCGGCGTTGAACTTCAGCCGACTAACGTGTGCTTCACGCACGATCCCCGTGATCAAATTTTGGATCTCAAAGATCCACCCAGACCTGGCGTTGACCACTTGCACAGGACCGCGCCATGTCACACTGAGCTTCGATGGTCTGACGCCCCAGACATCCATGTGAAGGACTTAATCGCCAACATCAAAGTCAGTCATTTTCATACCTCTCTTCTCTTTCTTCTGGGCTCTTGCGGCCTGTCCTCTCTTCCGCTTCGAGGACGACGCATCCAATACGTCTTGGTACGTTTTCTCCTCAGGATTGTGGAGAGCAGCCAATGTAGATCACCGCTCGCCCCCGGGTTCGCTGATTGGCTGCAGCGGCAAATAGCCCCCATTGCTCGCTACCGTGGTGGACTTTCTTGTCCAGCTGTTCCACCTTGGAATGTTGTTGCCTCATCGCTTCGGAGGACTGTTGTAACATCGATTGGTGATCTTGTCTCATAGCTTCTCTCCTCGGTTCGTGGCACCAATTGACAAAGCGCATGTCCATGAACATTCAAATAACGGCTGAAAGTATGGATTTAGTGAGCCCCTTGTCAACGCACGTAGTCCACAACACAATGGTTGTCGGTAGTATCAATCAAAAGTGCAGTGTGTTGTTCTGTCGCCGAGAACTGTACATGAACACTTCTAGTACTGTATGATGAGGGCAATGTCGTGGTTCGCTGCTTTTCCTAGACTGCAGCAACTGAAAGGTGTGGTCTTAGCGTAGCTTAAAAAATCTTAAATTCGCTCACCTGCACGACCGAGAGACTCCTTTCTGAGGTTTTCCAAAAGACAAAGCACTTGTGAGCTCTTGTATATCCCTGAGTATACACAAGGCGACGATAGATCTTTCGTCTCTGGCGAACAAGAATATGTTAGCTAGGATAAGTCACCAACTGCTCTCTACAATGGCATGAAACAAAAGCCTACTGAAGCTTTGTGGACGAATATTTTCCGATTTAACAACGCTGCCCACTGTTCAAAAATTAAGATGGATGACTCCATTCCAATACGCGAGCATATATCGCCATTTGTTTATTCACTGCAGAACAAAGAATTTCCGAAAATATAATTCTCGGTCGACTTGACTCGTTGGATAATTTAAATCGACATTTATCAGCAATTAAAGTTCTCAACCTGCACCACCGCCACGAAAAAATGTTATGTTTAATGAGGAATAACTCTCCGTTGACGTCGCCAATTCTATCAAAAGAGATATTTAAGCATTGGGAAATAGAGTAATCAAATCAAATTATGTATTTGTAGCGACTGTGACAAGAAGCATTTTATTACAGATGGGTAATGCCATGTGTGTAGACTTTGTACCATTTGCAACCGTAAATGGCACGTAGATATTACTTGCTTTGAAGGTTGTAATATGTGCTGATATCGAAGATTTCCTTCTGATCCAAAATCAACCATTTGACCCCCGAGAAAGAAAATTTGTCGAGCTATAGACATACCCCAATTCATTAGATAATCCCAATTAAGAGGAATTTATGGATGTCGCCTTCAAAACTACAACCCCGAAGCCTCCAACTCTTGTTCGATGGATTTCAAAAACATGATCAAGTTTGTCGCTTTCAACCATTATGAATGGATTTGCTGAGTGCAATATCGTGGAAAACCGTAATAACGAAGCTTAGCTACTGGAAGTTGTTGTTGACTCAGCTCATGGCACGTTCAGAAGTTGATGACACCATTGATCCAAGCAATTACATAGCTAATGATGAAGATGTAGATTCTTAAATTGTAATGCCACATACATTGAGAAACTCAAATGTCTGATGTTTAGTTTTTGTATATTTTTATATTTCTTCACTTTTCTTCTGATAGCTGACAGCATTGTCTCATCGCTATATTTGTGTGGGTTTGTATAATTGGAACGAGACACATGTATTCTTCGTTGATTTTAAACGGTGGAGATGCTCCACCGGTTGGTACTATTGCCAAATTTATCCTTGATTCTGATTGGCATAGATCTATATAGTACAGCCACATTTTATCGCCATTCACCAATGCGACGAAAGAGAATCGTGTGATATCCGGGTTGACGATGACGAAGTCTACATAACCGACTTTTGAGAGACGACATGGATCAGGAGCTTCCCCTGTCATTCTCCATGAAGTGCTTGTGGATACCGGTCTAGAGCGTGTCTGATCTTTGATCGATCCCATTGACTGTGTCCTCTGCACACCAATCCAAAAAGAGATTGCGGTCTTCAATATCACTTCATGCTTTCCCGCGGGGCATTTTGTCAGGTCTCTTACTTGCAAGAGTCTATAGCACTCGATGTCTATTGTGACTCTTCATAGACACTGAAATGGTCCAAGTGCTAAATATTAACAATATAGTAAGCCATAGAACTCCTGGGTGAATTGAGAAATTATAAAATATGAGAGGAAATGTCTATGATAGCCATAGCATCGACGGGTGGAGATGCTAACGCAAATAGCATGTCCTTCCGTATATTATATTATAACATACGGTAGTACATAATGACTTATCAAGATTGTGTTGTCTGACTTGTCTTCGGAATTCACAGAAAAATAATCCTACTCTGGGTATTTCGGCCAATCAATAATTATTAAAAGTTGTGCGGTGTTTAATTGGCCAAAAACTCAAGTCGACTCTCACGTACAAGTCTCAAATGGCAATCGAAAATGCCTTTATTGACTTCAAAAGACAGGCAATCATCAGCACACTTACGACTACCTTAGAGTTTAGTGTTCTAAGGATGTTTAAATTGATGGTAATTATCTTTCGCCTGAATGAAGTCGTTATGATAAGTGACTCTGGAGACAAACTTGAAGTGGTTCCTTGAAAATGCTGCATGTTGACACGTACTAGCAGTTGTTCTTTTGAAACATACTTAGCATGTAGACCTCCATGTTAGTAAGCTCAGTAGTGATGAGAAGTATATCCAGTGATTATCCCAAACGATATCAATTTACTATTACACTACTCGATCCGATAGCGTTTATGCGTATGGTTCATGGAACATCTTTATGTCTGGACAAGTTCCTGCTGCATTTTCTTGTATCACTCACTACAAGCTTGCACGTAGCACATTGCGATTAATGTAATATCTTTCAAATGTCTATCATCAGTTTGTGAACTCCTTCCCAATGCTGTCCGCCTGCATGGCATAATAATTGCATGATTAATGCTATTTTTGGGATTTTCTCGAAATGTGATTGGCTCATGTTCCCACAGAAAAATCCCTCTGTGGATTGCATTCCATTCGCATTCCACTCAAACTTTATTTTATTTCATACAAAACGTAGTACTACGAAAAATTAAATCATGAAAAGAATTTTGAGTATTTTGGAAAATACAGGACAAATTTTCTGTAGATGCCTAAAAACGGCAATATTTGTCCGATGTTTTCAGGAGAATGTGAGTTTCCATATGAAGGCGCGGAAAACAAAATCGGTGTACCTTGCAAATTTAATTGCCGAGATAAATGGATTTGAAGTTTTCGCACTCTGAAACCTTATTTTCGAGAAAACACAAAAAAACACTTCTCGTCTCACTCAATTGTATAAAACAACTGGATGAGTGGCAGCGCAAGCGACGACGAAGACTACATACCGGATGAGGAGCAAGGGTCAATAGACTCAAGTGACGATGACCACTACGCTCCACGTGAGTTCATTCTCGATGAACCATGCGAACAAGCATCAGTTGAGGAGGCCGAGCGTTTGTGTGCTGTCATGTGCTGTACGAATGCTTGCCTGACCGGCAAAACAAAGGAAGTGGCGAAATTCTTGGAGTCCATGAAGGGTATGTCGAAGGACCGATTATCAGCCTGTATCTATACGACCATTTCTCTGTGTGGGACGTTTGATGCTCTCACAGGCAAACGAAAACGAGGGACGGGGAAACGAAATTGTTTTACTTACATGGTTCCTCTAGTGGGAACGGTTTGCCGGCCCTCTTTCCAAGCTCTTTATAAAATTTCAAACGACAAACTCAACGGAATCAAGCAACGTGTTTACTCTGGGAATTTGCAGCCAAAACACCACAAAAATATTGGCAACAAGAATGCAGCCAGCTTGGATGTTGATCGTCTTACTGAATGGTTTCAATTTTTTGGTGATACGTTTGGTGAAATTGTACCTATCCAAACAAGGATTCGAAAAGCGAAGGATGGTGAAGTTGTGTCAACATACTCCACAAAGCCAATGTGTCTTTTGCCGTCTTTTTTTACTTGGGACCAATTACACAAGGAGTACATGAAGTGCAACGAGGACTGTCATGTGAGAATTGCCGTGCCATCTATTTCTGCGTTCCGAAAAATATTGACTGCCAAACTCCCAAACATTAGTATTAGGACTCCCCGGGACAATGTGTGCGATCTTTGTGTTATCTACAAGAATAGTCTGTCAAAAAATCCAAACGTGGTAGAAACAGAAGCCTTTGGCCTGCATGTGAAAGATGATATGACAATGCGCGCTGAATATCAATTTGATTGTGCTGCCGCAACTGAAGAACATCTTGTTTTATCAATGGATTATGCTCAAAATATTATGCTGCCCCACACTGCTCAATGTCCGTCGTCGTGGTATTTTTGTAGTCTCATATCAGTGTCTGTGTTTGGAATTTATGACGCATCGATAAAGGTCAACAACCACTTCATCTACAGCGAAAAAGTTGGTGGCAAGGGGTGCAATGAGGTTGTTTCGCTCTTGGACCGATATTTACGGCATGTTGGAGCGATCGGCGGTAATCATCCGACGAAGAAACGGACACTTTATGCTGACTATTGTGGGGTCAGAACAAGAACAACACAGTCGTCAAGTACTTGTTGTGGCTTGTTGATTCTGGCCAACTTGAGGTATAAGTCTCTTGAAATCAAAATCGGTCTTAATGACACGTAGCATGTAGGAAGTCAATTTAAAATTCCTGGTAAAAGGGCACACCAAGAACTCTTGTGACCGTGGGTTTGGGTCAGTACGAAAGTGCTTGCTTCGGAATGATGCTTGGACATTTGAACAACTGACGGAACATGTTGAAAAGTCTTCAAAAAGCAGTCGCTGTTTTCCCTTGGAAGACGAGGCTGTTTGTTTCTACAATTTTCGAGACCCATTGGCTGGTTTTTACTATGACATGAAGTCGATCCAGCAATTTCAGCTTTTCACCATGTCGAAGGAAAGCAAAGGGCAGGTTCAATGCCGCATACGCCCAAATCAGACAGCAAAAATTCAGAACTTGGTGAAGAGAGGTGTAGATGTCAATTTGCACTCACTCGACGCCAAGGCAGGCATTCCACGCCCCCCTGTAAATGTGGAAAAGTTATGCGATATTTACAGCAAAGTGAGTCACTGACATATTATGTCAGTGACACAAGATTTGGATTATTGTTCTACGTAGTAGTATTAATACAAAGTACGTATTAATTTCAGTCGTTGTTTCAAAAGTGGTGGATGGGAATGAACCATGCGTATTGCTCCGTCGTAATGGAAGTCACTAGCATGAGGAAGACGGTGTAGACTGGAAGACGACGTCCCAAGCGATTCATGATAGATTTTGTCTATCTTTGATTTATGATTTAACAACGAAGTGGATGGCAATGCGATCTCTCTCCCATGCAACCTCTGGCAGATTTGAAATCTAAGACTGATATTATGATGAAGCAAGCCAAAGACTTTCAATAGATTGAATGCAGCTTTCTCGTTCCCCATCGCTGATTATCCATCATGCTTCTAGACAAATCAATTCGTGTTTACTGATTTCACCATCTCGACGAATCATTATGTACTACCACACAGATGGATAAAGAATGCAGACAGAGGTCTTCTGACTATGATTCAGCGTCAGAGATAGTGAGTACCAAGTACTCTGTTCTTGATTGCTCATCTTGGATTTAGACAAATCAATCTTGATTGCCGATTCATCGCCTGGACGAATCAACCATCCAACGAGTCCTTGAGTCAACCCATGGCCTTCTTTGAGGTCATTCTCCAATTTCTTTCATCCTACCAAGAACATGGCGTCATCCAACAACATCTTCCACGGCCAAGCGGCGTTTGAACCTGGCCTCAAAGTCAAGCCCCATGCATTCCAAGCCAAGCCCTTTGACGAAGACTACGATGTCGAAATCAAGATCACCCACTGCGGCATCTGTGGCTCCGACCTCCACACCATCAGCGGAGGCTGGGGCCCCATCAAGTACCCGTTGGTGGTCGGCCATGAGATCATTGGCCATGTCACGCGCGTCGGCTCCAAGGTCGACAAGGCCAAGTACGCCATCGGCACGCGCGTCGGCGTGGGAGCTCAATGCAACAGTTGCCACGACTGCGCGCACTGCAGCCACAACCATGAGCAGTGGTGTGCCAAGATGATCCAAACGTACAACAGCGTCACCGCCGACGGATACACGACGCAAGGCGGGTATGCCGACTACTACCGCTGCCATGCCAAGTTTGTGGTTCCCATCCCTGACGGCTTGAGCTCGGAGAGCGCGGCGCCCATGTTGTGTGCCGGCATCACGACGTACAGCCCACTCAAGGTTCACGGCGCGGGTCCCGGCAAGAAGGTCGGCGTGGTTGGCATTGGCGGGTTGGGCCATTTGGGTATTCAATGGGCCGTGGCGTTGGGTGCTCAAGTCACTGCGCTGTCGTCGTCCGACAAGAAAGAGAGCGAGTGCAAGGAACTCTTGGGAGCGCACCACTTCCTCAACTACTCGGACGTGGACGCTGTCAAGGCATACGCTCAGTCGTTTGACATTCTCTTGTGCACGTCGTCGGTCCGACGACAGACTGGGACATGCTCTTGAATCTCGTCGCGACGGCGGGGACGTTTGTGCTGTTGGGTGCTCCCGAGAAGCCGATTTCGTTTCGAGCGTTCTCGCTCGTGCCACGTCAGATTGCGTTTGTGGGATCGTTGATCGGACCGCCGTCTCAAATCGAAGAAATGTTGTCGTTTGCGGTGGACAAGGGCGTCAACTCGATCGTGGAAGTCATGCCAATGGCTGAAGCTGTCGGTGCGTTGCAAAAAGTTCACGATGGCCAAGCTCGCTTCCGCATTGTGCTCAAGAACTAAGGTCGAGTAGTAGCTCGTTCCAGGATCTCCATATAATGTCAATACAGAATGCATCGATGATATTCTTCGTTTCTGTAATTGCTATTAGCAATCGCGGCTTTATTGTCGTCAGGTAGACCTTGATAGAAATGATCTTCTTGCGACGCCATCAAAGTGAATTTTCATCACTTTTTTGCACCATAGCTGTCTTGGGGAGACAGCAGCGTCGATCGTTGGAGTCTACTCCATGCAGAGATAGCTGTGTCTTCTTCCCTTGACGTGGAATCCACCAGCTTTCTTGTGTTAAACTGTCTTCAGTTTCCCGAGGATTTGTTTTCTTTGGTGTGTGGTCATCCTGCTGTTCATCGTTGGTCATTGGTGTCAATGAGAAATTCCACTGTATTGAATGTATTGGACGTTTCATCTACAAGATCAAAAATCCTATTTTAAGTTCTTTATTTTCGGCAATGTCAACCTTTTTTCAAATCATTTCAGGACTTTCAAGAAATAACTTTAGGACAAATGACAGAAATATCAAATCCACCCAATATTATGGAAATGCTCTTGGCTGGGAGATCGCATGCGATTAGTCCTTTAGCGAGTTTTGCGAATCCACAGTCGCAACCAAGAGCACAATCGTCGCAGAGTCGATGGCGTGAAGAAGCTCATTTTCCAATTGGATTGAACCCTCCAAGATGGCGACCAACAATGTCTACCACGGCCAAGCGGCGTTTGAGCCTGGCCTCCATGTCAAGGCGCACGAGTATGAAGCTCGTCCTTTCGATGAAGACTTTGGCGTTGAAATCAAGGTCACCCACTGCGGCATCTGCGGCTCAGACCTCCACACCATCACGGGAGGCTGGGGCCCCATCACGTATCCCATCGTCGTCGGCCATGAAATCGTCGGCCATGTCACCCGCATGGGCTCCAAGGTGGACACGACCAAGTACCCGCGTCGGTGTCGGCGCTCAATGCGGAAGCTGCCTCGACTGCAACGAATGCAACCACGACCGAGAAAACCTGTGCGACGCGACGCTTGGAACTTACAACGGCAAGACCGCTCAAGGCTACATTACGCAAGGTGGCTATGCCGACTACTACCGCTGTCATTACAAGTTTGCCGTGCCCATTCCGGAAGCTTTGAGCTCCGAATCCGCTGCTCCCATGGCGCTGGTGTGACGAGGTACTCTCCATTGAAGACACACGGCGCCGGTCCTGGCAAGAAGGTCGGCGTCGTTGGCATTGGGTCTCGTTGCGACGGAAGGCAAGTTCGTCTTGGTGGGCGCTCCCGAGAAGCCTCTCTCCTTTGCTGCCTTCTCGGTTGTCGTTCGCCAAATTACATTCGCGGGATCGACCATCGGCTCGCCATCTCAAATCGAAGAAATGCTCGCGTTTGCCGTCGAGAAGGGCGTCAACTCGATCGTGGAGGTGATGCCCATGGCTGAAGCTGCCGCGGCGTTGCAAAAAGTTCACGATGGCCGTGCTCGATTCCGCATTGTGCTCAAGAACTAAGTCGGCAGTCGAGATATTCATAACGGCAAAACATTGCTCTCTTCATTGTCAAAGGTTCATCAAGCTGTTATGACTTCGGCTCGGCCGTTCATCTTTTTCACCCATGCCCTGAAGTCATTAGAGCTGACAGGCCGATCAGACTTGCCTAGCTACGACTATAAGTTAGAAAAAAGCTCATTGTGATGAAGCCACCAAAGTCTTCAAGGTCGAATCCGCACCAGCAGCGACGAGTGCATCCATGACTGCCAAACGACCTTTCATTGATGCCCTGTGGAGTGGAGTCTCGCCTTGCTAGACCGAAGAAAAGTCCAAGATTCATCAGTCGTAGAGCACTTACATCGTTCGCTAAGTTCACAGCTGTGCTAATAGCTCCTTCGCAATGTCCGCTCTGCAGAGAATACAAGCGTAATAAAGGACAGATTTGCCCTCCTAGAATTGCATGAGAAGACGACAGGAGAAATATTAGCCCACCAGGTGAGGCATATCAACAGCGGCCCCTTGGGCTATCAACTCTTTCACGACGCCCAAGTGTTTAAGCAGCACGGCAACATACAATGGCGTGCCGCATTCTGAAGCATCAAGATGAGCTGCGATGAAGACATGGATGAGCAGCTTTATGTTGCCGCTGCTAGTGGTGATTTGTCCGCCGTACGCTCACTTCTTAGTCTTGGGGCGAATGTCAATTGGCAACATAATGTGCGTTTGAAACATCTCTGCAGTGCGAGCTCATCTCTTCTAGGAATGCATGACGCCATTGCATGTATCTTCAGACAAAGGTCACTTGCAAGTGGTGACGGAGTTGATTGCCCGTGGCGCTGTAGTTCACATCAACGACCAGGTATTGCATCCACCGAAATCTACGATTCAATGGCTTGACTGAATAGTTTTATTGCACGCCGTTGCATTTCGCAGCACAGGGGGGTCATGCCGATGTGGCGAAAGAATTGCTAGCCCATGGTGCTGCTGTTGACGCTCTCTGTGTGGTAAAGAAAGTCTTGAATAACTCCATTCACACCGCGTTTCTCCGAAAGGCTGAGGTTGCCTCGGTTGTTGTCAACTGACAGTGGTCGAGAGCATCCAGGACGCTTTTTATTTTATTATAAAAATATATTATATTTCACAGTTAGTAGTACTAGAAATTGTTGTTATTCCATATATATATTTTTATACTTAATATAGTATATGTATAATATTCACTGAGGTATTATTTTTGAAGGGTGAAAATATCAGAATTTCACATTTTCAAATTGAATTTCTCGCAAAGTATTCCCGATAAATGAGAATAAATGGTATATTTGGATTCCTCAGAAAAAGTTCTTCCAGGACATATAATTTCATAGTTAGATCCTCAGTAACTGAAAAATAAATTGAAAAAGCGTCGTGGATGCTCTCGTGGACTGTGAAGGAATTCGGACATTCAAATTTGTTGACATTTTCTTTAATTGTCTTTAAATGAATCGGCAAGTTTGATCGTCATCAAGTCAACTTGCCATCCCAACAAACCTTTGGACGATTCTAAGCGGCGGCTAGGCCTTCTCTCTTGTCAAACCATGCCTTGATGTCATTGGAGCCGACATCCCGAGCAGAATTGCCTTGCTACGCGAATAAGTGTGGATAAAAGCTCATTGCGACGAAGCTACCAAAGTCTTCAAGGTCGAATCCGCACCAGCAGCGACAAGTAGATCCATGACTGCCAATCGACCTTTCATTGATGCCATGTGGAGTGGAGTCTCGCCTTGCTAGACCAAAGAATTGTCGAAGATTCATCAGTCATAGAGCTCTTACATCGTTGGCTAAATTCACAGTTGCGCCATGAGCAAAGAGGACTTTGACCATCTCGACCTGTCCTCTCTCGGCAGCCCAATGCAATGGAGTCTTTCCCTCCTATTCGTAATGGAATTGAGTTCTTCAAGGATGAAAGCGCCATTTTGACCTCGTTAGATGCATCGACATCGGCCCCAAAGGCTAATAATTCCTTGACAACGGCCACAAATCCTTTCCTTGCAGCCTGGTTCAGCGGCGTGCAACCCCGCTGGTCCATGTCAAAGACAATCCTATGCCGATGAGACTTCTTACGTAATTTGGCACATCGACAGTCGCGCCATGCTGAAGCAGCACCTTGACGACATTTAAATGGCCACAATTTGCAGCACAAAACAGAGGGGACCTCTCGTCCTACCGGAATTTCAGGGCTATCAACCTTGTCATTTCTCTCGTACTGTCGTTGTCTGGTCGATGACTGCACCAAGTGCCAAGAGCTCCTTGGCAATGTCCACTCTGCCGACTACAGAGGCCCAATATAATGCAGTTTTACCTTCCTAGAACCCTTGAGAATACTCCAGGGGACTAATTAGCTCACCAAGTCAGGTGCATCAACAGCAGCCCCATGGGCTACCATCTCTTTCACCACGTTCAAGTGTTTATGCCGTGCGGCCAACTGTAGTGGCGTAACCTCGATCTTTAGGAGAATCGCGGTTTGTATCGAGAGAAGCAACGCTTTCTTTACCTCATCAATAGTGTCAATAGGAGCGCCATGGGCTAGCAATTCTTTCGCCACATTGGCATGACCCCCCTGTGCTGCGAAATGCAACGGCGTACAATAAAACTATTCAGTCAAGCCATTGAATCGTAGATTTCGGTGGATGCAATACCTGGTCGTTGATGTGAACTACAGCGCCACGGGCAATCAACTCCGTCACCACTTGCAAGTGACATTTGTCTGAAGATACATGCAATGGCGTCATGCATTCCTAGAAGAGATGAGCTCGCACTGCAGAGATGTTTCAAACGCACATTATGCTGCCAATTGACATACGCCCCAAGACTTAGAAGTGAGCGTACGGCGGACAAATCACCACTAGCAGCGGCAACATAAAGCTGCTCATTCATGTCTTCACCGTCGTTCATCTTTGGATGCTTTGGAACGCAAGGTCGGTGTGCCTTGGCTGTTGTCAAAGCTGGACGAATTCCAACACTCACATGGACATTTTAACTTGTGACAAACAATTTTTCAATTTCTTTTTATATTTCTTTTATTGTTAGATTGTCTTTTAACCTGGTTAGCAGTCATTAACTGTAAATTTGACATTCAGGATAACGCGGACATCAATTGTTTCCATTTGGTCTTTCTTTGCCTTGGTGGCGTGCAGAAGTGTCTGACTGACCTTCTGCATGGCCTGCAGACCCGAACTGTCTATGCTTTTTTAAATAATTATCTAATTTCTTAAAACATTTCTTTTTTGTCTTGGTGTTTTCGAAAATATTTCTTTTAATAAAAACTTCACAATTATTGTATTGACAATAATAAATACAAATATATTCTTAGTCTTGGGCAAAGGTAAGAAGCGATCGATGGACGCATAACCGTGTGATGCATCGGTCGAACTTGGGGCTTAGGAGAGTGTCTTCTGTGGCTTCAGGGCAATCAAAAAGGACAGAGGACCACCTCCGCTGCTGTTGCCGCTTGAACACAGCTGGACCATAGGGGCTGAAAAGTCCAGACCGTCCAGCCATGCCACCGGATCCAGTGTCGCATCGTCTGCCAAGATGTCGTCTGCCATCAGGCTGTGTTGCTGTGTAAGTACGGGTGCAATGGGTGGTAAATCGTCCTCCATTTTCATCCGTTTGTCAGTCTCGTCTTCCAAGTCTTCCTCCTCGAGTGCACGCTTCTTGGAGTGTACCAAGTCGTTGACAACAGTCGTGAGCGACTGAATTTGTGTCGTCAGTGCGTCAAATTGCGCTTGCATGGCTTTGACTTGTGACTTGAGCATGTCAACATCCGAGGACGCGTCACTTCCATTCTCGCTTGATTCCGAGTAGGTCTTTCGTCGAATTTGTGCCATGAGTTCCGGCGCATGTCGAAGAAACTTTTCATGGCGGAATTCCCACCAATGCCTGGTCGAATCGTGGTCTTGAATCAAGATGTCATCCTTCTTAAACTTGCGGAAGCCGTAAAAGTTGAGTTGGCGCACAAAGCTGCTAAAGTTGCTGTGCTTGAAATACTGCGGGAGGATGGTTTTCGCAAACTCTTCCGGTTCCTTGATCACGACCGTCGTGCCTCTGTTGGCCCATCCGGCGACACGAGCCGGGGCGTCTTCAAACATGGTGTAAATCTTCTGAAGGAAGAGAGGCGCGGCCTCGACTTTGGATTTGATCGAGTGCTTCATGGCGAATTTCGAAATGGCCACATCGAGTCATCGTCCATCTTGGCATGATTCGTCATGTTTGGCAGAACGTCAACACTCGTGACGATGTGGCCAGATGTCGTAATCACTTGTCCCCGTGGCAACAGCCAATCAAATCGCTCGAAATCGAAATACTGTCTTTTGATTGGCTCAAAATGACCATCATTCCGCTATTATCCGGACAATATCCGGTATTCTAACTCGGAATGCTGGTCCATTTGCGACAAAACTAAAGACCATGCGCGCCAACTTAAAACTCGTTTTAACCAGCGCGCGCAAATTGAAAATCACAATGAAAACCAATGCAAATGCCATCGTTTCTTGAAATTAGAGGAAGACTATATGATAGATCACGTGTGGGAAGGCTTTGGATGTCGCGAGAAGCACGCAGGAAGATGGAGTTGATATGACACGAATTGGATGACAGAGTAAAACGTAGTAAGTTTAATATGGGATGACGTAATATTATGCGTGGATGATGATGATTGCGCTTGAACTTGCAATCGTTTCTTCCAACGTTGTCAAGACGATTGGGAGCATGCGATTGGATATATTCCTAATCGAGACGAGCGATTGCTCGGTGCTCCGCGTGGCATTTTCAACGAAGGAATGAGCCATTTGATGGTGAGTGGACGATGGGAGAACATGGTCTGACACGGTCCTGACGACCTCGGACACAGCGGAAATTGCTCGGAAAAATCGAATGGATGTGATGCGATTTAATGGCATTTATCATCGATTTTTTGCAGAGATGCTGATGGACAAACGGGCGAAGGGATAAAATGGAATCTGTCGATTTGATTGTTATGTTTACTACATGCAGTAATCAACAGCGTTGGTGCGCAGACCACGAGAGCGAACACCGCCACGGTGCTTATTGTACACGAGCAAAATAACTCGAAATATAGGGAAAATACGGATTATTTAAATTGCAGGTTAATTCATTTACCTTGCTATAAGAACATTATTGTTTATTGTCTCATCGAGTACTTTACAGTTTAATGTTCTTAAAACGAGGATTTATTATCTTTATATGTCATTAAAACAAGGTAGTATTTTGTTCTTTTTTTAGTTGACAACGCAAATTAAAGTGTGAATAAAATGTCTGAATTTTGTGACTTGGACAATGTTGAGCTTTTGCTGTTGGAAGCTGATCAGGGTGTAATGGCGACTTGGCCTTTCGTCCAATCCCTCACAATGTTTTATCCTGCGTGACACATGATTACGAGGATGACAACGCCTTGGCGGTTATTCGTATTCAAAACAGGAGTGCACAAAGTCGCGAGGAATGAAAGCAAACAAAAAATCATTGCGAAATGCTATACATTTTAGCGGCTCAACTCTCAACCCCACGCAGCTCTAAAGTGGCTTAAATTTGAACTTCCATTACAGAGGACTGAGCTCGCTGCAATCGATAATTCTAGAAATGATTTTATGCCAAAGGATGATAGCTATTCCACCTTGTACATCACGCTCGATGCTCTCTCGTTCTACCACCACTGTAATCATAAATGCAGCAATTACAACTGAATGAGTTGTCTCCCTCTTCTATTGACGATCAACCCACTGAGTAAGGCATACTTCGAGAAAAGCGCAGGAATGACTCTACGACAGGCGAGAAGTTGGATGCATCGTCGGGCCCGTAGGTGCGCAGCCACACACGTACTCTCTTCTTATCCCATCACCCCGTGTCTACGTAGACTCCCAGGCAACCGTCGCCTCACTATGCAGTTTCCATGCAATCGACTACACATCAGCAAGTGAGCCTCGCAAAACGAGATAAATTCCGAAAACGACTCGCGCTTGAGCTCCTCGATCTATAGCTTTGCCCGGCGAGTCTATAGACTAACGTTATCTAAAAGCATGGAGCGCATTTTGCCGCTTACCCTCACCATGGTAGCGACGTTTTCTTCTCCTCTTACTGTATCCCTTCTAAATTTTGATTGGATAAAATGCATTTAAACTTTTGATTTACGATCTTTTTTCACACTCTGATTGGCTAAAATTTATGAAATAAAGGTTTGATTTGCGAGCTTTAAAGTGCATTCATGTCACTGGAATGTCAGAAAAATAGCTAGGGCGCATAATTTAAAATTTATATGATTAATTGTATACAAATAGTAAATTATAAATTCAAAATTCAGAATTAAATCTAAAATATGTATTTTATTATTAAACTGAATTAAAATTTATTCATTTTATATTGTCACCAAGTTATACAATTGCCGACATCACTCTCGAACTTGCCGACAGTATGAAGCTCTTCCTTCTCGGCAGCGCGCTCGCCGCAGTGGCCGTGGCCCAATACGGCTATGAAAATCCATCCAGTCCTTCACCTAGCCCAACCCTGGAGACTCACGCTCCTCTCCAAACGCGTCACTACGCCACCACCGCGCAGCCATCGACCTCTCTGCCAGCAACGACGGTGGTTGTTCCCACGCCGGCTGTGACAACACCGTCGCCGTCTGTAGCCACGTCGGAACCGACGACGATCGCTCCAGACTTTGAAGAAGATACGCCTGAACCAACGATTGGAAATGAATGCACGTGGGGTGAAGCGTGCCGTCGTCCTGATGGCACGCTCGTGGAATGCCTCAACCCAAACCATCGCCAATGTTGCTTTGGCGAGCCGTACTTTGTATGGCTTCGTGGCGCTGGCGAAGGAGGCACCGACGCTTACCAAAGCTGCTGCCAAGATGCCGATGGCAATCCTTTGATCGTGCTTGGAAGCACGTGTCCTACCACCGTCCCTGAATCTCAACCAACAACGACGACGCCGGCTGTAACCACGGACGAACCCAGCACGGTTCTCCCAGTGACTTACAACGTGACAGTCAAGCCAGCTCCTACGACAACTCCAGCGCCTCAAACTACGACGTCAGCGCCTCAAACTACGACGTCAGCGCCAACTACGACTCCATTGCCCACACCAGCGTCGACTGCTCCTCAAGTCGTCATTACGCCAGAGCCAACGTCTGCAGTTCCTGACTTTGAAGAGGAGGAAAAGACGCCAGAGCCTACCACATCGTCGATTCCACCTACGACAACGCCACACCATACTATTGAGCCAACTACAACAAAGTCTAGCCAAGCTGCGCCATTGCCAACGCCTGCTTCGACCATTCCCGTCGTTGTGGTCACTCCTGAACCAACGTCTGTCGCTCCTGACTATGAAGAAGATGACGAAAAACCTACTGAAACCCCAGCGCCTTCGTCAGTTCCCCCAACAACGACCCCTTGCCATCCCTTCGCCCCCACTACCGACGCTCCTACTGACGCTCCCACGGAGGCGCCAACTGAAGCTCCAACGACCACAGCGGCTCCTGCTGCGACCCCTTCGACCCCAGTTTTGGAACCGAAGGAACTGCCTCAGTGCTTGAAGACCAACTTTGAAGCCGCCCACGCTGCTGCTATCCAGAGCCAATACACTGACAAGTGCGCCGTGGACATTGGCATGCCTTGCTCGGACTTCAAGAAGCACGTCAAGCCAACAGTTCGCCAAATCGCCAAGCTGAATGCGTCAGAAAACTGCAAAGCTTACTACGGCGACTTGCAAGCTGCTGCTCGCCGAGAGCATTGCTTTGATTTGGATATCGTGGCGACCAATGTATCGTTTGATATGGCCATCGGTGCGCTTGAAGTCGACGCCTTCCCCAAGACGACAACGAACTGCACGACGTGGAACCGCCCTTCGTTCACAAAGTTGGCACTCAAAGCCAGCTTTTATTCGTGTTTGGCCAGCACGTCGTTGGGCAGCCATGTCTTTGCCTTGACGACGTTGCCTTCCGTGGATCAATTGCGTGACATCAAGAACAATACGCACTGCCGCGATCTCTTCCCCGCCGTCCAATCCATCATTCGCGACTCGCCCACGGCTTGTGCTTATGGCAGCGATGGCGTCGACATCCATGCGTACGCCTCGCTTTCATTTGATGTCGCGTTGGACTGGTTGATTTTAATTGCCCAATTGACCGCCCAAGATGCCACAACGACGACGGCCTTCACGTTCGCTGCGACTTCCGCTCCCCATTCGTCTTTGGTCGTCGTTGGTGGTGTGCTTGCCGTCTGCGCTCTGCTCGTCGTCTTCGTCGTCTTGAAACGATCTCAACAACGCCGTCGTCCTCGTGCTGAAGAACGCAAGCGCCTTCTCCAAGTCTAAACCTTAATCAAGGTGCATTGTTTACTAGCAGCTTCTTCTTGAGAGAGAAACAGCTCAGAGCAGCCCATGCCACGAAACTCCCCCCGGCTGCCCCCCCTTGGCAGTTTTGGCTGCATAAATTTCCCCAGAGTGGTCAAATTCACACTTTAAAGGCCGGGAAATTGGGGTTTTACATTAGGAAACGCCTTTCTTTCCTGCCAACAATCGTCAGGTCCCTCTTAGTCGTCTTATGATGCTGGAGTCCTCCCAGGCAGCCTTCTTTGTGGTTGTCATTGACATTTCAAGCTTCAAGGCTGAAAAAACTCAAAAAATGTTGAAAAAAAGTAGAAAATAAATGACAAAATATATCCAAAATTCTGAAAAGAAAGTATACAAAAACACGAACATTTCGGTTAAAACTACTTAATAAACCGCACTTGACCGAACATTTCGAAACACATCACAAAAAACTGTCCAAAATACGGATAAAAGTGCGAATATTCAACATAAATATGCAAAAAGTCATCCCAAATTTGCATGAAATATAGAAAAATTCCTGTCATTGACATTACAAGATTCAAGATTGCATTTCCTATAAAAATCTAAAAAATAGTAAAATATTATGACAAAATATCTTAAAAATGCTGAAAGAAATAGATCGAAAGTATACAAAAACACAGCTTATTTTGAGAAAATCACATAAAAACCTCCAAAAAGCACAAAACTATGCGAATTTTCAGCATAAATATGCAAAAAGTCAGCCCAATTCAGATGAATTACATGAAACTTTATTAAAAAAATATTGAAAAACAGTTGAAAAGTGAAATTTTCACGTGAAAGGCACCAAGTGTCGATAAGTCAATTGAAGATTCGCTGGCCTTTCTGGGGGTGATCGGAAGCCAGCGAGGAGATTGGTTCGAGTTCTTTCACTTTGGAATCCTCATGGCTCTTCGCATTGCCTCTACGGCCCTCCTAGCTTGCTTCTCGCTTGCGTTTGGAGCAGATGTCGAGCCGATTACGCTGCCCCAATGCTCGCCCACTCAGTACGATTCACTCCGCGGCGACGCGGTTGTGAGCCCGTTTTTCAACGACTGCGCCAGCGATTTGAACGTCAGCCCTGATGCCCTCAAAGACGCTGCCATCTTGACCAAAGTGAGCCTTCCAGTGCTGGAAGACTCGTCGAGCTGCATGCTTCTCTTTGGCGACGTGGCGCTCGCGGCTGGCGATCAAAACTGCACGGAGCTCCAGCTTTTGGCCAACGTGACTTGGGACATGGCCACCGCTGGCTTAGCGATCTACTCGACGCCCAAAGTCGTACCCAAGTTCTCCAAGTTTGGCCTTGCTTGGGCGTTCTCGGGCTTGATTACCCGCGGGTGTTTCTACAACTGTCTTGGCAGCTCGGGCTGGAGCGTCTTCAAGGCCAACAACGGCGTGCCTTCTCTTGAAAAAATCCACTCGATGCGCAATTCCACCGACTGCCGCTCCTTGTTTGACCGCGTCCAGTACACGATCAAGAAGCAACCGCATCAAGCCATCGACCAGAACGGCACGGACATCCACGCCTTTGAAAACATTACATTTGACGTCGCCATGGACTGGCTCGAGCTCTACGCACACTACAAGCACGACTCGATTGTCAACTTGGCCGTCGTCGTCCACTCGAGCCAAACCACACTGCTCGTCGGTGGCTTTTTAGTCGCTGCGATCGTTTTAGCCGTCGCCGCCATGGTCTTTGCCGTCCACCGCACGCCACCCAAAGCGTCCACCGAAGAGCGTGTTCGCCTTCTCGTGTAATAAAAGTATTATCAAACTTCACAATATTCAAATGTCCATCGTCAAATTAACACCAGCTTACTTGTACAGTACGAGGAAGAAAAGGCTAAGATCTTGCAAGCTGTGCACTGCTGGCAAAGCACAAAATGCACCCTTGGGACAAGGGAATGCACCCATTGACGTAGCTATGTCAACGACTGAAGAACAGCCAAGAAGAACGATCTTGCACGATCTGGAACATGTCGCCTGCGTCGTTGTTGACATGAACACAGAAAAGAGAGTTCAACTTGCATTTTGAGCCCAGCTACTGTAGATGGAGCTAAAGGGGGCTCAAGGGGGCTAGAAGGGGAAGAAGACTTTGGTCCATGAAGACAGAGATAGTTAATCGACAATATAAAAAAGAGCAGCAGCTTAGACTTGCAACAAGCGCTTGCGTTCTTCGGTCGAGCGCTTTTGCACCTTGGTCTTGACGACAACCAAAACGACCAAGACGAGCAAGGCGCCAGCGATCATCGAGCCAACGACGACGATCGACGCCGAGTGGTGCGTAGTCCACGACGAGGACAACGTGATGGCGGCAGCAGCCTCCTTGGCAGCTTCTTCTTGTTCCTTCAGGTCGGCCAAGAGGATCAACCAGTCGAGCGTGGCGTTGAATGGCAAGTTGGCATACGCGTGGATGTCGACACCGTCCTGGCCGTACGTGCAGGCGGTCTTGGAGTCGCGGATATAGTCTTGGGCGTAGTAGAACAATTTTTCGCACGACGGTTTGCTCTTGATGGCGCGGAAGTCCTCGGCCGAGAGAAGGTGGTCAAACGTGAAAGCGCCGTGGAGTTCCGTGCACTTGGTCCAGAGGATGGGATGCAACAAGCCGACCTTGGAGAACGACGGGCGGTTCCACGACGTGCAGTTGACGCTCGTCTTGGGGTAAGCGTCGACGGCCAACGCAACGACCGACATGTCAAACGTGACGTTGGCGGCCAGGACGTTCAAGTCGGCGCAGTTTTGAGCGGCAGACGCAAGACGGACGTCTTCGTAGTACGCCTTGCAGTTGGCAGAGGCGTTTAACTTGACGATTTGCTTCAATGTGGGCTTCACTTGGTTCTTAAAGTCGGTGCAGGCCATGCCAATGTCGACGGCGCACTTGTCAGTGTACGCGCTCTTGATGGCGTCGGCATGAGCTGCGTCAAAGTTGACCTTGGCGCAGCGAGCAACGGTAGGAGCTGGCGTCGGCGCTTCGTAGCCGTAGTCCGATTCAGGCGCTGGCGTCGTCGTCGTGGGGCATGGAGTCGTCGTGGACTTTTCATCACTCTTGCAGGGAGAAGGAAGAGGGCGGCGCGTTTTCTTGGTGGTTTCAGGCGTCTCGGTAGGAACTTCCGTCGTCGTGGGCTCGGGCGTGTCTTCGATCAAGTCGGGCGTGATCGTCGTTGGCTCGGGGGTGACGACGACGATTGGCGTCGTAGCAGCAGGAGTTGGCGATGGCTCCACGGTCGTCGAAGGAGCTTCCGTCGTCGTGGGCTCTGGCGTGTCGTCTTCGTAGTCAGGCGTGATGGTGGTGGGTTCAGGAGTCACGACGGTGATGGGGGTCGTCGGAGCAGGGGTTGGCAGTGGCTCGACGGTCGTCGTTGGAGCTTCCGTCGTCGTTGGCTCTGGAGTCTCGACGAGGAGTTCGGTGGGCGCAGGCGTGACTGTCGTTGGAGCTTCCGTCGTGGTGTGGCAAGGAGTCGTCGTTGGAGCTTCCGTCGTCGTGGGCTCTGGCGTGTCGTCTTCGTAGTCAGGCGCGATGGTGGTGGGCTCAGGGGTCACCACAGTGATTGGCGTCGTCGGAGCAGGAGTTGGCAAAGGCTCGACGGTCGTGGTAGGAGCTTCCGTTGTCGTAGGCTCTGGTGTCTCCACGAGGAGTTCAGTGGGCGTTGGCGTGACCGTAGTAGGAGCTTCAGTGGTCGTAGGGCAAGGAGTGGTGGTAGGAGCTTCCGTCGTGGTGGGCTCAGGGGTTTCTTCCTCGTAGTCGGGCGTGACCGTCGTTGGCTCAGGAGTGACGACGGTGATTGGGGTCGTTGGAGCCGGAGTTGGCAAAGGTTCGACGGTCGTCGTGGGAGCTTCCGTCGTCGTGGGCTCTGGGGTCTCCACGAGGAGTTCAGTGGGCACAGGCGTGACCGTCGTAGGAGCAACGGTGGTCGTGCAAGGAGCCTTGGTGCGCTTCTTGGAGGTGCATGGAGCCTTGGTGGTAGTGGTAGGCTTAGGAGTCGACGTCGTGGGTTCTGGCGTTTCCTCTTCTTCGTAGCCGTAGCCATAGCCTTCTTCTTCGCCGTAGCCTGTATCTGGCGTCAACGTGGTGGTGTCTTCACCGTAGCCTTGGCCAAGCGCAACGGCGGCGATGGCGGCGAGAGTGATCAATGACAACTTCATGGCAAATCCCAAAATGACTCAATTCGAAGTCATTGACGAGCAAGACGGCAGCACCAAGGAGGAGCATCCTATCACCCTTTGACTCCACCACTGGCCTTTCTCGGCTGGGCGGTCGTACACTTGGAATTTGTATACAACCCACTTAAAGGTCAGTTGAAATAAATACAAAAAATATATTCAACATTTATCAAAATTAAAATATACTGGAATTTGTATCCATACGACCAACAGCGATTTTCACATATTTCAACTGTCTCACCGCATTTTGACCATTTGGTTAGAGATTTTAAGACAAAGAAGGCACAATTACGAGGTTATTTCTATCGAGGTGAGATATTTTATTCAAAATAGCTCAAGGGACTGGCAGGATGTGTCCAAAAGGGTGAAATGCAATGAATCGTGAAGAAGCGCACGTGTGGAGCTCGCTGGAGGCTTCACGAAACGCTCAAGGCGATGCAATGTCCATAAAGATATGAGCGTGAATATCTGCATGGCATGGAGCGGAAATTTTCAGTCGAAGAGAGCAATAGGGGGGACGTAGGGCTGTTGGCGTCCTCCCTTTGCAATATCATCCTGCTCACTCTGTCAGTCTGCCCCTTGGCCTCACTGGAGTGTATCTTCAACGAGGGGATGCATTTGCTCAGGTCTCCTCAACGATTCCGTCCCAAGAAGGCGGAAGAAAAGGGAAAAACTGTTAGTTTTTGACAAATCCCCCTCTTTGGAGCCACGAAAACCAGGCGTTCAGCTCCAAAATTTGAAGCCAGCTTGGTGTTGATGTGGGGAACGCTTTCTTTGGGTTTCACTGCGCTACGTTGAGCACGAAGTTGAATTTTCGCAATTTTTGGAAATTTATGCATTTAAAGATCGGGCGGCGAATTTCTGGATGAGCAATCTTGACATTTCTCAATAAAGTTCGATTCAAACTTGTCAGCTGGTTTGTCCCATGGGAAAAACTCGACCTGCGCATTATGTTGGCAGGTGGTTTCCCTTGTAACTCAAGCAACACCACAGAATCCTCCCAAGTTGATACAAACGACAGCATGCCGTGTGATCTTCCCCCACTCGACGCCTTTCAAGTGATAGAATCTATCGGTATAAAGCGGCATGGATGCGTTGTGCTCGTTGTTTTGCCCAAGAGAGGGTGTCCCATATATACACATCGTTGGGATCTACTGTACTTGGAGATTCAGGTGTCGAATATTTGGGCCGATTCATTGACAGCAGGTGTCAAAGTTTCAGTATCTTCGAGGAGCTTGGTGGGCTTTCACATCCGATCGGTTTCACTTGGACCACAGCCTCATGGCAGACGAAAGACGACGTCGAGAGAGTGGACTGTGCGTGCCTTTGAATCTCGATCCATAGTTTTTCCCACTGAAGATGGTATATCCCAAATGAATCGAAATTGATTGGCTAAAATTCATTATTGACGTGACATAAAAAGTGTTTCTGGCTCAAATGGCAAGGAGTTCCTGCCGCTCTTCCGATGTCGTCTTCCGCAGAGTCGAACTGAGGTGAACAACGTACACCACGATGGCCACGCATGTTCCAGCCAACATAGCACCAAGAATGACCGCCGCGCCGTGATGCAAGCTTTCGTCTTGGGCCGGGAAGCGAACTGTGTTGGACGGCGGAGGGCCATTCAAGCCCGTGATGATCTCTAGCCAATCCATTGCGCCATCAAAATCAAGGCGGGCCAACGCTTGAATGTCAGTACCATCAGCTAGCAAAGCACAGGACGAGACATTTGCAATCACAGCTTGCAAGTCGGTGAACAAACCAGTGCAGAGGTCGTTGTTGCGGATCGCCGTGATTTGGTCAAGCGTCGGAGGATACACAAAGGTTGCTGCTGTTGTGTTGAGTCCTGCAGCCTCAAGACACACTGAATGCGAGGATGACGAAGCTACCGAGGCAAGAGCTGATGTGATGGCTGAAGCATTGCATGGGCTTGAAGCTTTGGCGACGCTTTGGACATCCACCCACGTGAGGAACATGTCGAACGAGACGTTCTGCACGAGAAGATCAATCTCCATACAGTGCACCAAGGATTCATTTGCAATCGTTTGAAAGTCTCCATAGAGCCATTGGCAATTGTCCGAGTCTTTGGCTGTCGCCAGTTGAGATGGTGTTGGGTGGATAAGCGTTTGCAGTGCGGAGGGAGTTACACCAATGTCTTTAGCACACGGTCCGAAGTATGGGCTGAGAAAGGTGCTGTTGTAGACAGCAGTGATATCTGCTGGTTTGCATGGCGGTGCAGATGATACAGCCACCATAACACTCGCCGCTAGCAGCGCTCCAACAAGCTGCATGGAGAGGCTGGGAAAACTTGAAAATGCCAGAGAATGGGCGTGGCTTTACAGTAGGGTGATCGGGGCAACCCTACTGGTCGTTGACCTCATTACCGGTCAGGTGGAATCGCCAACTTCAACCCAAGTTCGCGAAGCGACACAGCCCTTGCCATGGATGCGGCCATCATCGACCACGGCGGGCACGGAAAGCGCCATCAAACGTGTGGCTGGAAAGGCGCACCACCACAAACATGCACTTCATTGGCCAAATCTACCATAAAAATATAATCGATAATTAATTTTCATTGGTGTAATGTATGTACTAATGAAAAATGATTCGACAATTTCCAAATTTTCATTGAATATTATAAATATTTTGATTGGTTTAAAAAATGTTTTCATGCAAATTGATTGGCTTATTGCAAATGTTTTCAACCAATGAAAATTTGTCTCAACAATGGTCGTCATCTGATCGGACCTGTCAGCCCTGGTGGCGTGTGTTACACCGATTGGATGATCGATCCTCCAAGGCCAGAAAGACTTCGAAGAGATTCCCAAGGAAGTCAGTTGTTGAGTATCTAGACGCTGAATTTGGTTGGCACGGCATGGCGTCGTGGCCACGTTCAGATCGCTGCGGTTGACGTCAATGAATTGGTTCTCTTGGCATTTCGCATCTTGTTTCGACAATATTAACCTATTTAACGTATTTTTAGTGTCACGGTGTCGTTTGTGACACGCAAGCAGCCTGTGGATGCAGCTCCCAAAAGAATTCAAGAGAGATTGTATGAAGACAGCCAGAGTAAAATCCACTGGGCCTGCTATAACAGCGATTGCCTCGACTAGAGTTTTATAATCTATGCTAACTCGTGGTTCTATTGTGCTATTCAAGCTAGTTATGTCTGACTCGAACTCGGAGGCTGCGCTAGCAAGAGCAGATTTTAATTTGATACAAGACGTTAATAAAGTTAGCCTCGCCGCATAGTTTTAGTTTAGACTAAATGGAGAATCGTAATAATGAAGGCCAGCAAGGCTGAGTGACTGGTTGCTTGCTATTCTTGCAATTCTCGTCTTCATGCTTTGCCGCGGAGTATAAAAGAGGCAGCAAGAGATGTTCGCAGTCTCCACTGCGTTGGGGTGAAGATTTTGGATGGAGTTTGTCCGGGTGTTGTCTGTCCCCATTAGACTTGATCTTTGTATATAAAAAATTACGATTTATTTTAATTCAGAATTTCTTTGTAGCATATGTTGTGTGAGTGTGAAGCGTGAATTTTATAATATTCTATAATAAAAATACTGCGATATTTTGACAAGGTATTTTGAAATAGTCATTGTGATGTTCATTTTCTTCTCCTCAGCGCATATTATGCATACAGTATTGTAGAAATGAGAGCAGAACTAATTGGATGTTGCCAACTACTTTGACCAAATTCAAAAGAAAAATTTCGTCGATTTTCATTGATTTCCATGTGTAATTCATCAATTACGCAGATTTGTGTATTCATCTTCATTTCACTGAAATACCTTCCGCTTTTTGCCAGCAACAATATCGTGCATTTACAGTTAGAAAAGCAGGAATTCAAATCAAATACTTCCTCTGTTCCACATTACTGTGTACAAACAACTTTACATCGACCACCAAAATCTATTTCTTCTCTAATTCGATTACAGATATCCTTTTTTAAAGACTGTACCACTCTGTTTTTTAATGATTGTCAGCAAGTCCAAATGAAGGTTTTTGGAGATTCTGATTGGTTAAAAAAGCACTGGAGTCTGTTCGTCTCGTCAAGACGAGCCGAGGACTATTTTTTGGTGAATTATATTTTCAATATGACTCAGTTGACGTCGATGCCGACTTCCAAGCCCAACTTAACAGATGAACAGAGCGCTGCGCTTTATCTAGAGCTCGCAAAGCGGAGTTGTAACGGCATGGTATCGCGCGGAATCATGGAAGAGGTGTGCTCCTTCTTCTCGGTTACTTCTCGGACTAGCTGGCGCATTTGGAAGCGCGGCAATGATAGCCATGAAGTCGGACAAGCAGCAAATGTTCGTTCCAAGATAAAAGGCCACAGTGGCCGAAGGAGAGTCTATGCCCCGTCCGACATTGAAGCGAAGGTCAAGGCAGTGGAACTCCACAAGAGGCAGACTTATGGCTCTCTTGCCAAAGAAACTGGTCTCTCCGAGTTCTTGCTGTGGTCGTATGTCAAAGCAAAATGGATGAACAGACGATCAAACTGGGCAAGGCCTGCACTGTCCGACCAGCAAAGAGCTTGTCGGTTAGCCTTTTGCAAGAATTTTGTCGACATGAATTACGCCTCATACGACGTGGTTCATGTCGACGAGAAATGGTTTTTCATGGCAAAAATTAGGCGCAAGTTTCTGCTTTGGCATGATGAAGCGATGGTACCACGACACGTTCAAAACAAGTCGCACATAACGAAAGTTATGTTCTTAGTAGCCGTAGCACGGCCAAGAGGGGACTGGGATGGGAAAGTCGGTTGCTGGCCATTTGTTACCAAAGTCCAAGCTCAACGCACGAGTAGGAATCGAAGAGCTGGTGAATTGGTGTTGACCCCTGTGAGTGTGACTGGTGCCATTTATCGTGAATATCTTTGTGATTTGGTTTTACCAGCTATCAAGCACAAGTGGGCTTGGCCGTCGAACGAACACGGAACAATCTTCAATCAGCAAGACAATGCCCCGGCACATTCTCGGCTTGACGACGCCGAAATTTTGGCGGCATGCAACAGCGATGGCTGGAATATTGAAATGCGTTTCCAGCCAGCAAAGTCTCCAGATCTTAACGTCTTGGATCTTGGTTTTTTCAACTCTATACAAGCCTTGCAGCAACGATTTGAGTGTGGTACGATAGAAGAATTGATCGACGCGGTGAAGATCTCGTTTCATGAGCTTGAACGACTCACATTGGAAAAGACGTTTCGAACTCTTCACCGCGTCATGCAAGTCATCATTGAGTTTAAAGGAGACAATCGTTTTAAAATACCAAGGAGTAAGAAGAACGAAGATGAATCATTGGCACTGCAGCTCATGCACGCGCGCATCGAAGAGGAAGAAAGAATGGACTCGTTGGCAGATCTCTTTGGTACAGTGAGGTTTGGTGAATAAACTTTTTAAATATGGATTCTCTATACTTGATTTTACTATGTTCTCGTATCTTTGCTGACAATCATTAAGTAGTATTGAGTTGGCAAAGTCAAAATCGATCCAGGGAAAGGATTTATGATAAGTAAAAATATTTCAAGCCAATCATAACGTCAGGATTTATGACTAATGAAAGAAGTATTTATAACCAATGAAATCTTATAAAAATATTTTGAACTATTTGTGCTACTTCGAAGTAAATAGTTATTCTGGAGAAATTTGTTTCAGACTATTTGGATCAAAACAGAAGACTTACATCAAATTATATTTGTACAGTGTAGTGCGCTTGAAATTGTTTTGATGGTACCCATGTGACTCAATTTCATGGTGGATGAATATTTACACTCCACATTAAGCAACCTTTGTTTATACAAATGTACTTCGTAATAGTAATAATTACCAAACTGTACTCGGAGTACAGTAACTATAAATATTATGAATTTTAGGGGGAATAGCCAAAATCCGAGTATTCCCCCGATTTTGGCTATTCCCCCTAAAATTCATTTTTGATCCATCCGTGCCTATCAACTCCGACAGTTAGGGGCACGGCCGTGAACTTCCTCGATGTCGGCCTTAACTTTGGCAAATTTAAAGCGTTTAATTTGCAGTAGTTAAGATCTCTTAAATCGCAGTCGATTTTGGGGAAGCGAGGGCAAAAATGTAACAAAAATTTAAGGGGGGAATAGCCAAAATGAGGTGGAAAATTTACATCTCGTGTTTTTATTTGTCCTATGATTTAAGTTTTTCCAGAAATTGACGATGCATTAATTTCCTTGTAGAAGTAGAACAGGTACATGCAATTATTCATATCTGCAGTTCATCATTCTTGTGTCGGAAGGAGACTGCGCCTAAATCGTAAGCGGTCTACAATTTTGGATTCGGTGAATTAATTTGATAAGTGCGCGAGACAAATTTCAAAACGTGGGAGATCATAGTGCGTGAACTGCAGCATGTCCTCGTACAAATATTTGTGTTGAGAGCACTGGACACGGAGCAGATTACAACGATCGACAAGTACCTGTAGGGATTCCTGAAAGGATGTGAATTTTAGCGATTTCGAACGTGCGACAACGAACGAACGACCATATGACGCTTTGCTATTGATGGTCAGTCGTCCAGTCTGTCGCGCACAGACGGAGACAACGCGAAAAGGCTGGAGGGAAGATCCATGTGATATCCGCCAAGTTTTGCATTGTTGGCGGACCTTTAGCCGAGGAAGATAGACACGGCAATGGGAGTTGGAATTTTGGGGATTAATTTTGAACAACATTTCCAATTAAATTGAAATTAGATGAAAATATTGATTTTTCGGCCTTTTTAAAATGTATTTAACTTGATGTTTAAACGTGATTAGTGTGCAACAGGCATTTTCAAAAGCGGCATGTGGCCGGCAAAGGTACGCCGATGACAAGAAAGAGCGATGGATCTGACGGTTGGAGTGTCGTGTAGCCCACAGGGAAAGACCTGTACGATGCGACGTTGTGTGGAAACCTCAAAGCCATCCAGCGATTCATGGTACAGGGCGCCGACGTCAACTTTCGAGACGCGGTAAGTGGAAAGTACGAGTCGAATCGGTGACGTATACTGTATCCATAGGAATCAGGGTGGACGCCGCTGCATGCCGCTGTCTTCTGTGGACGCTTGGATATCGTTCGTGTCTTGCTCGTCAAAGCAGACTTTACATTGCGAACTCATGTACGCTTTCTTATCAGATGCTTCAGTTGCTGTACTGTGTATTCCGTTCAATAGGATGGGTTGACCCCATACGACCTCGCCATGAAGAAAGATTTTCCAGCCATTGCGACTACATTGGCGGAGCGAGCGATCTCGAAAAAGGTATAAGAAGATTGTGAGAGAAATTTCAAGCCCGTCATAGCGCCAAGAACGAGATCTCTTCGATGCTGCAAATGCCGATGAAATCGCATCGGTCAAAGCACTCATGGCTAAAGGCGTTGGTGTCAATCACCAGGATCTGGTAGAAAATACACGAAGCCAGAAATGATTTTGAATTACTCTTGGCTAGGGAGGATGCACTGCGCTGTTTAAAGCAGCCAAGGAAGGTCGCGTCGAAATGGTCAAAGTGCTCATGACTAAAGCCGACGTTGATTTGTCATCAAGGGTATGTTCCTGCAGTCTCCTCGATTGACTTGTGTCGTTTCTTCAATAGGAAGGATGGACTCCGATGTACATGGCTGCTTGGGAAGGCCACACTGCTGTAGTAGCTGCATTATTAGACGTATCCAACGTCAACGTCACTTCCAAAGTAGGCTCTACGTCGCTCGTCCATTTAACCAAAAATATCTTAGGAGGGATACACGCCGCTATATATGGCAGCTAGCAAGGGCCATACTGAAGTGGTCAGGCTCTTGATTCGTCGAGCAAATGTCGAATTGGCAGATCACGTATTTATCCCCTTTTTGCCAAGTTCCCAATGTGACTTTTCATTAGGAAGGATGGACTCCATTATATATGGCAGCATGGGAAGGACATGTTGAAATTGTGAGATTATTGATCGAAGTGGCCAATGTCGATCATTTGACCAAAGTACGCCGCAACACAGTCTCCTCATTGACGCCCCTGTGTCTAGAATGGATGGACTGCATTATATAAAGCAGCAGGCGAAGGACATGTCGAAGTTGTGCGACTATTGATGGAAGAAGCTAGCGTGGATATACCCGACCTGGTTTGTTGACCACTGTGTTTTTCCTTTTATTGTTTTTCTATGTTGTAGACTGGCCAAACACCATTGTATAAAGCTGCTTGGGAAGGACATGTCGAAGTTGTCAAGCTCTTAATGACTCAAGCTAATGTGGATCTCGCTGACGAGGTAAGAAATAGAAATAGGCCCGGGGGTATCTCACGAACAGCTTTTTTTATTTAGAATGGATGGACGCCATTGTATATTGCTGCGTGGGAAGGCCACACAGAAGTCGTCAGGGCCTTGATGGAGAAAGCCAATGTCAACTTGGCTGACAAGGTATTTCAAATGTTTGCAGTATATGCTGACAGAGGAGCGTAGTGGGGCCGCACGCCATTGCACATTGCCTCGCGTGAAGGACATTTAGAGTTGGTGCAATTACTTCTGGAAAAGGCCGACGCGACACTGAAAACCTACGTAAGATATTGGAAGATGTTGCTCAAACTTAGACTCCTCCTCTAGAGCAACGACACGGCTAGAGATCTAGCTCGACGCAAAGGCCATCATGCAGTAGCCACTGTCTTGAGCGATTTCACAGAATCGGTCACCAGAGCCAAGCGTGAGGTATGAGTCTCCATCATATCAAGGCTTGAACTTATCTTGCGTGTTCGTAGCGGTTGGGTACAGCGCTCATGGAGGCAGCCAAGTTAGGCGACGTCGCGGCAGTCGAAAAGCTGATTGAAGAAGGCGTGGATGTTGATTTTCAAGACATACATGGCCGCACAGCCATCCTTGTAGCGGCAATCAAAAACCATGTGCCTGTTGTAAAGCTGTTGTTGCCGACTGCCAATGTCGACTTGGCTTCAAAGGAAGGATGGACTCCTTTGAGAGCTGCTGCCGTCTTAGGCCATCTCGACGTTGCGTTTCGCTTGGTGAACAAGGCTAAGCTCGACTTGGCCTCAAAGGTAAATGCTCCGCGTCCGCTTCGAGCTGAAAGTTGATTAGAATGGTATCACGGCATTGTTCCTCGCCGCAAAAGCTGGTCGAATTGCCATGATACGACTTCTTCTGCACAAAGGAGCTTGTGCTACTGCAGCCGCTACGGTACACCGATTGTTAATCCTTTCGCCTGAAGTCGTGGTGTAGAATGGCTGGACACCTTTGCATATTGCTGCCGCAGAAGGGAAGCTTGCGTCCGTCCGTGTTTTGGCAGATATCGAACATACAGCGGATTGCATGGACATTGTAAGCCACCAGCTCTTTTATTTGGTCCATGACGTGGCACGATAGGATGGCAGGACGCCATTACATTTAGCAGCCAACTACGGCCAAGTCGAAGTCGTCCGGCATCTTTTGCTCAAAACGGACTTTTGTCTCCGCACTTTGGTAAGTATTTGTTGTGTGGCATGGTGTATCAAGTGGGATGCTTAGGATGGAGAGACTGCGTTCGATCTAGCTGTCAAGCATGGCCAACGGCTCGTTATGTTTGCGTTCCGGGCGATTGAATGGCGCGGGGAAGAGTATGGCCCAGCGGAAGGCGATGAGTAATATTTACCATACTTATTTTATCACCTCTCCACATTTCGTTACGTCGCTTCATTCATAATGTGTGCAAATTCACTCTCCATACCACCGGTTCATGACTTCCTCCACAAAAATTGTAGTTAGCGCGCTTCTTTTGCCCTCACGTGGAGGATATTTGCATTGCTTGATTTTCATGTCCACCTTTCTCTCCAAACCTAGTTCCACAGACCTGTGCCCTCCCACCTTGCTTATCTCTCAAGTAAGAACGAAAACCAACTGTAGAACTTTTTCTGGAGCGGTCAACGGAAGCTGTACTCCAAATGGCGCTCGAGGCATCAGTTGACGATGTATTTTTGGCGTAGATCTCTTTTATGCCCTAGAACGATATACTGTGTCTAGCTTAGAAGTAACTGGAGGGGAGAACGGTGGCAGGACGCGGAGAGTGCGTTGTGTCCTTCCCCGAGCCGCCCCAACGAGCGGTGGACCACGACAACGGCAATCGCAATTACAATCAAGCTAGCGACGTGGAGAAGCCGACTCAGGACCAGATTGAGCAGCATCTTCTTCTCTCGGAACTTGAAATCGTCGTCATCCTCGAAGGCACGGACGCCATGACTGGCAACACCATGCAGTCATGATTGTTGTTGTCGGACCGTTGGGACGATGATAAATTTCAGATTGCCAGTATTTCAAACAAAGTAAAAAATAAATGAAATACGATGAAATTAGAATCACGAAAAATGCCAAAACAAATTATTTTTTGGTATTTTCTCGTTATTGATAACCTTGAAATCTCTTTTTTTAGCTGAAAATAGAAGTTGTTCATATTTTTTAATTTCATTTAAAGAAAAATCATTTTCAGATTTGCGCTCATAACACCAAAGCGGCGAGTGGCGCGCAAGGAGAAAGGCCATGGAAGGCGACGAAAAGAGGCAAGAGCTCCAAGTTCTTGACGCAGAAATCGACCAGATATTAAGTGCTGAGCCGTCTCCGCCGAAGAAGCCCCGAGGATTCGGTCTGGGAAAGACAAGACGCGATAATTTACCACCACCAAATGCGCGCCAAACTATGAGCTTTGGACGAGCACAATCGACCGACAAGCGAGTGAACAAGCGGTTCTGGGCAGATGAAGGCAGAACACCCGACTTCACAACCTCTGTCTTGCCCACGAGCCGAGAACAGAACCCTGCACCGTATTCCATCTCGAATCAATTCTCAAACAAGCCGCGACCGACGATCCCATCGACAAGAATCGTGCCTGGAAAAGCGCTTCTTGGAACTGAGGTATTTTCGTATAGTTGTAGTAGACAGCACAAACTTATTGGGTGGCAGGCGAAGAAGACACCAATTTATAGCGCACCACACAAGGATCTACTGCGCGTGAGTAAACCAGCCGATCGTGGAATCTTGGAAAATTGCAGTGGAGGCAAATTATGGCCCTCAAGAGGGCAAGTATTGACCCCACCAGGAAAAAAGGTGCTCAAATCAACTGTCCCGACCGACTCGTCGTCATGGAGAAGCCATGATGCGGCCGACGACGAGATTGATTCGCGACATGCACTGAACCGAAGGCCCAAAGTAGACGATCAAATGTTTATGTTGAAGCGACCATTGCAGATGAAACACCAGACATTCTCTAGACGGGAGTCAGCTCCAACACCAAGACCATTTAGGGATTCACCCCCCCGTCGGCAGTCTGGTGGCACAGCCGAAAAACCCATTCACTTGTCAGATTCAGAAGATGACGAAAAGAAACCAAACAACGAATTGGAACTCATGTGCCGGACAGTATTGTACCGCACCAAACGCTACAGGGACAAACCGGTCAAGTTCTTGGAAAAGTCGCTACGATTAACTATTCATGAGATCATGTACTCTTTGATCGTCGAAGTTCTGTAAGTATTTTATGTGCAAACCTCCGCTTACATCTTGCGCTAGGATATCCAAGCTATCACCTATCTTTGTGGTAATTAAATTGGAGGGTGACACGTCATTCTTGGCCCTTCAACCTTCAAGTGAATCTGCTTGCCTGAATTTAATTGACCGGCTGCGTCAATCTCACGGCTTTTTGCCGTTGCGAGAGCTGTATGATCAACCTGTCTGGTCGTCTAGATGTTATTCTATGCTTTAGGAACGACGCCGACGACGAAGAATACCTGAAATTTAAAGAAATTGTGATCGACAGACAAGCTCGCCGAGTAAAATCGTCGCCGGTGGTTCTTACATATCCACTTCCACCCGATGCTACAGATGTGATTACCATCACGCAAGAGGACCTTACGCGGCTCCAGCCCCAAGAGTACTTCAATGACAACCTGGTCGACTATTACTTCAAGTCTGTTGCTCTTTTGTGAAACCTATTGATTCCTTGTGTGTAGATGGCTCTTGGCTGTTAAAATGCCACAGTGTGCTCCATATACAATCTGCCTAAGCTCGCATTTTTTCACACAGCTTCGAGACAACTTGGAAAACGTGGCGACATGGTTTTCGCCTCAGTCTTTACTCCAGAAAGATCTCATATTTGTCCCCATCAACATGAAGTACCCGTAATCCTTGAGATGACGCTGACGGTGGTTTTTCTAGTGTTCATTGGAGCCTGGCTGTCATAATTCGCCCTAAAAACTTCACTCTCGGTGACACTAGCGTACAGTCCATCATGCTAATTTGTTTTCTCATTGAATTTGAGTAGGAACAGCCCACTGTGATTGCAACAATTGATTCAATGGGCCAATTTCATCGACGGAGTAAAATCCTTTCCAATCTCAAACATTTTCTCGCTGCTCACAGCGATCTTGATGAAGAGGCTTGTCAAGCGATCAAAGGCCAAGTTTTATACGGCCCCCAACAGAGCAACGCTCACGACTGTGGGGTGTATATGCTCTTGGCCGCACAAAGCATCATGGCAAAGTTCGGCAAGGCAAGAAAACGCGGTGTCACTATCGACGTTGACGACTTATTGGACAAACATGCCTTTTCTCAAGCCGATGTGGACCGCACACGCCAAGTCATGCTCGACAATTTGAACGCCGACGCCGAAAAGTATGCTCAACTTATGCAAGATAGGCAGTAGATATTTATTCGACCCTTTAATCGAAGGCTCTTGACATCCCCCAAAGATTATTGAGATACCGTGCTTCCTTTCCAAGTCAACCACCAAATTCCAATCTTCGATTCTTTGACGCCAACGACATTTTTCCGACGATCTATCATTTCAGTTTTTGCAAAGATCGACAAGGTTTCTTCACCATCTTGCACCGTCTTTGACATGGAGTAGGTCTGTCCATGGCGTCTTTAACTCCAGGCTCTTCAAGATTCGGAGACGACAGCGTCCAGTTCCTCCTGGGATCGAGAATCGCCAGCGGCGGCTTTGGCCATGTCCATCACGGAATCAACGTGGCAACGCGGGAACAAGTCGCCGTCAAGATTGAGCGTCATGCGAAGATGGTGTTGAATCAAGTGATGTACGAGTCAAGACTTTACAAAATCCTGGCCGGAGGAAGTCCGTCGTCATCAAACCCTGCTGACTCTGTTGCAGAGGGAATTGCCAAAGTACACTGGTATGGTTACGTCGGCAACTCGTACGTCATGGTGACAGACCTCCTTGGTCCATCCTTGGAAGATCTGCTAGAACGCTGTGGCGGCCGCTTTCAGCTCAAGACAGTCTTGATGCTGGCCAACCAGTTGATCTCGAGATTGGAGTTCATGCACTCGAAGAAGTTTTTCCACCGCGATATCAAGCCCGCGAACTTCTTAATGGGTCTCGGTGACCACGCGAATGTCTGCTACCTCATTGACTTTGGTCTGGCGAAGCGCTTCATCGACTCTCGAACGAACGCACATATCAAATATCATGACAAGGCTGGTCATATTGGCACGCAGCGGTTTGCATCGAAGAATGCCAGCAAGGGCATGGAGCAAAGCCGTCGTGACGACATGGAATCCC
This sequence comes from Aphanomyces euteiches, assembly GCA_021527685.1. Lineage (NCBI taxonomy): Eukaryota > Oomycota > Saprolegniomycetes > Saprolegniales > Verrucalvaceae > Aphanomyces > Aphanomyces euteiches. The sequence goes on from JAJGMV010000012.1 coordinate 136,229, forward strand.
TTGGCTATGTACTTTTATACTGTTTGCGGGGAAGTTTGCCGTGGCAAATCGCCGAGAAGAACGAACAAGCAGCTCTGAAGATGAAGATAAACACGTCGGTTGAATCTCTGTGCCAAGGCTGTCCTGATGAATTCCGTGCCTACTTTGAACACGTCGGAGCTCTCCGCTTTGAAGACAAACCAGACTATGACCTGCTGAGAGGTCTATTCAGCGACTTATTCACCAGGAGTGGTTTTCAAAGCGATGGCATCTTCGACTGGAGCGTTCCTACGACAGTAATCTCCAAGTAGTGTCGTCCATGACAGAATTTTTCGATAGGAAACCATGAAGTTGGCTCAAGAAAGCGACGTCGTAGCTCCCCCCACAACTCTAGCAGACTGCAATGCCCTGGGGGGAATCAATTCCCTGGCCATGAGCGGCGCCAGCGATGCAGTCAAGTCGGAGGGAGCGAAGCGGGGGATACCTGCGAAGAGTTTTCCATCGAGAGACTTAGACTTTGATGAAGATGCACCGCCGAAGCGCCAGTGTATTCGTCATGAAACAATTGAATCCAACGTCTCGATGACTCGTTAGCAAAACTCTTCTACAGCCTTTGAAAGGACTTTGCTGGTAAGAACTTGCACAATTGCAAAAACCTGACGAGGAGATCGGCGTAGCTCCATCGATGGAACACTTCTCTGAAGCGCGTAGGCAATATATAACCCTGAGGATAAATTCAAAACTGCTTAAAGTCCAAGCGAGTGCGATCTGTTGAGGGTGACGTGGAAGCGTCGGCAAGCCACGGGAAAGAAAGCGATCAAGCTTGGAAAGCGCGCCATGGAGCTAGCGGCAATGAAGACTGGAGGTGACTTTTTCGCCGCGTTGGACTGTCTCGAAGTCATGGGCAGAGCGTTTGTTGTGGCTGGCTGCGTTGCCCGACGGCACATGGAATGGATCGGTCATAGGAAGGTGTCGCTGTCCATGACGCACTGGACGCTCGACAAAGCGTCAACGTCGGAGCCATCCGTGGCCTCGGAGCCGACATCACTGCGCAATTTGAAGATGGCCATCATCTTTTGTCGTCTTTCGTCCGCTAAAGTTGACGGCGGGGGCGTCGCTGCGATGAAACTGTGATGTGGCACGACTGACGCTGGGCTCTCGACCGTGTGGCCCTGGCGGCAGTAGACGGCTATCGCGACGGCTGCAAACCCAAGCAACGTAATGACGGCAACGACCATCACGACTGTCAACGCCGGGCTTTCCATGAGCAGTGGTCGTCTCAATGGAAATGGAGTGAAAGCCAGAATTGCAGCCAGGAGGAAGCACTTTGTCTCACTGTCACGCAATCTGCCACCCATTCCCAATCATCCACCGCAGCCGTGAGAAATGCGAACTTGTGATGAGATGTCGGCCTTGGAACGAGAAATGCGCTCAGTTCTTGCCATCTCTTCCGATCTCCGACGCTGCAACGGTCGAGATCTTCCGTCAATCTCCGACGAGAGGGAGAAGAAGCGCCGCGCGGATCGACGTGGAAGGAGCAGGATTTTGTTCCATTCTCGACTGGATACACACTTGCTGGTTGACGTTGTCCATGGAGAGACACCATTGAAGGCACATTCTGATCCTTGAAGCGCATCCTCCACCGCTGCGACTTCAACGTCGCTCGTGCTCGGAGGATGACGGAGAAAGCGTCAGAGAGCACCAGGTACGCGTGGATGCTGCCGAAGAGACTTTCGACCCCGAGCGACCCCAGCATATTCGCGCTCCAGCGGGAAACGAGCGGTGGGAAAGACAGGATCTACGAAGGAAAGACACGGGAGACGGCATGTTGATCGCAGGATGGAAATAAGTTACATTCGAACAGACGAGCCGCTAGGACGCGAGGGAGATGACGGAGAAGCTGTAGGATGGGTCTGTCTGTTGGTTCAGTTGGTCCTGGAGGATGTGCACCAACTCGGTCGGGTCGGGTCGCATTTGTGGATCTTCGTCCATGCATCGATGGGCCAAGGCGTAAAGCCACGGTGGACATGCGCTGGTGAGCGACGGCCGCAGCTTTTGCTTGAGCACTTGGACGACGATCGCAGCGTCCGATGCTGCTGCCTTGGTTTGGATGTCGGCGTACGGAATCGCATGCGTCTCCAGCTCCGTGAGCACAACGCCAAAGGAAAAGACGTCAACGGCGATCGTGTAATGCCGAAACGCGAGGACTTCCGGCGCCATCCAGCGGTATGTGCCGACTCCTGTCGTCATCGTCTCGGCTGTATCGTGTCGAGCGATCCCAAAGTCGGCCAATTTGGTTCCTTTCGCCGAATCCACCAAGATGTTGCGCGATTTCAAGTCGCGGTGGATCACACTGCGCTCTTTCAAGTAGACGAGGGCTTTCGCGACGCTCAGAGCACACTCGAGCTTGGTTTGCCACGTCAATAACGCCGCCGACTTGGCCGTGAGCAGATCCCGGACGTCGCCCATGTTCATGTACTCGAGAATGGCTTGGAGATCGGTCGCTTTGGTCCATGCGACGCCGAGGAGAGCAACAACGAAAGGACTCGACAGAGATGCCATCAAATCGAGCTCGTCGATGAAGTGCTGGACGTCTTCGACGGCGGCCTTTGTGCACGTTTTGACGGCGACGACTTGATTCTTGTACTTCCCAAGGTAGATCGTGCCAAAAGCACCGGAAGCGAGGGGCTTTGTCAGTTGAATCGCGTCAATGTCGACTCGGATCGACGGAAGACAGCGCCAATGGAGTAATCCAGACGTCACTGCCGTCGTTGTCGTCGTAGCTGAGCTGTGCGTCGTCGAAGAAGAGTCTTTCTTGGTTTTTCGAGCGCGGAGACGTCGAAGAGCGAAGAACAAGACCACAGCGAAGACTACAATTGCAGCAGCAACGCCAGAATACAGCCCAGCGTGGCTTTTCGAGGTAGTTTCGCTTGGCTCTGGTGTCGTGGAATCATCTGGAGGTTCTAGCGTCGTCTCATTGTCACTTGGAGTTGGAGACGGCGTCGGGCTTTGTCTTGGGACTGGAAAATTGGATCCTGGTGTATTTGACGATGTGTTGTTGTTGACGCTCGTTGTGTTGTTGCTTCCCCCAAAAGGACTCACAACGGGAGTCGGAGTGGTCTCATTGACGTCCGACATGACGAAATCCACGGTGAGACCAAGCGAACGACCTGTTTATTTGAAAAACGCGTTGAAATTTTGCTTGGAGAGTTGCAATGGATCATCCCACTGACCCATGCCTTGGATAAGATGCTGGAGATGCTTGTCCACGAAGAAAGATGACGGGGAAAAGAGCGCTGGCATGTCATGGGCCGCGTTGAAGATCGTCCATCTTGGCGCCTTGGCAAGGATGCATTCGTCATGACCGAAGGGTTTAATAAAAGGGTTTAAGGGGTTTAAAGAATCTAGGGGTGGAGGGTTTAGAGGTGAAGGGTTTATCCGTGATCTCGAGAAGCTGAACGACTGAACGTGTTCGATTGATCGAATGATGTGTGCGTAGCCTTAGGCTTTATATATCTCACCACCGATGCTGGCTGTAATATTTACGCAGTTGGCTGGGCTTTGTGGTGTTCTTGATCCTGGTTCGAGGGCGATCAAGGAAGGATCAACTGGGACAGTAGTTTGTAATGGAATGCCAAGTAGAACATGTCGTCTGGATTCCAGACGACATAACCGTCCAGACTGTGGATTGCTGCGCAATGTGTTGAGCCAATTCTGGAGCTTGTCCAGTTGAATACGCCGCCCCCATCGGTAACCGTGGGCGATGGGAAGTTAGGGTTTGAGAGCTTGAGCTCGCCTCTCTATTTAATATGAGCTGTAAACCATCCAGTTGGCTCATATATATGGCTGGAAGTGATGAGCTCGTTGTTTCCCATCTCGAGCGCAGAAATCTGTTTGCTTTTGGAGTCCTGGAAAGTTTCCAAGATCCCCTTCTTGATATAACCCAACTCGAGTTTAACGTCACTTGGTTGAAAGGGTTGAAGGGGTTTAGAGGTTTAGGGGTTCAGGGGTTAATGTTTGTTGTCACACTTTGGATTTTGTCATGGCATCATCAGGCGGCATTGAGTGCTTCTCGGCGGCGAACTGGACAGGTCCGTCCGTTATCCTCCAGCCGATGCTCAACGTCTCGAACACGTCAAGCTGGTCTCTCTGCTCGTTCCAGTCGCTGCGTGTTCCGGAAGGCTTGGCACTTGTGACGTTTCCCGAGACAAGGTACGTCGGCAATGGAACGCGGTACGACACTTCCAGCGCCGACATTTCTGGCGCACAGATCGCGTCATTTGTCGTGATCGATCGTGCAGATGAAGCTCAATTACTCGTGGATATTGACAGCAACCTTACAGATCCATGGATCGTCCCCGTCGGAAGCGAAGTGCCCGTGATGGAGAATACATTTGACATGATCATCAGCGCGTTGCATGTTCCACGTGGCGCCATCTTGGTCGGATACAGACGGCGATACTTCCTCGGCTCCTACCAAGTATGGACGGGAGACGTCGCGGATCTCGGCAGCGACTGGGTGAACCGCATTCGATCCTTCCGAGTCCTTCCTGAAAATGACTCGAATGTGAGTTCATCGAGTCGGCGCGCTTTTTTCAACACGACGGCATGGAATGGCGTTGCGTTCTACGTGGATGCCAACTTTAGCAAGATTTCCATCGTCGAACCCGTCGGCGAAATGGTGCCCTCCATGGCAGATTGGCCTTATGCCGTCGAGGATCTCCAGCCCAAGTCGGTCAATGTTTCCAAGGACGCCGTCTTGGTCCAGTTCAATGGCACCAACTTCCAAGGCGCCTTCAAGGTGTTCTCGGGCCAAGTGGCCAACATTTCACTCGATTCCAACTTTCTCATGCGCTCCTACAAGGTCCTTCCAATGTGGTCTTCATCGAACGAGACTGGATTCGTCACTTGTCTCCTCTCTTCGCAAGACGAGCTCGTCTACATTGAAGCCACGGACAACTTGACCTTATTCCATCGCTCGTGTCTTCAACTGACTGTTCCCCAAGGCATCCAAGTCGACGTGCAACTCGACTCGAACGAGACGACACGGTGGAAAAGCGGAACGTACGCTCAAAATGTGTCGTTGGTGGCGATTCTTCCAGACACAATCCCGTCTTCGTCGTCGTCGTCTTGGTCGTTGCTGTGGATCGTTTGGGTTGGTCTCGCTTGTATGGTTCTTGGCGGCACGGGCGTCTTTTTATGGAGACGACGACGACGCCACTCACGGAAAGACAAGCCAACCAAGGGACAAAACACATTGGACCCCGTCGTGCCTTCGGAACTCTTTGACGCGGCTTTGATCCACTGGCACGACTTGGATCTCGTTCGCTTGGATGCCAACCATGTCGTTCCAACAAGTTTTTTGGCTTCCGGCGGCTCTGGGGAGATATGGCGCGGCACGTTTCGGCAGAAAGAGGTCGCGATCAAGTCGTTGCATCGATACAACCAAGAGAACATCCAAAAGTTTGTCGTTGAACTCTCGAAATGGTCCAAGCTCCACAGCCCGCACATTGTGGCTTGCATTGGCGCCACGTGGACATCTCCTTGGGATTTAAAAGGCGTGTTGGAATTCATGCGTGGCGGCGATATGCGCTCTTTCTTGTCCAGTCATTCCCGCTTGGACATCTCATGGAAGACAAAGATTTCGTGGGCCAAAGACGTCGCGGACGGTTTGTTTTACATCCATTCCATGCCATGGACCCATCGCGACATCAAAGCACGCAATGTCTTGCTCGAGACGTCGACAAATACGGCCAAGATTGGCGACTTTGGCACTGCGACGGACGTCGATGCGACGAAAACTGCGGGGGTCGGCACGTATCGTTGGATGGCACCTGAAATGCTCGCCTTTGAGTCGTCGTACACTGCTGCCGTCGACATTTATGCGTTCGGTGTGCTCTTGTCTGAACTCGACACGCACCAAAGCCCCTACGCACAACACAACCAAAGCGACGTAGTCATTGCTGGCCGCGTCTTGCACGAACAATTGCGGCCGTCGTTTTCGCCAGATTGCCCCGTATGGCTTCGTTTCTTGGCATTTCAATGCTTGGCGACGGATCCAGCGCATCGACCGACAACGGCGCGTATTCTTCATGTTTTAGCCACGCATCTTCGACAAGAGTCCGCTGAGCTGACTGGAGAGCACTTGGACTAATTGATCGGGTGATGGCCTGGCTTTAGGATTGGCATCCATGCAAGCTTCGGCTAATTCTTTGAACCAAACTGGACATGTGGATGAAAATTGTGGCCGGGCGTGCTTGTAAATGACAAGGTGCATGATGGCAGAATCCGACAATATTTCGCCGCGGCCGCCGTGTCCATGGCTGACTTCATGACGAAGATTCGCATATGGAAGCTCATGTGTGTCCAGTTCGGACAAGACGACGCCAAAGGAGAAGACGTCGACGGAAGTGGAGTATTGCTTGAAGGTCAGGACTTCCGGAGCCATCCAACGATACGTCCCAACCCCTGCCGTCATGGTTTCACTGCTTGTATCGTGCCTGGAAATACCAAAGTCGGCCAATTTCGTTCCCTTGGCTGAATCCAACAAGATGTTGCGCGATTTTAAATCTCGATGGATCACATGGTTCGCCTTCAAATAGACAAGGGCTTTCGCAACACTTAGAGCACATTCAAGTTTGGCATGGAATGGCCACAAAGACGGTGACGAAGCACTGTTGTCTAGCATGGTTTTCACATCGCCCAGGTTCATATATTCGAGAACGGCCTGGAGATCCATCGGACGAAGCCATGCCGCGCCAAGCAACGTGACAATCTCGTCACATTGAAAAGAGCCTGTCAGGACGAGCTCGTGGATAAAATCCTGAAGCTGCTTCCGAGAACTCTTCTGACAAGTCTTGACTGCCACGACTTGACCACGGAAACGCCCAAGCCAAACGTCACCAAACCCTCCGGCAGCAATCGATTTTGTCAGCTCGATTTCGTCCAGCGGCACACGAAAATGCTCCAATTCGCCCCAGTCCAACGTATCTTCCTTGATTCCTGATGTGGTGGACGCGAGAGCGGATAATGTTGACTCCATACCATTCTGACGCCGTCGTCGTCGCCAGGTCATGATAGCGCAATAAAGAAGAAATGACATGAATATGGCCACCCCTGCAATAATTCCAGCGATTTCTCCAGACGACAATAAAGAAGACGATGGAGTCGAGGATGGCGGAAGGGTGGCGTTCGTTGTTGCTGGCGCTGTCGTAGAATTCGTAATGTTGGTTTCAGAAATTTGAGGCTGTGGTGTCAACGATGGCGATTCTGAAGTTGATGGCGTTGACAATGGTTCTGTCGCCTGTGTGGTTGGCACTGCGGTGTCTGATGAAGACGGAAGTGGCGTGGCTGTCGTGGTTGTAGACGGAGATTGCTTTGGAATATTCGTCGTCGATAAAGTCGTTGTTGGAGCGCTGGTTGAAGGTGTTTGAACGCTGGTTGAAGGTGTTGGCGGCACGCTTGTAGGAGTTACCGATGGTGGTGTTGGTGGTGGAGCTGAAGTTGTCGCTTGAGTGGGCTCTGTTGTTGGAGGAACGACCGTGGTAGGCGGAATAGGCGTTGTCGTTGGTGCTGCGGTCGTCGGCGCAACTGGGAGGGTTACGCCCTGCGCTTGCACATCAAAGACGAGAAAGACGTAGGATAAAAGCAAGGAAGACATGCACCAACGTGTCGACTTCCATCTTGGCATGCCAATTGCCAGGTTTGTGTAAAATACGTTTTTGACTGGCACACACACTGCTTGTGGGACAAAGACGAATTAACCACTCGCTTCGGTTAGTAATCTCTCAATGCACCCTTCATCTTCGAGAGCATGTGGATTTCGCATCGAGAGAAGAAAGGGGAATGAAGTGGTCGAGGAGCAACGTACATGTGAATGACGCATCGATTTCACAGCATCCACATGGCTGGCGACAGTGAGGGCTTTGGTGACGTCGTCCCAAGCAGGCAAAAGTTCATTTCCGATCTAGGAGACATCTGGGTGGAAGGTCACCCTCTGACAGGGAAGTCTCATTGAAGCAAAACCAAAGTCCCAGTCTACCGCACTGAATTGTGCTGCCGTACGCAGCATATCTCATCCATCGTCATGCGATCGCGGCGTTGTCGTCGATTGACAGTTTGGCGCGCAAAATCAAAATGATATCTATTTTCAACCAATCAATATTGTGATTTCCGTCCAAATTTGCCAATTTCAGGCGATCTTTCCAATCGCCTGCAAATCGACCAGACGATATGATTGGCTAGAAATAATTTTACTTTCATTTGATTGGCTGATAACTTTGTGTGAAGAAGGGGGTGGCACGCACATAATCTCTATGACTCTGAATGACTTCGCAGGGTGACTTCATTTCGTACAACATACCACATTACTCAGCGTTCTTCACGTTGAGCGGAGAGGTCACTGGCCTCGCGGACCTGCGCGGCGACAATGCTTCATCGATTTCGCTGTGTACCATCCCGATCGCGACTTCAACCAAAGGTCAAAATAACCATCTAAAATTGATATTTGAACTATATTTCAGAGGTCTGGCGATTCGCTGGCGGTTGATTCAACCAATCGTCGGAGGAAATTTTGAGTAGAACACACAATATATGTGATAAATATAGAAAGATTTTATTTGTAGAAAAACTCGAATAATCAATTTTGATTGGTAAAGTAATTTCAGAACTGTATGAGTTCTTATCTTCCACCAAACAAATTCTTGTAATGGGTGATGATGGGAAGAACCGAACGAAACCTGTGGCCGATTGAGTACCGAAAGCGAACGGGGGCTCAAGACTCCCATGGAGAAACATATTGAGACTCTACTTGCTGATACAGTATCCATGACCAATGAGGAAAACTGTCCGAGGGGCGGCAAAGTAGGGAAAACGTTGGGGGGGCTGTGTACGTGATGGGCATATGTAAAATTATTTGTGTCAGCTTGGAGACAACTGGAGATTGGATTTTGGGGCAGTTCGTTCGTGTTGTTCACATAAGATGAAGGATTTACAGGCCGTGGACAAGGAGTGGACAATTCGTTTGTAACAAATCAATTGTGCTTTGAGTCAAATTAGCCACACTACTGAAAATCAAATTTATTCCTTATTAAAAAATTGTTTTACATGTAATAGTGTACCAAGTACACTGTTGTATTTGAATTAATTGGAATAATTTAGAATTTAATTTGGATTAATTTGCCGATGCCCAAAATTGAGATGGCTTCCGGCTGGTGGCGCACATGACAGCCGCCTGGACCAGGTTGTAGCGCAGTTCATCTGTTCTTGTGCTTTGTTTGCTTGGGCATTCCTTGGAGACACCATGACTTCGAGAGGTCTACCTCCTTCGCCGACTATTGATCAAAACGAGACAATCACACCACCAATGTCGACATCGCCATCCACAGTTCCTGTCACGTCGTTGCCTGTTCTTCGACAGACTCCAATGACAACTCCGCTATTCGTTTTGCCCACTCCATTGCCATCATGGCCTGTACCTCGACAAACGCTTGTACCTTCAGTACAAAATCCAACCTCAGAGCTTCCACAAGAACCTCCTCGGAGTACTCAAAGCGCTCCACCCCCTTCGGTATCATCTGGTCCTCCCGACGCTCCTTTCGTCACAAGGAGGCAGACAAATATATTACCAAGCCCCATTCCCAGCATTTTGAATCCGGTTTCTCTTCCTCCACCAAGTGAACAACCCATAGTCACATTACTATCGAGGCCTGAATCAACTGGACAAACAAATCGAATGCTAGATTCAACCTTGGGCTCATCCCAGCCAGATTCAGATCCAGCAGCAAATCCAGGAACAGAACCACCAACAGCTCCAACACCTGCTACGCAACTAACCACAGATTTAGCCGAAACAGTTATACCTCGGATGTCACCCTCACTTGACGGCACAACAACAGCTCCTTCAGCCACCTTAGCTTTAGATGGGGTGATTTATTACTTCAATAAGCCGCAATGTCGAAAAGGAGGGGGCTACCTCAATGAGTTCTCCCCTATCGCTCAATAGCGACACGTTGATCTGCGCAATCTTGTTTTATATACTTTATCAACGTCGGGAGCGGAATAAACCTTTGCAAAAACTTTCCCCCAACTTGGCCGCCGAGCCAGGCTCCATTTATCCAATTAAATGCACAATACCTCAAACTTTCCTCTCGTCTTGACGTACCCAGCTGCCTCAAGCTCCATAAGATGAATAATTTTGTGGTAGTCTCATCATGACATAAGCTTCAAATGAGAAGGAATCGTCGTCATCTTAAGCTGAACAAGCCGGAATGTCGTTCGTTCGTGAGGTCAATCGTGTATCACAACCGACGACTCAGTCAAATTAGTTGCCAATCAGTCGAAATAGTAAAAAATACTGTACTGTGGAGAGAGACACAGCAAGTGATTTTAATACCTGATGCGATATTTTGACCAATAAATTCTCCAGAATACCAACTGGTGGCATGTCGACCAGTTCGTCTGGGTGGGTTGCTTGGACTTCCTCAGCGGCGTAATGGCGTCGACGGATCTTCCTCCGACAACGACTCAAATCCGGACTATTCCACCAACGCCTAAGCCAACACCGGGAGCGACGTCATGGCCTATTTCAAGGCAACCGACTACCACCGTAACGCCGCCGATCGTGTCGACAATACCACCGGCAACTCCATCGCCAACATTGCAAGTCCCTGGAGTATCGCCATCAACTCCAGCAGCTACTACAACAACACCACCAACGACAAGTCCATCGCCAATATGGCAAGTTCCACGATCAACACCATCGACTTCAGCACCAATCCCGACGCCACTGCCAATTCCAGCGATAAAACCAACACCCACAAGAGCGCCAATAAGTTTGACACCGCCAACTCCATCCAGTCCACTGAGCACTACACCTCCTCCGTATTCATCGTCTCCAACTGATGCTCCAGTTGGCACAAGCAGAGAGGGCAGTTCAAGTCCAATCCCAGCGACCACGACTTTGGCTCCACCGTCGAGTGAATCACCTGACGCCACAGCTCAAACAACACCCGACTCAAAGAGTCCGACAGAACCAATTGAAGCGACAGTGCCACAGGTTTCTTCACCCATTGGACTTTCAACAACAGCCCCTTCGACGCTTGGATCCAATGGACTCACAGCACTACCTTCTTTAGCCCCTGGGCCATTTCCTCCTGGTTAAAGTTACTCAGCGCCGCCTCCATCAAGTGCGCTCGGACAGTCAAATTCGTCCTCTTCCAAACTTGTATTGAGCATCACTGCACCACTAATAGCTTGTTTAGCTCTTGCGGTTGGACTCTTCTTGTGGCATCGAAATCGACAACACAAAGCTAGCCAGACAACTCCATCGACATATTCGTCTGGCGATGACTTGGATGACTCATGGCTCCAGTTGGAAGCGTATCGCGTCGATATGACCGCCATTGAGCTCGAGAAACGGATCGCCATGGGATCCTTTGGTGAAGTGTGGCTCGCTACCTTTCAGAAACAAGTTGTGGCGGTCAAGACATGCTCCCATACGAGCTCCCTCGAGATTCATAGCTTTGTGAATGAACTCTTGTTGATGAGCACGTTCAAGAGTCCATACATTGTCACTTTCATGGGAGCCGCATGGACGAAACCCACCGATGTGAAGGCCGTCCTCGAGTACATGAACTTGGGAGATCTTCGCCAATTCCTAGCCGACACGACACCCAGTTCATTCTCATGGCCGGCAAAGCTGGAGTGTGCACTCCACGTGGCTCGTGCTCTGGTGTATCTCAAGTCGAAGCATGTGATCCATCGAGATCTCAAGTCTCGCAATGTGTTGTTGGATTCAGCCAAGGGGACAAAACTCGGAGACTTTGGTATCTCACGGCTGGACTCGAATGAGTCGATGACGACTGGTGTTGGGACGTATCGTTGGATGGCTCCTGAGATCTTGACGTTTCGGAGGTACACTGGTGCCGTGGATGTTTATTCGTTTGGCGTGCTGCTCTCTGAGCTTGACACGCACCAGGTTCCTTATTCCGATGTCCAAACCCAGAATGGCCACGCCGTGTCTGATGGTTCTGTGATTTGTCGTGTGATCCAGAGCCATTTCCGACCGACGTTTTCCCGCGAGTGTCCGCCGTGGCTGTTTGCATTGGCGTCTCAGTGCATGGTGGAAGATCCGACGCAGCGACCAGAGCCAAGTGCGATTGTGGTTTGTTTGGAGGACCAATTATTTAAATAGTTTGATCAATAAATTAATTGCAAGTGGTCAAGTGCAACAATAAATTATTGTTTCATGGAGCACTTAACCTTTCACCAGCCTTTAAGCTGAGGCTAACTTTATGATGTTAACGTTTATGATCGTACGAGGATAATCCTTTTTCATTAATTTTTGCCTTTGGCCCCTTGTGGTTTAGATGAATTAACTACGCCACGACATCGCCCATCGCCCCAGTTCTCCTAATGAATCTGAATTTTATCTTCTATATTTACGACTGGGGCGCAAAACCCACCGAATGCAAACCCTGTGCAGTCTTCGCCCTCTGAGGCTTTAGTGGCTTGTACTAGTAGCAGCTTAATCCAGTGTATCAAAGTTTTGTTGCATTACGGATACGTCGGTGGGAAGTCATCATTATGAGAATTGGTTTCATCTTGCTATCGAAGCCTTTTCCAAGTTAGATATTTGGCTCTTGCTTTCTTTTAAACCATAAGAACTGTAACCGAACGCTCGTGTACTCGGTTACAAGAACTGCTGGCAGTGATAATCACTGGAAGCTCCTCTGGCCAATTCCTCGAGAAGTGCATTCATAAAGCTGCAAGGACAATCCAAACAGGAGCCACATCACTGAGCCGTTACCCAGCGGTAACCACAAGCATTCGCTGAGGATTGTTCTTGTGCACTGGACAAATGTATTTCAAAAATATTTTAAATAACTATCACATTTATTATCTTGGATTTTTGTATTGATTTTAGTATTTTAATTTTAAATTGGAAGAAGACGCGGAAATCAGAGCGTAGTTGCGTCAACCTGTTTGCGCAATGGTTCATGTTCTTTGGCATGGAAACTGAAGCTCATTTACAATGCCGACTGGTCCAATTCGAGTGCTGACGGAACGCCTGGTGAGCCGCGGCTTTGAGCCCACTGTGGCCCGTTTTTCGGAGCAATTGCGAGCGGCGGTGAAGAAACAACCTGGCTTCATCTCGATCGAAAGCTTGGACGACTTGACCGATCTCAACAAGCACGTGATGATCTCGCAATGGCGATCCAAGGAGGAATACCTCGCATGGGAGCAAACTCAAGAGTACAAGAAGCTCAACGAGAAGCTGAACGAAGTGCTGGACAAACCTGGCAAGTCCGCACGCATTTTTTCCGCGCCGAAGGAAGATGTCTTCTTGCTGTAGAGAATTGAGTTTAGTTATGAAGTGAATTGAAATGCCTTAAGTAAATTTAGTTGGCAATGCTGCGACGTTCAGAAAGATGTCCATGGAGGAAGCGCAAGGTCGCCGACCCGTCGGCAGCTCTTCGAAGAAACTCATTTGTTTCCAAATTCTTTGTATTTTGATAGACTTATAAACTTATATAAAAGTATCGATATATAAAGGTTTTACTGCATAATGTAATAATGGTCTTTCATTTTCAAATCTTTGATGGAGTTGCCTGAGATCCATGTCCTGAGTGCCGCGGGGAAGCCGATTCTGTCGACTAAGACGGGAGATGAATGTTCAAATGTATCGATTGCAGGCTTGATTCAAGGAATAAGCAGTTTTGCCGACGATTCACTTCGTCAAATCAAGACATCCACGCACATTCTGTCCTTTCTCCCTTCACCACCTTTGCTCTTCTTTTGCGCGACATCCAGTACTTTCTACGGTGAGACTTCATTATCTCTGGACGATTTATTCTCAAATATCTGTGGGTTATAGGGCTCAATGTTTCTAGGCTCCTACTTCTTCTCAAGCATCATCTTCTCGTCTTTCTCACCCAGAATGGCCTGTCGCTCATTGAGTCAAATCCAAACTATGATCTGCGCAACCTTCTCTATGGCACGCACGACGTCTTGACAGCTATAGCAGCTGCATGGACACAGCAGATATGGACACAATTGGATGACATTGGCGTTCGTTTTTGGCCATTGGCAATTGAAGCGAGACGGTCGATTCAAAATGCCATCGACGTTTCAGGACTTGTCTTTGGTCTTGTTTCATGCCAAGGCCACATCGTTTCGTACAAACAAGGTCATAAAGATCACCCTTTCAGGGTAGCTGGTATTCTCTCTTTTCAAAATCGTTTTGTCCTAACTGTGCTTCGTGTAGATGTCCATCTTTTATTGCACGTCGTGGATAAAATGCCATCTCTCAAATCGTCTGAATCATGGACGCCTCTTTGTCTTCCAGCATTCAATGCCAGTGGTTTTCTCTACGCCTATATTCTCTTTGTCCTGCCTAATGTCAACGTTATCCTCCTCAGCACCGACCAAACCCACTTCCATCCTTTGCAAATGCATGTCCAAAACACGCTCAAACCTGTCGTCTTAGCCGTCATGGACCAAATGGCATCCCGACCACCGCGGAGAGATCTCATGCCTCTGCGGTTCCAGCCCTTACTCTTGCATTATTTCTTTCAATCGGATAGAACGCATGAATACATTTGCCCCGAGTTTCAAGGTACAATTTTCTTGAATAGCCTCATTCTCATTATAATTTTCAAGATTGTCCCATGCTTGACAGCCCTGAGTGGCGCATTCAACTATTAAGAACGTACTGCACGCTGCATATAAGGCTCCATGGTTCCTTGAAAGATGAACGCAAGCTTGGCTATCCGCTTGATTCGTCGACTTTACCAAAGGCTACGGTTTACTTTACAAGAACAGAAACCATGGTGGCTCTCGGCTTGGTCAAACCCAATGGTTTTCTCTATGTCTGTTGTCAACCACTCTTGTCTGCCGAGCAGGCCAATGACCTAGCTGACAATCTTTGGCTCTTTATTGTGCAAGACTTGCTCACTGCTTGATAGTTGGAAAACCCCAACGAGTTGAATCCGTGGCTCGAAACCCTACTATTGCTATCAACTTCAGGGCACAGATACAAGTTGGCTGATTGGAAGAGGGCAGTATTCCCCAGTCAACTTTGGCACAAGGCGAATGCTCCATCGTTGTGAAGTGCAACAATTTCGCAACCAGGCACATAATTTCCAGCTGCACCTAGAAACAACTCCATCAAACTCTGGGCATTTCCTTGCATTCCAGCGGACATCTCCAACGACATCAAGCACGCCTTTCTACCATACACGGCATCTAAGATCAATAATTGATTTATCAGCCAATATTGCAATATATTTATTGACAAAAATTCCACTGGTATAAAATATCCGGAACTTCCGGATAAAGATATTTGCATATCAAATTTTGGATCTTGTCAGGACATTGAACGACCACAACAACGTCCATTGTCCAGCCTGTCTGGCTTTTGTCTCTCTGAAGCTGAAATAAAGTATAGAGGAACGTAATTGGCATTGATATCCACCCATGCTATTGCATTTCCAGTCCATTCTGGTAAGATGGAAACTCTCATTCCGATTCCATAGATCGATTCCGGCATGTTCAACAGCCCCAAATCCATGAAGGGGAACTGCACAACGTGTGGGGCTCTCTCTCTTGACATGGAACACTCGTGAGCCGACAGGAATCACCCAGAAAGAACGTCGTTCGGAGCGTCACTTCAAATGCATCCACTGTCAATGAACCAGTCGCCATATTCATGAATCTAAGAGTGTCCCTCATTTTAAAGACATATCACCCATAATGTCACTAAATTTATTAATAAAAGTATTGCCATTGGTACTGACAAGATCACTAAAGTCAGGGAATCAAGATCCAACCCACCAGATCAAATCCAAATGACACTTGCCCAGTCGCCGCCTCCATTGGCCATGCACGCAAAACGCTTTGTCTTTCGATCTTGAACTTGCGTTAGATTCGTTCCGTTGGACCGACCAGGTTGGGCCTCGCTTCGATATTCCCTACATGTCTATGACCAAGGTTTGCTGTAGAAACAGCTGGAGCCAACACATCGCCCCCCAGACGTATTCCTGCGAAATTCTCTCTCTCCAGCGTGTCAAGGAGCGCGGCGATGGGTAAAGCAGCCAAGAAAGACACTTGAAATCTTGTCAAATCTGTCGCAGCGTTCGAATCGAAGGTCGTGGCGGCGCCTGTCGAGGGGCGAAAGGCAAACCTCCTCGAATGTACACTTTGCACTTTGAATGTCACTAATTATGTCACTATTTTAATATCATCGACCATTTCACTGTTATCCCGCTATGGGAAGACCACAAAACACAACGCCGACACTGGAGCTACAACTGCTGTCAGAGCACTTAATGGCTGGATTATGGATGGCCAGACGTATCCAAGGTGGAAACTGAGGAAGGATTCGATATTCTCGAGGCTGCTTTATGGAATGACCGATCTGTCGATCAACAAATCGTCACTCAACCGACGGAGGGGGGCGTGGGGGGGACGTCATTTTATGATGGCGAGATGGTCTAACGTGGGGAAACTGCAAGCCTGGGGCGTTTGGAAACGAGAGGCTGTCTGGGGGGCGCAGGGGGAGCTCTCAATCTCGCCACGTGGTATTACGTCTCCTTATGCCTAGCCAAGGGGGGAAACTGAGTCGCGCCTAGCTACTTCAACGTCTTTGAGGTTGCGATACAAGAGAGCACAACGAGATCATTCTCCAACTTGCTTTCAAGCATGAAAGTCTCCGTCTTGGCGCTTGTGGTCTTGAGTCTGTCGGCCATTGCGAATGGCAAATCCAAACCCGATGACGACGCCCCAGCCCCGGCTGAATCTGAAGCCCCATCGCCGATAGTTTCGATTGTCCAAGTCCCCGAGACGACGACGGTTCCAGAGGTGACACCAAACGCTACGACAGCGGTGCCATCGATTGGCGCCTCGGATGCTTCGAATATTGAAGCGGGAGAAGATGAGCCATCATCGGACGCCCCATCGTCTGAAGCACCTGCTCCATCGTCTGAAGCCCCTGCTCCATCTTCAGAAGCGCCTACTCCATCTTCCGAAGCACCTGCTCCATCGTCAGAAGCACCAGCTCCTTCAGAAGGGGAACCATCGTCAGCTCCAGCTCGTCTCAATCGTAAGCGCGTCAAGTTTGCCAAGAAACGTGATGAAGGTGATGAACCATCGTCAAAAGCTCCATCAGACGCTCCATCGTCTGAAGCGCCTGCTCCATCGTCTGAAGCCCCTGCTCCATCTTCAGAAGCGCCTTCTCCATCGTCAGAAGCGCCAGCTCCATCGTCGGAAGCCCCTGCTCCTGAGGAACCATCGTCAGCTCCAGCACGATTGAACCGCAAGCGTGTTAAGTTTGCCAAGAAACGCGACGAAGGTGATGAGCCATCGTCAGAAGCTCCATCGGACGCTCCATCCGCGGAAGCCCCTGCTCCATCGTCTGAAGCCTCTGCTCCATCCTCGGAAGCGCCAGCTCCATCTTCGGAAGCACCTGCTCCATCGTCTGAAGCCCCTGCTGAACCATCGTCAGCTCCAGCTCGTCTCAATCGTAAACGTGTCAAGTTTGCCAAAAAACGGGACGACGGTGATGAACCATCGTCAGAAGCTCCATCGGATGCTCCATCCTCGGAAGCCCCTGCTCCATCGTCTGAAGCCCCTGCGCCATCCTCGGAAGCACCTGCTCCATCTTCAGAAGCGCCTGCTCCCGAGGAACCATCGTCAGCTCCAGCTCGTCTCAATCGTAAGCGTGTCAAGTTTGTCAAGAAACGTGATGAAGGTGATGAACCATCGTCAGAAGCTCCATCGGACGCTCCATCCTCGGAAGCCCCTGCTCCATCTTCAGAAGCGCCTGCTCCATCGTCAGAAGCACCTGCTCCATCATCCGAAGCACCTGCTCCATCGTCCGAAGCACCTGCTCCATCGTCTGAAGCCCCTGCTGAGCCATCGTCAGCTCCAGCTCGTCTCAATCGTAAACGTGTCAAGTTTGCCAAAAAACAGGATGACGGTGATGAACCATCGTCAGAAGCTCCATCGGACGCTCCATCCTCGGAAGCCCCTGCTCCATCCTCGGAAGCCCCTGCGTCGTCCTCGGAAGCGCCAGCTCCATCTTCAGAAGCGCCAGCTCCATCGTCGGAAGCCCCTGCTGAACCATCGTCAGCTCCAGCTCGTCTCAATCGTAAACGTGTCAAGTTTGCTAAAAAACGCGATGACGGTGATGAACCATCGTCAGAAGCTCCATCAGATGCTCCATCGTCTGAAGCCCCTGCTCCGTCGTCAGAAGCTCCATCAGATGATCCATCGGACGACCCATCGGAGGAACCATCGTCAGGCCCAGCAAGCCTTCGAGCATATGTGAAGCACCTCCATGCGACCAAGGCGTCTGTGATTGCTGCGTGGACTGTTGGCTCTCTCTTCGTCTGCGGTTTGGTCGGCTTCGCTGCTGTGACGTTGTACAAGCGCCGCATCCAAAGCCGCTCGGAAGAACGCAAGCGCTTGCTCCGTGTGTAAACCAGCGATGGCTATGTCTCACCAGCACGCTGTTTGTGTATTTTCTTGTCTTTAAACGACATAATGCATATTGTTTCACGTTAAGAATCCCACAGAATTCAAATGTCCATAGTTAGCCTTGATAATACTATTGTAGGCGTCAAATGAAAACTCTCTCCAGGTAAAATAGGTGTACTACGTAGTATTTTCGTCAAATCAAATCGGATTTAAATAAGAGTTGAAAATAAAAAATCTCGAAATCCGTTCTGAAAACCCTTTCATTGACACCAAGTTGATTGAAGCAATTGTTTTCAAGATAAATGATTCTCAATTTGATTGATTTGAAAAACTATGCCAAGTGGCGATTAGGTTTACGACGGAGTGAAATGATTGGTCAAAACTATAGTGAGATGTTTCAAGAGTATGCATTTATACAGTTAAACACACAGGTTATATTATTATACTCATGTGCTTATCAGATTGGAGAGTTTAACTTCTGTTTCAGCAAGTGTTCAGCCAATGCACTGCCACTATGGCATATGAATGAACAGTTTTTGACATAATTTTGGCAAAAAATGCGCTAAATTAACCGTGTATAGTGCTAAAGAAAGAGCGCAATGCAAGCTTTGACCAGATATACTTGCTTCATAAAAAATGAAAATATTTCATATTTATATTACGGTTTGAATAGGCCGTGAGCGGTTTCAATTGACCCCAACAATAGTACTAGTGTTAAACTGTGGTTTTGGAGTGTATTTCTTAGTATGACATTTGAAAAGTGTGAAATTAAACAAATTAATCTCGAACTTCACATCTGTCTACAACTTGAACCCACCATTGAGGGGCTCCTTCGCAATGACCACGAGATTATTTATACGTATGTGCCTTTGGAGATATGTGAAAACGTCGTCGAGTTCTTCATCCGTAGCATCCCAGACTAATACATTGTCGACGTAGATCCCGATTGTTCTTAGCGCCGATGTATTCGTTTGTCGCATCTCCTTGGCGACACTTGATGCCCATGGCGGTGATAATTGCCAAGATGAAACGCAGAAAATCGCTTTGAATAACCGAAGCATAGGTCTCGTCATTGTAAAATCTTTGTTTCTGTGCAAAGCCTTTGATCGCATGCATCGCTTTTCTTGTAAAGAACTCTACCTACACATAATTTGTGGTGTCTTCTGTGACAGCGATAAAGTATTTGTCTTCGTTGAGAGACGCGACTTTGGCTGTACCCCAGAGGTCGGTGTGTGTATGCGCCAAGTAGATGGTTTGGACGAACTCGGACCATTTGGTACTCTGTTCTGCTTAAGCTTTCACTGTATACAATCGCCGCATTCCTAGGGCTTCGAATGTCGTTGGGATCACCGTTTGTTGCCGCGCAAACTGATGTCATTGAGGCAGCTGGAATTTGGCCCATCAGCGCGTGCCAAAGCTTTGTGTTGCCTGATTCGGTGGTATTCTCTTTATCGTATGCACCGGGAAGGATGACGGTTCCTTGTACAGCATAAAAAAATGATGCGTTCCACTTTGTGGTGATTGATAGTCTGTTTCTTAACTAATGGTGACATTAATCGGGCTTGACGGTTATGGGTGTTTAATCGAACTAGCGGTTGATTCGACTGGTCGATACGAGAGCCTTCTTCGAGCTAGAAATATAGAGAATAGGGTTCGCAAGTACACCTTTTCAAGTTCATTTGCAAAAAGCAAACTTCATGTTCAAAAAAGAAAAGTTCATTCCCAAAAACTGTAAGAAGTGATACTCTTGAATGAATACCTTCAAGTATGAATATTATCTTCCAACATGCTTGTCAGCTCCATCCAAGGTTGGAACATGGAACCTGATCGAATGGCGAACTTCCCGAGCACACAGTTGAGAGGCAATGGCGAAAGGGAGAAACCGGTCAGCGGCAGCAACAATCGACGAGTCCAGCTGTCAGTTTTCATCGCTTGACCGATCCATTCCCACGCTGTCCGCTCTTGAATGAGGAGATTCATCGCTGTTTATTTCCAATCAGTCCCAGACCGAACGTCATTTAGCACGGCTTGCTTCGTCTCAATTAGTATGTATTCACCATGGTTTATGTTGAGACTTCTAGAATGTAATCTCAACTTTCACATTCGAGAAAGGCCTCTTAACTATAAAACAACGTGTATATTGCATGTTCCAGAAGACTTTAAAAGACAAACGAAGACCACAGAATTCACACTAGGCCTAGCTAGCTTTCATCTTAACCATCTAATTCACTTTCCAATTTTCCTTCTAGAGGTTACGAGCCTTCTACCGCCGCCGCTGCCGCCGCCGTTTGACCTAGCCGTCCCTCCGCACCCCGTCGCGCCCCGAGACGCCACGCCCCACCGCCTTTCAAGCCGCCGTCCCGCGAGCCCGCCGTTGAGCCAAAAGTCGCCGAAGCGTGCGCAGAAGACAAATCAACTTCAGCAGCACTACAGATCCCTGCCTGGACTCCTATTGCGAGATCTCGGGTTAGTACACTGCGGAAAGGGCTGTAAGCTGAACGTTGATTGGCTGAACTCCTAGTAGAGTTTGCCGTATTTTATCAAGACTTCAAGACACCAAGTCACTCAAGACCTACATTCCCGTTTCCGTGACACATATTATCCGGATCCTGAAGGCCAGTCAAGCGCAAGACATCTCGATCTTTCCCGAAGCATTCCGGGAACAAGACCATCACTCGTGACCATCACTCACAACTGAAGTCACGACAACAAGAAAGTTTGGAACAGTCAACAACACAAGTATCAAGTTTCGAGGTTTTAACATTTTTCTAGACAACTTCTTGATTTAATTCTTCTTTCACTATGGGAGTTAAATCATACGTGAACACTTTTGATGGCACTAATTTTGTCCAATGGCATACGCGCATCATGGCGTATATGGAACTCAAGGACTGTGCCCAAATTTTCAAGAACCTACCTCGAACTGCGGAAGATTATAACTCCAAAAATATATTAGCGCGAGTCATTATACTTGCTGCTATTGATGACTTACACGCGCGCATGGTATATTCCACTGAAGATGTTGTCGAAATGATGCAGATCCTTCGTGACCGTTACGGTAACAAGTCCTTCGTTGGTCATGGACGCCTGATTGACGAAGTTACCCACATGCGCATGCGTCACAACGAAACACCTCGCTCTTATTGCGACCGGTTCGACCTTGCTATCAAGGATGCCACCAATGCAGGCATTAAATTCTCTGATGAACAAGTCGTTCATTTCTTCCTGAATGGTTTGGACTCAAGATTCAACACGTTTGTGCAACTTCAAAGTCACCTTTTGCAACGAACTCCTATTGACGCCTCGACACTTTCGCTCATCACCACGGAACTTCTCCAAGCGTATAACCGTGAACAATCCCGTTCAAACAGTCCACCACCGACTCCAGTTGATGAAGCTGCTCTGTCCCTTCGTCGTAATCACCGACGCAAACCACGTTTCAATGGACCTTCTCAGAGCGACATCAACAATGAAACAGTTTGTGCTTACTGCAACATACCAAATCACACTGAAGCCAACTGTCGTCGGAAACAACGCGACCAGCGTCAACAAACTTCATCTCGGTCCAACCAACGTCGTGTTGAATTCCAACCATCTTCCACGACCTCACTTGCGTCTCAGACTGCTGCCAACACACGTCGCAATGCTCGCTCGACTGTAAGCATGCTGACATTAGGGCCTCACTATACTCTCAATGCATTCGAGTCTCCCGCTTCGTTATCTGCGTGGATCCTTGACTCTGGCGCATCGGATCATTTCTGTAACGATGCTGCATGGTTTGAAGAACTTCAACCATTTGAGGGTACAGTTCGAGCTGCCAATGGAATTGACATGCCGATTGCAGGCACCGGTTCTGTCTTACTTGAGATGAACACACCAACCGGTATCATTCCTGTCACTCTCCAAGATGTACTGTTCATTCCAAACCTACAGTACAACCTTTTTTCCCTGTCGAGAGTAACTGATCGAGGATTCAACTCTCAGTTCCAACGTAATGCTTGCTACATTACTCGTGAAGAAGTTGTGTATGCTCAAGGCTTCAAACATGACAACTTATACTACCTCGACATTGCAAACCCTTTGCCAACTCAGTCGTCTTCCACTCCTCACGTTGGTTTGTCCTTGTTGACAAATTCCGCTACTCCAACTCAAGCTGACCTCTGGCATGCTCGCCTTGGTCATATTAGTGTGAAGTATACTGCTAAAACGTGTCAATACACTGATGGCATTGAGCTTGATGACTGCAAACATGCTTTTTGTGAAAGCTGCCTTGCTGGGAAGCAGTCTCGTTTGCCCTTCCCCAAGCGCTCTCTCTCCACAACTTCGGAACCGTTTGCTTTAGTACATTCGGACATTTGTGGACCTATGCGTCATCCTGCACTTCGTGATCGATCTTGGTATTTCATCACATTTACCGATGATTATTCGCGTTATGGCTTTGTGTTCTTTCTCAAGAACAAGTCGGATGCTCTACAATGCTTCAAGGAGTTCACTGCCTATTGCCGCACACAATTCGATCTACCTGTGCGATGTCTACGTTCCGACAATGGTGGTGAATACTTCTCCAATTTATTCTCTGAGTTCTTACTCGAGAATGGCATCCAACACGATGCGACCGTTCCGCATACCCCGCAGCAAAATGGTGTCAGTGAACGCATGAATCGCACTCTCGTCGAATGTGCAAGATCATTGCTTCACTTCTGCAAAGCACCTTTGCGATTTTGGGCCGAAGCTGTGTCTCATGCCATGTACCTACAGAATCGGACATTCTCAGCGTCCACTCCTGGTACGACACCCTTCGAGAAACTATGGAAGTCTAAGCGTGATCTTGGTAATCTGTGTATTTTTGGCTGTGAAGCTTATGCGCATGTTGAATCGCATCAACGAACCAAGTTTGCTTCCAAGACGATACGTGCCATGTATCTTGGTAACGAACCTAACGTCAAAGGTTATCGTCTTTACACCTCAAGCCCAGAACGGATCATCGTCAGTCGTAATGTTGTATTTGATGAAACCAAGAGTTTCTTTACTGAAGAACCGTCGGCTGATGAATCACCCGTCTCTCAACTCATTGATGAGATCGACGATGATGACGAGCTGTCTCTAAGAGATGAGGCTTTAGCACTACCTGCAGCTCCACCAGCTTCTACCATAGTGACTTCCGCTCCAAATGAAGGAACTCCGATCGTTCCAAGACGTTCGACTCGCATCCGTCGCGGAAATCCTCGCTACAATGTGCCTCCTGTGCACGTTCCTCAGTCCACGTTGGTTGAACCTTTACCACCACCGACAAGACCAATAGAAAGCACAACTCCCACACCTTCCATAACTGAAGCTGACACTTCCGAGTCTCTCGTTGAGAACACACCTCCGCAACCACTCGATGACTCCACGTCTTCTCGTGTTGAGCCTGCTCCACAGCAAACACCTGCTGAATCTCCTGCGGACATTCCATTGCCGTCATCACCTTCACATGGACCCATGTCTCGCACGGACACTCCTGCTGTCACTCCTGAGTTTGTTCCCGTCATGATGCCTCCTCCGACCTCGACAGACTCGACTTCGTTTGACGAAGATGTGCTTTGTGAACAGTTTGAGTCCTTGGCACTCAGTTTGTTTCGCCTTCGACCTGTTGCAAACTCTGATGTTGATGAACATCAACTGAGCAAGCAACATCGACTTCTTGTTGCTTTAGCCTTGCAATCAACCGGGCTACCTTCGAATATTCGTCAAGCCCATGCTTCACCAGAGAAACATGAATGAATTAAGGCTACCGATGCCGAATACAATTCATTGATGCAACACAACACCTGGACTCTGTGTGAACTTCCACCTGACCGTAAACCCATTGGATGTCGATGGATCTTTACGAAGAAGTACGCTGCTGATGGTACTTTGTCACGCTACAAAGCACGCCTTGTTGCTCAAGGTTTCACTCAAGTTGCTGGCGTTGATTACACTGAAGTGTTTGCTCCTGTAATTCGCACTTCGAGCATTCGTTTCCTACTTGCTCTTGCTGCGATGAGCTCCATGCAAATCTGCCACATGGATGTGCAAACTGCTTTCCTCAACGGAAACCTCCAGGAAACACTCTACATGAAGCAACCTCCGGGATATGTCCAACCTGGACCACAGAATTCACACTAGGCCTAGCTAGCTTTCATCTTAACCATCTAATTCACTTTCCAATTTTCCTTCTAGAGTTTATTGAAAAATGAGCTACCAAATGACTAGCGTAAGTCAAGTCTCATTGAATCTTTTGCCCTATGTATTCTCGTGCGTGTATTTCCGTCAAAACTTATCCTTCTAGAAATATCTATTTTGACAGTTTTTGGGGAATGAACTTTTCTTTTTTGAGCATGAAGTTTGTTTTTTGCGAATGAACTTGAAAAGGTGTACAATAAGTTAGGAGGTTGGGAGTCATTAGATATGCACTCATCTTTCTAATCCTGCGCATGAAGTACAACCGCTACGGCAAAGCCAACAAATGCTCCAAATTGCTACCTACTCGGCAATTGAAGCGTCAACATCAAGTCGAAATCAAGCGCATGTGTGTTCAGTTTTATAATCACACACTCAAGTTTCATTCGAAAGTATTTCAAATAGAAGACATGGACGTTGGAAATTAGTTGAAATTAAATTTCATTTGATATCGTTTGTCCGCTATTTCTCATTTTGAACTTGGCCGATCTCAACTTGAAGTGGGATTTTTCATCTTGAAATAGAAAAGGTGTATACGAGTATAGTTGGATTCATGATTCACTCTATAAATATTTTACTCGTAATCCGTTTTTCAGCTTTTACTAATCATCGCCTAATTGCTGAAGCCGTGTCGTCATCATGCAAAGTGGATGCTGGAATAGTGGACTAATTCGCCATATTGATTGGTTATACGTATGCCAATTGAAGTACCATGTATAGTGGGCGTATATTATATATGTCATGTTGGACTTTTGCCAAAAGTGGGGACTATTCTACTAATTTTACCAAAAATGGGACAATTATGCCAAAAGTGGGGGCTGAATGATTGGAAGTGGGGGCCTCATCAAAAAGTTTCAAATGGCCCCCACATTTGAAAATCTTCTTCTCCGTGCCCCCACTAATGGAGAAAGTCAGGTTTCCCTGTCCAAAGTGTGATGCCACATTTGCTAGCAAGCGGAACATGCAAGTTCATCAAAAACGACGCATTTGCAAGGAAAAACGAAACGACAATCTTCGTAAAAAACGGCTTAGGGCCGCAAAGAAGGTAGCGAGGGCAAGGGATGCAGAACGTACTGTAAAATCTCTAATAAGGCCCTCACCTCTATTTGTACCCTCGGTCAGTCCCACGGTTATGCATGAAATGATAAACTGTAACAAATGATAAAGTGGAGCAGATAAAATTATGAAATGTCAACATTGAAGTGCATTAATCATCTCTATCGATCACCAGAGCATCAAAATCATCTAAAAAGTCCTCAATGGCAAGTTGTCGTCGATGTCTATCGATCCGCTTCGACTCGCATGCATTCTTTCAACAAATTGTTCGCCCATTTCCTTGTTCTTGCTAAGCAGCAGTTGATCGTCGCTTCCGAGGAAGCAGCGTTGAAAACTCTTCACGGCAATTTCAGGATTCACTCGAGTCCATGCTGCCTTCAGCCACTCGGGGGCTTTCACACGATTTCCCGAGGTGTAAACAAAATCGCCACTTCGTTTCCATGCATCAATTTTAATGCGTTCTTCAAAGGCTTGAACGACGAGACGTCGGCAGGCTGCAGATAGCCAGTTAAGCCACCGGGAATGACGGCAAAGAATATGTCTTGTGAGTGAAGGAACGCCTTGACATCACGCGAAAGGTGGCTTGGCGCGCTGTCAAAAACCAACAAAAGAGGTCTTGGATGGTACGCAAGGTGTAACGTACATACTCAATAAATGTAGGGCCATTTATCCAAGCATTGGGTGTGGAGCATTGCACAAGGCCATCATGCTTGCGGATCCCCGAAAAGTTGGTGTCTTTCGATCGTAACAAGACATAAGGCTGAAGATTTCTGCCAGTGGCGTTGGCAGCAAAAACGGCCGTGATTCGTGCCTTTTCTATACTGAAGGATCGGATCGGGATGTCGGTGGTTCCACGTATATCGATCGTGGTTTGGTTGGTATGAAAAAAAAAAGATGGCGGTCTCATCAAAGTTGTAAATATTGCATGCAGGAACATTGTGGTCTTGAATGAGCTTGTGCGTATGATTCACAAAGCAGACGGCACGACGGATGATTTCTTCAGGTGGAAGGCTTGGCTTCCTTGTTCCCTTTCGTACGACAAAGTCGTGACGGCCCAAGAACTTCTCCAGCCAGCCGTTTGAGCATTGGATTGGAACATCCATATCCGATGCCAGCTCCCGTCCCCACGAGACAATCAATGCTCGCGTAACACGAAGGTGCTGGCATCGATCATAGATGATCCTCTCAAAAAGAATCTCGTCAAGCTGGGTACTTGTGAGGCTCCTCCCGGCACCTGGAAGCCGCTTTCTGTGTCGATTTGAATTCTTCAGCTCAGCTTCCTTCGATCTCCAGTCTCCAATACATGCAGGGCCCACACCATACTTCTTAGCAGCAGGTCGAACTCCAAATTGCTTGGCAAACGTGATTGCGTCAAGTTTGGTCTCGATGGGTATCGCCTTTGCATTCTTCTTGCTCATCAAGCTTGAATTGAGTGGTTGTACTATCGACACTCTTCATATTTATACCTAAGAAACTCTATATTCATGCCTATACGGAATATTAATTCAAACAGTGTTTTTCTATTTGGACCCCTCCTCGGGGAGGGTAGTAAGTTTGTACCCCCGGGGTCCAATTAGAGGTTTTACAGTAAGCGCAAGAAATACGTTCACAAGTTAAAAACATGTTTTATATGCCAATCTACAGCAAGAAAGTGGGTCGCGTCTGTCAACTGTCAAGACCAGCTCCACGAAAAGTGCTATATGAAGATGAAAGCAGCATACCACGAGCGACATCCTGTGTACGGACGTCCTGAGGGACCTCTGCCATGCCTGTTTTGCCGTAGACCGTTCCTAGACTTAGAGTGAATAAATACTTGAAACCTTTGTTCATGAACAGTTGAGCTCTCAAAGCTACACTTCTCACGCACATTCGAGCACTCCAAGGAACTATCATGTACTGGGCATTTGAGCACTCAAAGCAAATACTGTATGTCATCGGATTTCTCAATATAAAAACTCACAGGTACAGGAGTTATCACTAAATACAGAAACATAGCCAGGTTTGTATAATTTAATATCCTCATGAAATATAATATTTATCAGTAATAAAATCTTTGACCACATCTTTATTAAAGTATATTACTTCAAAAAATGATAATCAAATATTTATAAATTTATACAACTAATCTTTATGAGCTTTTCCAACCGATGTGTATTATATCTTCATCATATCGTGGCTGTCTTGAGGAACCACGCTGACGACTAGCCCTGTGTCGAAGTGATGTAATGTTTTGCTGGCCAAACTTATCAACGTATAAAATCTATTTAGTGTAGTTCTAGTTCGGATGACCTACGTCTAGCTACACACAATATTTGTGTTTCTTTTGCGCAAAACATAGAGAGAAGTCATGAAAGCCTACCAATGAACTTGCTCAAAAGTACCGGAGATTTGCTCAAAACTACAGGAGAAAAGCTTACACAGATTCATGACGGACGCTATACCTGGCGTTCTTTAGTTGTTCGCACAAGAGCGTCTGTTGTGGCCCTTCACCACAGTTTCTGAGCTTGGTCGACGAATTTGCCACAGGCAGTTCCTGGTGGCTTCGAATTCGCTTTGTCTTCGTACGTCCCACGGTGTTCAATGTTTTCAATGGGGGAAGGACATTTCTTGGAACAATTCTCTCGTCTAGCACCAGCTCAACACCGTCTTGACTTCCACAGTCATAGCCCATCAGAAAATTCTTCACCAAGTAGCACGTGTCACATGCATCATAGAGCTCATGGAGATGTTCACACTTGATCAATGCTGCGATGAAATGTCTGCACGGCAGGCCCATTTGTTGCATGTACGAGCACGTACAGGGAACGACCATCCACTTGGCCTATCGAACTATTGATATGGTACTACTATAAATTTGACCAATCAAAATAATTAATTGAAATGTTGCTCTCCGATTGGCGGGATTTTAATTCACGCCAAAGAGCAATTTAAATTGTACGTTGCCTCAATTTTAATGCCATAAATCAAACCATGAAGAAGTACTCGTCGTCACACACGATTGAGGAGCGTCGTCGTGCCCTAGAGTTATTGAAGACAATGTCGTCCTATGCGGTTGCATAGGAGATGAGCATACCGCGACGCACGATACGAAATTGGGCTACCAACAGTGATGCCATAGAAGCTTTCAAGGGCAGCAAAATGCGTAAGAAGCTTAAGTCTGTAGGAAGAGTGGAGATTCTCCCCGACCCTAACTAATGGCTTAAAAGAAGATATGACACTCAAGCGGGCCAAGGAGCGTGCTCGAACATGCACTCACGTTATCAAGTGGATCAAGAAAAACCACCGAGAGTGGCTTCGGTCGCATCTGAGTGACAAGTCCAACGGCTACAAGTCTCTACTGCGGCTTCTCCAACGCTTTTCGCATCGTCATGGCTTTTCTCGCCAGCGACCTGGAAAATTGAAGCTCAAGCAAGATGTGCTGGTGTCGATTCGCGACGAATTTGCGGCCGATTTCCATCGACAGTATGAGGCGTACGACGACTGCTCCAGGTACAATGTTGATGAAACTGGTATTTACTATGAAATGCCACCTCGAATCATTTGGTCGATACGAGGTGGCGATGCAAAGATATTTGCTGGAGAGAAGAATGCCTACCGCATGACTGCGGTGTTGACAATCCGTGGTGACGGCAAGAAACTGCCACTCATGTTCATCATCCGAGGCAAACCCGGCGGCAGAATCGCAACGAATGAGCTTCCGACATATCCTCCCGGCCATTTCTACGCAGTTCAAGAGAAGGCATGGATGGACAGTGTCGTCTGGAGACAGTATCTTGTTGACGTCCTCGAGCAAGACATCGAAGGGCCCTCAGTCGTGATGCTCGACAATTTCGAGCCTCATGTCAGTGTGTCATCCTACAAGGCAATCAACGATATGGGATGTCACGTCTGTGCCTTACCACCCAACTCGACTTCGGTCTATCAGCCCTTGGACGTTGGAATTATGGCGCCGTTTAAGCGCCACATGCGGGACATTTGGCTTGATGAAGACGACATCGACGATGATGAGACTGAGGACCTTGAGTCGCCAACTGCCACCAAGAAGAGACTTGCCCTCATCAACCGCTCCATTTTGGCTTGGGGACGCATCACAGATGATGAAATTTGCCGCAGTTTTGAAAAAGTTTTGCAGCAGTAAAATTATCTTGTTTTTTGTATTGAGTTTGTGTGTTTCGGGGGGTTTGGGGTTTAGGGGGTGGGTGGGGGTTATATAGTCTATTTTAATATTTTATCTTCATAATGAATACAAGTTATTTTATTAATATAATTTAAATTTTATAATAAAATTCGACATTAACAACTGTAAACTTGATCTGAATTTAAATACACTGTCATAAATATATTTTCCTGAATAAAATTTCATATACTGCATCTAATTGGACAAAAGAAAAGACGAATATCGAATTTCACTGACCAATCAGAGGTGACTATTCGTAGGTATTCGAAGTAACTCTGTAGGCCAAGTGGATAGTCGTTCCCTGTTCACATCTTCAAGTCTAAGTCAACACGGTGCTGAACTGGACAACCACGGGAGCTTCGCACAAAAGCCACGGAACTTGTCTTCCTGTGAACGGTGAACGTTCCAGCAAGCTTTTGCTGTTCCTTGATGGCATTTTCTGCATATGGAGTTGCAGTGAGGCCTTTTCGTTCCCACTCTTCGCCTTGCTTTTGACACTCAAATGCTTGATCCATAAACTTGTCCATGTAGTCCTTGAAAAATTGAAGGGGGAACTTCAATCGCGAGGGAATAGCAGCGCCATTTGCTGATTCCACAAAGTTTGTCGTCCTCCAGCCATACATCTTGGTCGATTTCACTATGGCCACATGCATGAGCCATCTGTCAGCAGGAATATCTTCAATGTACTTTGCAATATTGGCATGGGTGAGGGCGAGATTGGCCAAATGGGATGCAAACTGTTCTCTTGTGTCAGCCGCTTGAATACGATATACCATTGTCTTCAAGTCTGGTGGCACGCAACCAGAGAAGGTCGTCAGAATATTACCAACAATGTGTCTTGTGCAGTATCGAACAATGCATCCAAGTTCACTACGTTCGAATGCAGATAGCAACCCTCGACCACGGTCGCTGAACACTGGAACGCCATCAAACTTGATACCTGCTTTCTTCGCATTTTCCAGGAACCAACGACAATTTTCTTCGTCTTCACTTCTGCATAAGGCAACAGCAAGCACAATATTGGTGTTGTTACCAGTGCGTCCAACCAGAATGAGCATGATTTTGCGGTAATTACCATGCTTCATGAACGAACCATCAATTCCTAGCACGCTTTGACCATGTTGTATGTGTCTTGATACCATGGGATTGCTGAGAAAGGCACGTTTGTAGCGTCCTTCATGATCACACTCAAAGGCTTGATGGCTTCCTGGATTTTGTTGGCAAAATGTCTCGAGTAATGAAGGAAGCTTCTTGAAATTTTCTTCGTATTCGCCCAAATTTTCTTCGCGTATCGCTGCTTGAGCTCGATACATCATTGTCTTGCTACATGTCATTGCATTCGTTTGGTGGATCTGACTGATCAGCGAAAGAGCAGGCGTCTTGGGATTCGCCGTAACTGCCACGCCAGCTACTTGGACTTCACTGATCTGACGGCATGTTGGTTTCGAATGGCCAGTACAGCCATGATGACAAACGAGCTATCGAAATAGCCATGGACATCCTTCTTCTTGGATTTCAAGATGCGTACTTCAAAAGAACATGGTGTGGGACTTGAGCAGCGAAATACCACACTCTTCCCGCCGCTGGATGTCTTGTCCACTACGATTCGTTTGCCTTGGGTGAGAACGAAGTCTTGCAGGAAGCAGCGGCATGATTTTCTGTCCTTGAAAATTACGTTCTTGTACAGAGCAAGGCCTAGCCTGGCGGTCCACCTTGCATGGTGTCTTCTTCGTTCACCATGGCAATTCTTGTTTTAACTGTCAGGTCACACTAATTAGACAAATTTCATATTATACATTAAGTTTAACTCTAATTTAAATGATGCCCCCCACTCTTGGAAATTCCCCCATGGAGGGTCAAAAAGCCCAACTTTTGTGAAAGCCCCCACTTTTGACATAATTGTCCCACTTTTGGTAAAATTAGTAAAATAGTCCCTACTTTTGGCAAAAGCCCTGTCATGTTGATCCATTCTGAATATTGGTAGCACAGTTAGCTGATATCAATTATCACTGCATATTTGTCGGCAAGTTACGTGGTCCACTTGTTACGAGTAAAACAATGCGATGGAACAACAAGCGCTCATCCACAAGTAATGTTTAATTACTTCTCTGCAACCTTTGACTTTGAATCCTTCATAAAATTTATTTATTTGATTTCTGTATTTTAACGAAATATGTCAGGGCTCCAGGTTTTGGAAAACTTTATGGTATTTGGTCGGTTCACTTGTGTCTTTCACCTGATAGTTCATTCCACGGTCACCTCAACCATTGATTACATTGTGTAAACATTGAATTCATTTATGCCCCATGATGAACTCATAATTAGAGCATTTACAGTGATCAATTTCGCCTTTTTATCAACACAGAAAACTAATTATTCAATTTAATTGTGATGCTATAAATGCTATGCAGTTTGATTCTTCTTAGATTTTAAGTCCTTGTTTCATCTTCAGAGTCATACGTATCAGAATCATAGTCACTAAGCTCACTAGTCATAGGTGACACGATATTCGCCTCATCCGATCGGATTTTAGCATTTGCATACAGAATAGTAAATGCCGTTGATTTTTCAAGAGTTAACCTGTTTCGTCTTTCTGAATGAATGAAATCATAAATACTCCATAGGAGCCCACTATCTGCTTGTGATATTTGGATTGTAAACACTATTCGTGCTGCATTCGCGAAATTAGACGACAGCCCACGAAATTTCTAATTCCATGTCGCTTATCAAAGCCTCTTCATGTGGAGTAGGATATGCTGCAAACATGTTGCTATTCTATAATTTCCTGTTTAACAATTTCAACATCACTACAAATTTGTCGGCAAGTCACGATGTATCTTGGAAGCATTTCAAGTACTTCGCACAGGTCATTTGTGCACTCAGGAGGAGGACTGATGTACATGCCTCTACCTCCTTTGTTTTTTGGGTCGAGAAAGTACGCAAAACCCATTGTGGGAGTGTGCAGAAAAGCCCAGCGGCTTATAAGAAGTTGTTTTAATTCGTCGTTATTTTTCCAGAGCTCAAATAATTACAAGAAACCAGCATAGACTACATTTATGATTTGATTCCAGTTCTCGCAAGAGTTTCGTTGTAGGCCCAACGATACTTAGAATTTCTTCTGCATTTTCCAATATAATTCATCCTGTACAATAGTAGAATATTCTGTTTTTTTTTCAATTTTGTTTGGATCCCATCAGTCTCTGAAAAACTTGATGATTGAGCAGAGATTCATGCACTAAACGATTCTCAACATTACGCATGACTACATTGTGATGAGTATCCCAGCACGTCCCAACAACAAAAACTAATTCATGAGCAGATTCTAATTCCTTTTCGGCAACCAGTTGACTTGAATAATTCGAAAACGATGAATTATGTGATTCATAGTTTTTTAATAAGCTGTAAGAGCTCCAGATTTTTGGATAACGTCATAGTATTTTGTCATTTGGCAAATATCTTTCACCAACCATTGATTGTATGGGCAGCACAACCATTGCACACAATATGAGGATAATTGGATTCATTAATATTCCATGCAAATCTCATATTCGCGGAATTGTCAATGACTACACTTGCAATCTTATCAATTCCAATTTCAGATATTGTCAATTTCATTCGAAATTGTGAGGGGGGTTCGAAATGTATCGATTTTTCAAATCGATCTGGAAATCGCTCAGTCAATCAGAATCGAGTATTAGCAAAATACACCTACACACACGTTAAATTAATTTGGGACGTTTGCCATACATTTCATTTATACTTGACTTCAGTATGATCGAATCGATTTGGAATAGAATTCGATTTTGGTTCAAAAATACAAATTTAGGTGAAAAAGACAATAATACATCAATAATTAATAAAACAATGTTTCGCCAGTTTGGAATGTATCATCCGCCGACAAAATTTTCCATGTTGCATGTTGAGTGCATCGATTGCAAAATTGAATAACAAAATTGACGAGATGATTTCTGTTCAGGTTGGAAAAGCCATCAGTAGTAATACTAATAAATTCACTGTTTTCAATGTGCTGTAAAGATGATTGTTTGTCAAATGCTGCTGCCTGCTTTAAGAGAGACCCGACAATAGGATTAATATGGACATTTGATCGCTTCCTATCGCCTCGGGATGGAACGATTTTGTTTCACTGGAGACATTTCGACAATTTCGCAAGTGTGAAACCCAGCGCGACTTATTTGATGGGACAATGTGTTGACATGATGAATACCTAGTAACGAGAGCGACCAGCACCTTGCTTGAGGAAGTGTGAGTCGATGCTGGAGGAATCCATGAAAGATTTGGTTATGAAACGACTCCCAAGCATTGTACATGTATAATTAAATAATAGTACACAAATTATACCTGTATAAAGACGTATAGAGCTCTGTACATGTATTTCTATAGGGCGAACTTTAGTAGAGAACGTTCTTGAAGGTTGCAACTCGTCCCGTATCGGTTGACTTGATCTTCATATCGCTCATTGTAGTGACTTTTATTTAGTGACCATCTGCAAGGCGAACTCCACGATTGCAATTCGTGATTCCATGCAGTAGATTGATGTCGCCAGTCATGTGCGCGGTGGCACCACTATCGGTGATGGCTTCATGGTTGTGGAGAATTGTTGCAGTGTTGCATTCATTAGTATCGTTGTTGGGTGTGGCGTACTGGCATAGCTCTTCACTGATGGCTTCCTCAAAGATCAAATTTGCTGTCTCAAGACTCATTGGTGTCGAATGTTGTTTCTATCACTTTGAGTCGCACTTAAACATTGCAACCTCTGTTCCACAATTCTTGTTCCATTTCATGATACGGTAAAAAGTTTCTGAAAGCTCATTACGAATCGAATACAATTCAATTTTTGTTCAATTTTAAGAGCTCATTCGTAAAATTTGTGGTTAAAACAAAGCGTTAGTAAACAGATATCAAGATTAAATTCCACGACGAGATTGCTATCGCAACTTAGGAAGGACATACGGGCAAAAGTCGTCTCAAGTGATGTTCTGCTTCTGACGGAGTGTCTTTGAGATATTTAAGTGGCTCGAGAGGTTTCGGAAATCGATTTGTCGCGTGATAGATTAAGCTAGAAACGCACTAATAAGACCACCTCCAACGGTAGAATGCCAACGCTATTATCCCACTTTGTATAACAAATCGTACCGTTTTAAGCCCCCCCCAACGGAAGAACTGAATGTTCCGTGAACGGTAAAATTGGCCCCTGGAACGCAAAACGGTATAACATTCACTTCGACTATGCAATACAATTTTCTATATAAATGATGAGCCCATATAATTTCTTCATGTATGTGGCCATCTCACAAGAAAAAACAATGCCTCGTCCGTCTTCAGCCTCTCGAGGTGCAAAATTCACCCAAGACGAAGACTGCCAGTTTGCCCGGTCGTGGATTCACATTGACGAAGATAGCGTCAAGTGCTCGGGACAAACGTCCGATCAATTTTGGGCCAGAACTGAGGCGGAAATCAATCTCGACTCTACAGGAGAGAACTGTTCGGAAAGATCCCTCTCCTCCAGATAGGCCCCAATCGTTGATTAATGCAACAAATTTGCCGGTTGCATCGCACTGGCAAGACGAACGCTGTCAAGTGGTGAAGTGGCAGGCCCAAACGAATGTTTGGATCGACAGGGCACACACCCTATTTATTAAGCGCTCAGAAACAACCAGTGGCAAGAAGCCAAGTAGATTTAGCTACGCGCATGTTTGGAAGATCGTACGAACAGTTGAGAAATGGAAGGATTTACGTGTACTACAGGCAGGTCTAAACAACGCAGCAATAAAAATGAGACTAGAAGAGGATGATAACATAGTTCGAGATTATGGAGATAGAAAACGACCAATTAGAGTCAAAGTCGCGAAACGAGCTAAGCTTCAAATGACTCAAGATCCTCGAAACCAATATGCTCTTGTTGAAGCACAACTACTGCAAGCCCAAGGAATGAACCTCCAAGCTGAGTTATCGCGCACGACAGTTCCGACTGAAGGTTTGAACGAAGCTGCTCAAGAATTTATTCTCTACAACAAGCTGCAGTTCTTGCGAAAGCTAACCGAGGTAAAAGAGAGTGCCGATGACGACATTGCATTGTTTGATTCAGAGGAGCAGGCTGCTTCAATAATATTCAAACAGCCTGTTCTGTATTCATCATTTAACGATGAATACTCCTACTCATACAAAATCTTCGTCTAAACCTGTTTTCATCAAACAATAAGGACTCCGAGGAATAGTCGTTGAAGAGACGGCTATGGGCGTGCTCACGGTCTCGCTGGACTGTTCATCTGCCAGGAAGCTGGATCCTCCATGACGACGTGATACTGGATAGAACTGGGCAACCACTAGTTTAGCATCATCGCTCCACAAGGCACTAGCTTCTTGCAAGGACTTTCGCCACGATTCCATCTGCTTCTCGTAATTTACCGTTCTGCTACTGGGGTGAACCATAAATAAATACATTATCGGTTTTAAGATGGTATATAGCTATTTTCCCGCTCTGGATACAGTTCTACCGTTGAAGATGCCCCGAAAAAGTCTCATCTGAACTTTTTGATCATGATATTTTTCGCGAAAATTGTTTATTCGAAACCTCTCTAATAACCTTTATGTGTCATGAAAGTATTTTCCATGCGAGTACTTCACGTAAGAGTTTACTAACTGTGCAAATCTTTATCTGATCTCCCATCGGCATTTGTTAGAGTGGCTGGTCGTCCGACACTTTTGCTGAATACCCTTGTTAGCACATGAAGGTTCTTTTGAACCTGCGCCAATCATTATCGTTGATTTCGAGTGGCATGTTTCCACTTGCAGAAGAGAGGTTGCTGTTTTTTGCAAGATAAACCATTGGACAGAGTAGTACACAATGGGCTCCATTTCTCTGTTTGATTCTCCCCACCAAAACATCCGTGCACAAGCAACAGTTGCACGTGGAAAGATGAAATCATCGGGTATTTTTTTAAGTCTATCCTTCCAATTTAATGCTTGATATTTAGCTGCACAAACAATTTCAGGTGTCGTGCTCTGCTGCGACTGATCAGTCAAAAAATTTCCAGCCGCAGCAACGATTGATTGTAGTACTTGTGGGTCACACGACCCACCTCTATACCCTTTTTTCGATCAGTATCGCAATTTATCTTATATTTCTTGTGGAAATTCCTCAATCAATTCCTTGTTTACTCTCGAACCACGGCAGACCTCAATGTGCGGTGGAATTCCTGTCGCAATCATACATGTGAATTTGCCACCACCAGCAAGTCTTTTTGTCAAGTCCAAAGCCATATTTGGGTCTCGAAACAGGGGTAATGTAACGATAGCTTGACTTTGGGGGAGTACAAGCTTTAAGTAGGGGTTGAAATTAAACATCATACATCATGCAACTTTGAAATATTGTGGAGTGATGGAAATATTAGTTGCAAAGCCTCATCAAGGGCAAATCGTTCTCAATGGGGAAATTGGGGGAAATCATAGGAAGTCCTGCAGTAACTCGTGCAGCAACTCGTGTGCCAAACTGATCTCCAGCACTCTCATAACTTGTGAAATGAAACTACCTGGGAGTTCGTGTAAAATGTGATTGCCCGCAAGCCATACATTTCCTAATGTTTTCGTTCTTGATTCCTACTGCTTGAGCTCATGCACCGTCTTGTCAAGCGAGCTCTGGTCTGAAGAGCGTCGACACTGCGAATTGCCAAACCCCTTGTAAACAGATACTTGGTTTGAAGGGTATTTGCGAAAGAGGATGGTGTGTCAAGGCTGGCCATAGCAATTCAACACAGCCAAAGGCAAATATCAATGCAGTTGTTGAGGTTGGGGAAGCTGGGAGTGATGCTTGGGAGGGGTCGAGGGCCACAAAACCATCCTCTGGCATCTTTGGGCTGGTCGTATTTGAAGCCTCAGGCAGGGGGTGGCAATCTAGCTGGTTCGACAAAATTGGTGATCATAACATGAGCTAGTGAAGGCCTTCTTGAGCTCGTTCTCGGTATTCAAACTAGTCTTGATCTGTCTCCACCTCTGTGTGGGAGAGGGTTGCGCTTAAAATGAAGACTGAGATTTTCGAGTCGGATAGATGTGGAAACCGTCTTAATTCAGCATGATGGTACTGACATATTACGTTATGCTTATATGACAGTACACTGTAGCGATTGCCGTGTCAATAATAATCGTTACACACCAATTCGATACATGCGTAGAGATGTCGACAACCCACTCAACACATCAGTACCCCCGAAATAACGTTTTCTTCTTAGACTTGGATTTCGTTGGTGGGCAAAAAATCCAGCCGAGTCTCCATACTTTGGACAACTGCTTGTAGCGCTGTAAATTTGGTCTTGTCTCTACATTGGTATTGCTTAATTGGTGGACCAAGACTGATAGGCTCGAGCAAATTTTCGAGAGGCTAAATGTAAAGGCTCGTACGCTTCGGCCAGTGCATCCCTTCCTTATTCTCCCAATGCTACACGCTTCAACTTGAAGGCAGCTCTGCCGTCTCTTACGTTTCAAGGAGCCCGCCATATGCCTTCCACACCTAGATATGATGGACGATGAGCCACACTCAAAAATTCCTGGAATGGTTGACTCATTGATGCGAATAGCTCGTATCAAAGTAAGCAATTAACAGAAGTAAAGAATTCGATATCTACCTGTGAGGATTCTGTTGTTCTCTAAAGTGTGTCTTTCATTCGATGAAGCGTATGAGGAGAACTTGTCTGACATGATCAGAGTACCAGGCTTCACATGTTGCTTGAGTATAATAGAAAGTGTGCCCTTGGACTAATCTTTATAATTCGGGCATCCAAACCACTTTCCCGCCGCTCTATCAACCCCCAATCAACCAGCAGTCTTGGTAGCGACGTCCACGGTTGTATTTTTGACTTCTTTTTAAGAGATGTCTAATCTATTTCGACGATACAGCCCTCCCCTCCAATCTACACAACAGTTTCAGATGACAGTTTCATGACCGGTAACCTACCTTTGTATTGCCTCGCGTGAGTTTATCCGAGCTTAAGTCCCACACTCACCGTACAATTTTGACACCGTTTTTCAGCGACAGTGATTTCCTGAGCTGCTTAATTCACCGGTCGCTGAGCAGCCAAGCAGTACAGTAGTGGCACTACTTTTTGCATGCATGTATGGAATTTCTGAATGAAATTTCCAGTTCGGACACTCAGCTTGCTTTTTGAGCATGATGCTCGATGACATCGCCGTCTGATTTCTGAGAGGCGCATAAGATTCCCCGCATTTTTGCAGTATTGAATAGATTTGAGGAGCCCTGCCTCCGTGCACCACTGGATGAAGCGTTCATCCGTTTTCATTGCGGCTTGAAGCGAATCATAGGAGGAATGCTTCGAGTTCGACATGTCGTAGCCGCTCAAGGCTACTGTCGAAAATATGAAGTGAATATGGGGAGGAGTTGCGGCGAGTTACCTCGATTGAAATCGCCCACCCAAAGTTTCGCGGTTGCTTTCATTATCCGGGCGATTTCTCTATTCTAATCCGGATTGTTGAAACAATTTTTATTTATTTGAATTGAATACATTCTAGATATCTCGAATCGCATTTCTTGATCGCTTTGCCATTACGTCCCTTGGTTTCAGGAGTACTCTTCGATGGCATGTATACTCCATGAAGGTTGCATGCCAAAACAACTAGTCGAATATGTAAGTTCTTGTCTCGGACTGTACAAAGTCAAGTGACAGCATAGACATGCTTTCGGGCAAAAAGATTGATTGCTGCTTGGGCCTCTTTAGGGGTATCAAAGATTGGTTTGGGATATACAGGGAATTGGTGCAATGGGGAAGCTGGCATCATCACTGTGTTTCTATATAATTGGCAACGATGTTGTGATGCTTTGCTGCATGCGATTCAAGATATGAAGACTTCATATGTTTTGCAGTAACAACAATAACATCATGACGTTAATAAGATTCCAATAGTTAGATCTATTTAAGGTTACGAGAGACGACCCCTAGGTCAAAATACAGAGTGGAAATCAAGTAAATGATATTATCATTTACTTATTCGACTTGCATTTGTAGCCAGGGCCATAAACCGTGAACAGTTCAGAGCATGAGCATTTTCTTACCGTGGTGGAAAAAATTACAATTCTTGAACACTCTCTTCGAACGATGGTCACGGTTCACAAAAATGCCAAGTCCCTCACCGAGTTCAATTGTGCTCAGCCCGTCAATTCAAGCCAGTTTGTTCTCGAGATAAATGCTGAGCACCTACGTCGGATCAGCGGGCATGTCAAACACATGTATCGTTCATAACACGTCACAATATCGCCTTCACACAAGTCCAGCACTGCAAAAACTCCATACCCGGTAGTTGAAACATTCGATTCCTTCGAAGGCACTATCGGATTGTCGACTCCATATGTGTCAAGACGCTGGCCATCAGCGAAGGAAAACAGTGTGCAGTGCTTGGAGGGAGCTTCTAGAGCTCAAGCCTCTGACTGTTGCCCACTAAATCGGACCTTGCATAGATGTGCCTGCTGGTTCTTCTCTTCTAGAGTATTTTTTTCTTTTGCGCTCCTCTTTAAAACCGTGTTTTCACTTATAGTGCATACGGATGGCATCGTATTCCTTCAGTTTGTGGCCACACTTGGGGCGCTTGGAAAGATGGAATTGCCACGGACAGGGAAGATGGGCCTTCTTTACTTGGAGAAGACAGTGTTTCGTCCATTTGACAACATTTCGCGTTTATTGTATTCTAATGTATGATTTTGTAGTTGAGAGCGGTTAGATCGGCGTTGTAGATTTCTATGATATTCTTGTTCAATACCTTGTCTTGAATCATGTTAAAAATTCCAGAACAGCTTCACCGTTGTTGTCGTTGCACAGCCCATTCATTCGCGTGCACACGTCTCAACGATCCATAAAACCGAAAACTGGCTTTGAGCTGCTGAGAAGATAAGCAGATACACTTTTCCATAATGACTTTATAGTGATAGGAGCAATAATAACAAAAAGTGGTATTCTTCTTTAGTACGGCTAAATCATCATTTGCTAGTTTATATAATGACACCATCGTCATACATTGATATGATGTGACACCCATTGAGTCATTTGGACCATTTGAATGGGCGACATGATGCGGCAGCACCAGCCATTAGCGGGTGTCAATTGTTATTATAGGCCATCATATAGGAAGTCATATTCTACAAACAGAAACACTTGAAGTAGAGCTGGGCTGACAGAAATTTTATAGGTTGACCAAAGGTTGCTCATTTTGTAACCTGCCAAGTCGTGTCAAGCTGACGATGTTAAGGTGCAACTTAAGGAGGATGATTACACAAGTTTAACTTCGCAGCTCCGGAATATCAATGGTCCACAAGACCCAATGTGTCGAAAGGAGGGATGTAATAGGAGTTTCACACTATCAATTTTGATAGTGTGAAACTTCTATAAACCCAATACATTTATAGCCAATCGTATACTTCTATTCTCAAAATTGTTCAACCTATAACAAGAATTGACACCCTCTAGGGGTGATGCGCATCTTATCATGAGAGTGCAGACTCTGTCGTGCAATCTTTCCACAAGGTTACATGTAGTATTAAGTACTTTCGCTCAACCACACGCCCAAATCAATGGTCCATCGAATGCTAAGGCGGTTTGGTATTGTAATTTTCAGAGGGTGTTCGGCTGGTTAACAATGTCGTGATGTATCAAAGCAAGGTTGTACCATGCGACGGAGTGCATGCAAGAGGGGCATGAGTATGAACAATCCGCTCCCAGTTAGCTTTGTTTGCATGTTCATTCGACAAACAGGCAATCAAGCTGAGAGTTTGCGGAAGAAGATCTCCAAAAGGATGGCTAGTGTGAAATGTCGCGAGGTCCATCAGCAACTATTAGTCGCAATCACAAGGATGTAGACTGGCACCTACAGAGAAAATCTATGTGAGCGTGTGAGTCAAAACCGGAATCAAAGGTCCAGATTAAGTCCACCAAGCTCAAACATGCCCTTTCGGGAGAATTGCCCACCTCCACGGAGACTTCGATGAGCACTTTGGCACATCCTCAGTTGGAGACAGCTGATATATCCCTAAGATTGGAGCAGGGGTAAAAAGATCCATGGAGTTGTTTCAAGCTGTAAACTTTATGCGATATTCACTACAATGATTCCTTGGCGATCTCTTCCAAGTAAGATGCGATAGCATCATAGCCATGGGCTTTTGCTTGTTGAATCGCAGCCGCCAAGTTGCTTGCGACTTTGTTGGCTACCAAATAATGCACAACGTCTTCGTGGCCATTCGAAGCAGCGTATGAGAGAGCTAAAGGCGTGCATCCTTCGCTTCGATGGTTCCGCAGAAAGTCAAGAATGGAGAGGAAGCCCTTGGCGGCGGCCCAAGTCATCGCTTGTACAGTACATCCTTCGCTTCTATTGTAGTGTAAAAACTTCACAATGTCGAAATGTCCACCCAAAGCAGCCCAGTTCATCGCTTCTTTCGTGCATCCTTCGCTTCGATGGGTGTGGAGAAACTTCACAACTTCCAAATGTCCATTGCGGCATGCCAGATTCATGGCCATTTTTGTTGCTCCTTCAGTGCGAGTGTGGTGCAAGTATTTCACAATTTCCAAATGTCCATACTGTGCTGCGCCATCCATGGCGCCTGTCGAGCACGCGTAGCCTCGGAGATGTAGCATTTGGACGATATGGATATGCCCATGCCGCGCTGTACAATCCATTCCGCGATGGGATGCTCCTTCCCGTCGATGATCGAGTAAAAACTCCACGACGGCGGCATGGCCGTTGCTAGCGGCTTCATCCACTGCTTCGGTCGTACAGCCTTCTCGCCGTCGTTCGTGTAAAAACTTCACAACTTCGATGTGCCCATTTTCAGCAGCGCCATTCATGGCAGCTTCCGTCGCAGTCGAGTCGGCGCGGCTATGGAG
The DNA here is from genome assembly GCA_021527685.1 of Aphanomyces euteiches. Taxonomy (NCBI): domain Eukaryota; phylum Oomycota; class Saprolegniomycetes; order Saprolegniales; family Verrucalvaceae; genus Aphanomyces; species Aphanomyces euteiches. The sequence goes on from JAJGMV010000012.1 coordinate 179,015, forward strand.
GTATTCCACGACAGTTAAGTGCCCATGGGTCGCTGCAGTGTCCAAGGCAGCTTCGGCATTCAGTACGATTCCATGTGTGACGAGATATTCCACAAGTTTCAAGTGTCCATGCTGGCATGCCACGATCAAAAACTGCAGTCGGAATGTGGTCAAGCCAAACGTTGTGTGGAGAAACGTCAAGAGTTCCAGCTCGTTAGCCACGATAGCATACCGCCCGACGATGTCCTGCATGTAAGGTAGAGCCGCAAAAAGCTTGGGAAGTCGAGAAAAACCATAAGTTTTCAGCCATGGTGAAAGCAAACTGTCCACCCGATCGTCTTCCATTGGCTGGGCGGCGACCGAGACTTCGACGTTGGTGCCATTGGGCAGTGCCATGACGTGCTTGGAGTGACGTGGCGGCTTGAGAGCGCAGAGAGGACGCATGTCGATGAAAATCCCGCCTTGGAACAAAAAAATCAGGCTTAGAAGATCGACTGATTCAACCACAGACGGCCATGGTGTCCGCCGATGCCGCTTTGGCGATGTCATTATCGAGAACAATAAATCCTCCATAAATTAATATTTCCAATCATAAATCCATCGTCATGAGAAAGGACTTTCAGCTCGAATCACTGATTCATCCAAATTTTTCCTGATGGAGAAAATAGATACGATGGCAATGGAGCCACATAGATCTCTTGGTTTGGCTGCAGTTGTATTGCAGGCTTCATCGGGTTTCATCAACCTTCAAGAGAGTTTTTCATCAACCAAACGAATACCTCCATAAAATTATATTTTACGTGACATAAACGTCAAGATTTTATCCATGTTGTAGTTAGCTAAGGAGTTATAGAGACATCGGATTCTTTTGTTTCTTCACGAACACATTGGCGCTTCGGCGGTGATTGCTCATTGTTATTGCAATCTTTGACCGAGTCCAAGTCCCCCGATGGAGAGCTTATCGCAGGTATTCCTCTCTTTGCTCCCCCTGACATAACTACGTCACTGGCGTCGCTCTGGGCAAGTTGGTTGATGCCCCCTTGCACATTACAGTCTGCTGGTGTTGTAGCGGGGGCTGGGGTTTTATTCGCTTCGGCTATCTTCTTAATTTCCTACATAAATTTTCTGTCAAGAACGAAGCCATTGGAAGCTTACTGTCGTTGGAATGCTCCAGTCGAAGATATCATCGCTTTGAAATCCATTCTTGGCAAATAAGTCGCTGAACAGACCTCTCAACAAGTCATAGTCTGGTTTGTCTTCAAAGCGGAGAGCTCCGACGTGTTCAAAGTAGGCACAGAATTCATCAGGACAGCCTTGGCACAGAGATTCAACCGACGTGTTTATCTTCATCTTCAGAGCTGCTTGTTCGTTCTTCTCGGCGATTTGCCACGGCAAACTTCCCCGCAAACAGTATAAAAGTACATAGCCAAGGGATTCCATGTCGTCACGACGGCTTTGCTCCATGCCCTTGCTGGCATTCTTCGATGCAAACCGCTGCGTGCCAATATGACCAGCCTTGTCATGATATTTGATATGTGCGTTCGTTCGAGAGTCGATGAAGCGCTTCGCCAGACCAAAGTCAATGAGGTAGCAGACATTCGCGTGGTCACCGAGACCCATTAAGAAGTTCGCGGGCTTGATATCGCGGTGGAGAAACTTCTTCGAGTGCATGAACTCCAATCTCGAGATCAACTGGTTGGCCAGCATCAAGACTGTCTTGAGCTGAAAGCGGCCGCCACAGCGTTCTAGCAGATCTTCCAAGGATGGACCAAGGAGGTCTGTCACCATGACGTAAGATTTGCCGACGTAACCATACCAGTGTACTTTGGCAATTCCCTCTGCAACAGAGTCAGCAGGGTTTGATGACGACAGACTTCTTCCGGCCAGGATTAAATAAATTCTTGACTCGTACATCAGTTGACTCAACACGGCCCTTGCTTTGTCTTGACGCTCAATCTTGACGGCAACTTGTTCCCGCGTTGCTACGTTTATTCCGTTATGGACATGTCCAAAGCCACCACTGGTGATTCTCGATCCTAGGAGGAACTGGACGCTGTCGTCACCGAATTGCGAAGAGCCTGGAGTTAAAGACGTCATGGACAGGCCTACAGCGATGTCAAGGACGGTGCATCACGGGGAAGAAACCTTGTCGATGCGCGCCTTTCTGGCAAAAACAGAAATGAAGATCGGCAGTTGTGGAACATCCAAAGCAGTGATGGGCATCGGCTGGCCGAACCCGCGATCAGCCGTCAACCGCGGCTGGCCAGGGTTTTGGTCGGCTGTGGCAAAAGTTTTTTGGCCATTTTTGGCCTCGGCTGGCTGCGGTTGGTGGCAACATTCAGCTGGCTCGGCGACAAGAGAAGACATGTATACAAAAATCAAGTTAAAATATAAATACTTCAACAATAAATATTAAAACATATTATATTTGACAGGCTTGTGTCATTTTGGTTTCATGTTTTCACTCCGGTTTGGGTCGGCTCGGTTGGGGGCGGCAAATGTCGGTCGGCTGTGGATTTGGTTGAGCTTTTTGACCCCAATGCCCATCACTGATCCAAAGAATGATAAAATATAAATATTCGGAGGTTTCTGGGAATTGAACATGGACGCTGTGTTGAACTCGTGACCACATCACTGCTTGCTTCGTCTCCCGTTCCAGGCTCGTCCGTTGCGCGCAACTCATGTAGTCGTTAGCGCGAGTGAACGACGCTATAGTCCAAACGAATTCGAACACTGACTCGGACAAGTCGAGAGGCCATATCGTCTCAAGCTCACATCAGGATCAATGATACCGCTCAGTTCAGGAGTGTCCGAGCATGAAGCAAACTCACAGGTAGTGGAAAAAGGAGTCACATGCGCATCCTAGCTCGTTGCTTAGTGTCTTCTACGCGTGTGTGGCATGGCAGGGAGCAGATCAATTGAAGTGGAGTATGTCATTTGAGTTCAAATCACATCCGCAAACATTGCCGCAGTGAAAGGAGATGAAGAAGAATTGCTGCGACAGACACAATCACGTTATCCCAATCATAAACGTCGTTCGTCAGTTGTCGTAGAAGCCATCTAGGTCATCGATGGAAGCGATGTCGTGCTTGTCCAGAGGGACGACTTGGGTCAAGAGCTTGGCATTGTCGGCCACGTGATGCAGGGATGTACTTCGTGGGACGACTCCGATCTGCTGCTGAATGAAATACGACAACACGATCGCTGGAATTGACGAGTCGTGCTTCTTTGCAATAGACGCCAACACCGCATTCTCCCAGACGACATTGCGTCCGACAATCGACTCCCATTGCGTTCCCAGTGACGAATAACTGAAGACTGCAGCACCATGGGCTTTGCAGAACGCCACTTCAGCTCGTGCTTGGTGGAACGGATCGATCCACATTTGAACAACATGTGGCTGGATTCGAGCCATAGACCACAAAGCTTCGAGCTGAGCCAAGTCAAAGTTCGAGACGCCAATCGCACGAATAGTTCCAGCATCCACAAGCGCCTCAAGTGCTCGCCATGCTTCTCGCCAATCTCCCTTGGGCTTGTTTTGACAATCGCGGATGCCCGAAAAACAAGCAGGGTAGTGCAAAAGGACAAGATCCATCACATCCGTGTGCCACGACTGGAGCATTTCTTGCACGGCAGCCGGGACATCGCTGAGAAACCCAGGATGTACTTTGCTCGATAAAAAAACATCATTTCGTTGGACCTGGCCGTCTTGAATGAGACTTTGGAGAGCGTCTCCTGCGGATACATCGTCGTACCATTTCTTGGCTTGTGCGCCGTCGAAGAAGCGAAACCCGTGCTCGACATGCATCCGCACGCTCTGCTTTGTCAGGTCGCCACGCATTCCCGCGAGTCCCATTCCAACTAGAGGCATTTCAATCCGATTGTAGAGCGTAATTGTATGAGGAGAGCACGTTTCCACGGAGCAAACGGTCTCGCCGCCCACGACGGCGCATACTGTCACAAGGATCGATGCCCAAAATGACATTTTCAACACTAATTGTGATTGTGTTGCATCTTCTGCCAATTACAATGGAATAAGAACATTGTCACTAAAATCAGGTATTTTGACTTTATCAATCGCATATTAACATAGTATGTTCTTAAATCGAGGTAATTATTTGTATTGAGATAAGGTTCTGGAGCTTTCAGCCTGCGCTTCCCTTAGATAGAACTTGCATGTACTGCCCGGATGACGAGAGATCCAAGTACAGTACATGTGTATGTGTCATCGCCTTCTCAAAACCCACTTCGAGAAAGCATTCGTTCAATGACTGAGTCTGGAGTACAGCATACCAGGTTTGGGGGGGTATCTTGAATACACCTCGACGCAACAGAGTAATCCTACCACGGCTATCAGTCATCTTAGTCTTCTTCGAGAAGAAACGTGCTCGTGAAATTATAAGCCTAAAGGTTTCAACAGAAAATGTGAGGATTCCCCCCCTCGACCCTTGAAAGCTCCCCCGGAGAAGATTTTTGAGCTTACGAGTAGAATTTTCATGTTAACTCTTAGTAGCACCAAGGGCTTAACATTCTATCACTTAGTGATCTTTCCAAGGTCTGAAGAGAGTTTGAAGACCCCCATGACGAGTTGAGTGCCATTGGAAAGGCAATATTAAATTACAAAGGAGCTGTGATTTTCTATATTTCTTCCAGATAAGTTTTCCGGATAAAGATTTTCATCCGGATAATAATACAGTACTTCAAGTTGACGCCACACTTCCGATTTTCTACCAGAGAGAGAAGATGCAGCGCTTCTTGCGGTACGCGACAACCTCGACGACTTCCAACAAGCGCGTGCGGCACATTCCAGAGAGAATGCAGTTTACTTGCGAAGGAGAAAGGACTCAAGGACAACCGACGACACTTTTGGGCTTTTTAGAGTACTCGATCGAGGTAGAATCACTATGTTCTCAGCAGCACTTGACATTTATGAAGGGTCGCACGATGGACATGCACCGCACGTTTGTAGATCCCGCTGGAAGAGGACAAGGAATTGCAAGGCTATTATGTGACGAAGCGTTTGCGTTTGCAAAGACTAACGCGTACGATGTGAAACCGACCTGCTCATACATATTTGAAACAAAATTAAGCTTGTTTGGCACACCATGCAACTATTTGATCGAGGATGTCGTCGCGGCAAATGTCATGGAGGAGCTCGTGGTAGACATTTGGGACCAGATGCATTTCTTTGACAGGACTTGAAGCTCGATCATACAGCATTGCGCTCCCAGCAGGACATGTCAACACATCCAGTTCCCCGTGGAATATCAACAGAGGTATCTTGATCGACGGCATGATTTGCGCCGCAGCTTTGACTGCAGCAATGAATTCACTCAGCCAACGCATTGTCGGTCCTAGGGATATGAACGCTTCATTCTTTCGAACTGGTGAGCATACCTGTCTTGTAATTGAACGAGTCACGGATGGAACGTTCTTGCTCTCGAGGATCCGTGACAACTTTGATGCTTGGATTTGGTGGTCGAGCTTTGGGAAATATGACGCTTAAGATCGATGAGAAAAAGTCGTCCGTGGGTGAGATCGACTTTGGGTCGAGAGTAAACGCTCCAGAACACATGATAGCGCCATTCCAGCTCACATCGGGATATTTCTACGCAAATTAAACAGGGAAATCCCACAAGAAACATACATGAATCATGCGGAGACACACAAGACCTCCCATGGAATGACCGAGAAGAAATCGAGGAAGTGAAGCCAATTTAAGTCCCTCTGGGAAATGCATCATGGACTCCTGGACGTGGGCCGATTCGCTTGTCAGCGACAGTGTATCGCGAACAAACTCAATAAAATCTTGCTCGTAGTGCTCGAACCGCTCGACGTACAAGCGCTCGCCTTCGCTCAATCCATGACCCTAGAGAAGATAGTCATATTCATCCTTTCCTTTTGCGCCATAGATGTACTTGATGATCAATACCAAAGACGGCATATCCACTGCTTGCAAGCTTGCTCGCACAATAATGATACCTCTCGATATGTTCATTGTATCCGTGAACAACAAAGATGACGCCTTTCCATGGTGTATTGCCAGGTGGAAGCCACCATCTTGTCCGCAGCCAAAGTTTGCGGTCCGCACTGAATCTATAATGACGGTGTCCTGGTGCTCCATGGGGATCATACGCGTGGGTAATGGCACGGCTGGGTTCGTTTTTTGGATTTGACCATTCATAAAGCTTCTTGAGCATTTGAATGGTCAAATAGACGAGCAACGCTCGGCCCGCGATGTCGATCGGTGACGCTGGAAGAAGAGCTTCGAGTCCCCACATACCTTTTCAAAAATGATGAAAAATGACAAAAAATAAATCATGAAAATAGAAAATCATTTGAAATTGACAGTGAATTACTAGTACTTCGAAGTAAAATATGAAAATAAATAATGGAATCAATAGAATTAATTGAAGCGAGAAAGTCCATTGGGGGCTAAATATCTCACCATGCTATGACATTCGAAGTACGTACGGAAGCCAAAGGACTTGAACGTATTATCACTTTGTTTCGATCTCGTCGTTTAGGGATGCTGATGTAAGCTTCAGGTATTTATGGGGCTCCTGGAATCCCTGGGTGGGTAGACGAGTTAGGAGAGAAGCTTGCGTTGGTTTCGTGTGGTTGATATTTGAAATGGTCTTTGCTAGGCGTCGATGTGGCCACCGAGGGGCGATATTCTTTCATCTAGCATTAAACTGGGGTATTTATAAGCTCCCCAGATGCCCAAGGGAGTCGCTAGTGTTATAGAGAGCCTCCCTACACTAAGAAGATCTCCCCCTGCTCAAGGTCTGGCACAATGCTCGAACTGTTCAAATTATATCTGTCTCATGATTTTCAGTACGTTGACTGAAAGGTGCCTTGACGTTCTGGTGAGACATTTGGTCTGGCGACAATGCATTTGACGGGAAACCTATGGTGAGATATCCGTTGCGTCCAGAGTCGCGCCAGTTGTGAGATCGCTTATCGAGTGAATCACCCACAAACTCAGTGACGAGTTCAACGATTGCGCGACTTGCGCGACTTGCAGTCATCACGTAGCTTCTCCACCTACAGTACTGGTAGAATCTTGCACGAGATCGTAAAATTCGCATCCAACTCGTCGTACAGCACCCCCGGCGCATCCAACTCGTTGCGGCACAAACCCTTTGCATCCTTGCTGAAATCTCATGTCGTCACGCATCGTAAAGATGCAGACGACTGGACATGCGCTCGTCGGGTCCTCTGCCGCTACTGGACTGCTCGTCGTCGTCCCACGGCCGAGAAAAAATATGCAGGCTGCGCGCCACTATTAAATGGAATAAAGTTATTATTGATTTGATACGAATTTCCGGACCATGCGCAATCGAATCACGCCGGTAGAACCGATCCCAAATCGCTCTGATTGGTCAATTTCAGTATACTAGCCTTTGATTGGCTGAAATTTGGGTGCAGACATTTCAGGACAAGACGAGGAGTTCACTGTCAGTGCTCTCATGGCGCATTGCATAGATCAAGCAGAACTTCAAGACTGCCCCTCGAGGAAAACAAGGCCCTCTCAGAGCAACTCACAGCAGTCCCACGAAGATCAATCATCTGTGCCGTCTTCACTCTATCACACGCGTCGATGACATTGGTGATCGATTCGACAAATCGCTCTCAATTCGGAAATTTACGAAAAATCGACAATAATGAATGTCAATTTGAATACAAATTTTCATACTAATAATTTTATAATTTATTGGAATTAAATTGGGCCAATCAAATGCAATTGAAGTTGAACTGCAATTTTTTCATTTTAAAATAGCACCGAGAATGCTGGAATCGCTCTTGACCGTCTCGACCATCGACATTGCAGGACGCGCCGCACTCCTCTTCCTGTCGTTTCAAGCAGCATGGAAGCTTTCGTCGTGGGCAGATCCAAGAAATGAGTTCCACCGCACGAAAGAAAACTCGTTTGATCCGCATTCGGCGGCAGGACATCGTCAGTATAGATTCAATGCGGATCGTAAGCTCTGGCTTCGCACAAGATGGTGGCTCCCCCCTGCCAGTACAGAATGGAAAGGCGTTATCTTCATCGTCCACGGATACAATGAACACATTGAGCGATATCACTACTGCGGTACCAAGCTCGCCGAGAATGGCTACGCCGTCTTTGGTATTGACCACCAAGTAAGAAGCGACAAAGTCTATGCCTGTACTCAAGCAAATATGTGTAGGGCCATGGATTGAGTGAAGGTGAACGCTTGTATGTTGAGCGATTCGAGCATTACGAACACGATTACATCGAGTTCGTTCGTGACACACTCGCCTTGACAAGCGACTCGGCTCACGTCAAAGAATCGATGATGCACTTTCCCGACGGACTCAAGCTGGCTTCGCTTCCTCGTTTCCTTCTAGGCCATTCCATGGGAAGTCTTATCTCGCTTCAGCTCATCCATGTACAATATACTCACACTGCACATGGTATCTTACTCCACATTATAGAACCACTCAGAACTTCAATGGAATGGAGCAATTATGTGTTCAGGAGCATTCCAAGTCGATCCAAAAGCTATTTCGCCGATCGAGATGGCCCTTTCATCCATATTGAGTGTTGTCTTGCCGAAATTCCGCCCTCCGAATCCAAGCTTGTCGGTTGTCAAAGATCGAAGCGAGCATGAACGATCACTCCGCGATTCTTTCAATTATAAGACAGGTACAGCTTTATGGTTGTCTGCTGGACCATCTAACACTTCATAGGTCCAACTATGCGCTGGGCTGGCGAATTCATTGAAGCCATGAAGCGCGCCCCAGCCCTCATGCCTTCGATCCACACCCCGCTTTTGATCTTCCACGGCGAAAACGACGCTGTCACACCTCTTGCTGGGAGCAAGACTCTGTACGAGAAAGCTTCGAGCTCCGTCAAGGAACTTCGCTTAATGCCCAACATGTTCCACGAGCTTATTCACGACTCGTGTCGCGATGACATGCTGGATGAAATCATTACTTGGTGCGATCAACGGCGTGACATACTTTAGATATAGATTGGTCAATCTTATTGTAATACTTGTATCGAATTCGATCCATAAGATCCGAGCGTTGATAGAATGGAGCACGATTGCAGCACATTATCTTCCTCCCGAAGTCAAAAGATTGTCCATTCCTCTTTCCTGTGTTTCTTAGCTGAGCGCGGCATTACAGTATGGATTAGCCTGCGCGAAGTAGCAGGGGAAGAAATGACTTTGCCTAACTTCACTTGAGACCTTGTTCATTTTACAAAGTTCTTTCATGTTATCACCACGACCTTTGTGACCGTTGTCTCTTTCCATGCAGGACTTATGTGGCTGTATCGAAGGGAAGCTTACGTGCCTTGATCGTTGTCAGTGGTTGTGGAAACGACACTTGAAAGTTGTGCACCCATACCATCACGACTCGGACATTGAAACCATTCGGACACTGCTTCGGACAAGAAAATATCCCACTCAATAATAATAAAGTTCGATACAAACAGTAAGCATTGAATAAATTCATTAAATATAGTTGTCTAAGGAATTATAATAAAAGAACTTGCTTGAAATATTGATGGTATTGTAAAATTAATTATATTTTGACAGAAGTACTCCGGATGGGAAATGGTAGTTGTTGCTTCGATATTCGAAACCAGCAACAAGGTGGCTTTTATGGGCTATTTAGAAATGCCTTTAACGGCCTGTGGGCCGAGAACGAGAAATTCGAAGTTACGTTGTGCGCTCGAACTAAATTCATGTGTGCTCTGCGAGGCAAATTGAAAAATGAACCTCTCGACGTTTATGAGAGCAACCATCCGCATAATCAACCGACAAAGGAACGGTTAATTATGCGGATGAATTAACTTTCCTCCTCAACAAAAATATCTCATGATGAAACGGAAACAAGAAAGATTTGGATCCACCGCATTGTTACTTTGCGGCAGCAGTGGCAAGTGGCGTGGCAGTGGCAGTGGCTCGTGGCAGAGGCAAGTGGCGTGGCAGTGGCAGTGGCAGCAGTGACAGCGACAGCCTCGACGCCTCCGCGAACGACAACCGTGGGGAGGCCCCGGCTAGAGTCGCTGGGGGGCTAAGATCCATAATATTATTCCTTATTTTTGTCTTTTCGTGGTTGTGTTGCGGGTAGTGTGATTCACCACCATTACCCGAGTTTAAAAGCGACTTCTAGTTAGGGGGGGCTAACTAGTATAGAATTTGACATGTAAAATCCTCCCACACTGTAAAAAGTGGAGAAAATCCTGCGGTGGTCCCGCATGGTACACTAACACATTACAATGCTTCTCAATGGTAATATTTCGTCTTCAATTTTCAGTGTTAATGTTGTTTACTGTTTAGATCTCCTTTTTCGTCGTCACTATGGTATTGATTTATGGCAATGAAATGGTAAACAATTTCCCTTATGTTGAAGCTTAATGCAGTTAACTTTCTAGGCCACCGACACTTAGATTAAATGCAATGAAATGGTAAACAATTTCCCTTATGTTGAAGATTAATACAGTTAACTTTCTAGGCCACCGACACTTAGATTAAATGCAATGAAATGGTAAACATTTGCTCTTATGTTGAAAGTTCATGCATTTTATTATCTAGGCTCTTTAAATTCGCTACGATGAGCGACAAAATAGTAAGCTAAGCATCTCCTTTCATTGCAAATGTTAATACAGACTCCCTCTCTAGGATTAGCGTACAAGAAATATTTTGATAATACACAAGAAGTTGATAATAACGCTTAGTACAGCTGCAACTTGTTTATAGTGCTTGATGGCGATGGATCCTCAATGAGTCGCGCGCGGAACAGCAAGTCAAACTGCTTTATGTGGGCATTCAATGCACCAGCACTGTGCATCTCGCGGAGATGCTTCAAGCAGGCTCCACCCGCCTTAGCTCGTATCCCTTTGCCTTGTAAGAATAATATCATGTTGCTCTGCGGTTCGTCCTAACGTCAGAGCGTCATCGCGGTAGCCAGCGCTGTTTTCATGCAGACGGTATCCACCATTGATGAAGAGCCGCATGAAGTCCACAAGCAATTTCGTGTCCGAACGTCGTTGTCGGCTTTGATGGTTGTGATGGTCGACTTGGCTCCATGGGCGTGGTTCGAGTGTGAACCATTCAAACCACATCGTGGATGGCATGATGCTTTCACCTCTTCGCTTCTTAGCAGGTTTATTGGATGTGCTGTGTATAGCAGCCGCATCGGGCTTCACAACTCTTTCGACCACCGCTTCTTTGGCAGCGTTGGAAGATGATGCGAGCTCCACTTCGATAAGTTTGATGCGGTCCAGCAATCGCTTGTTTTGCTCGGTAAGAACCTCAATCATGTCCGTCTGCTGCTCAGCATACTTGTTCAAATTGGCCTTCTCACTTGCATCGGTAGGTTGCATCTTGTGATTCCGTAGCAGTGTTCCCCACGCGATCAAGGCTTCAACATCTATGTGTGCAAGTCTGGCTGCGTTTTCAATCTTGATTACCAGCGGCGCCGTGGAGCACAACGCTTTGAACATAGGATATGAACGCAGAAGGTGGCCCATAAGAAATGTGGCGACTTCGCCGTTGATGTTGAATTTCTTCTCTTGCATACCGACGCACGCAGTGAACAGTCTTTCTTGGAGACGCGAAACGTCAACGCGAGTGACTGCATCCAATGCATCCAACGTAGGACCCATAACACTTGCGCTTGCAGGCCATGAACTCAAAACTCGCGCCACTTTTTGGTCTTCGTTCGAGGTATTGAAAACGTACGCAAAGGCCTTGTTTGTAGCAGTCATGTTCCAACTACCCCGGTCGAAGATCCATTGAGGGGACAGCTCCGCCGAGCTGTTTGCATGTTGTGCTCCACCGCGGCGGAACGAATGTGACGTCAATTCGGCCTCAATCCCAGCGGGCTTGGATATGCGGTTAAGAAGCCGATTAATATGGCTGTGAACTCCCGGTAAAGCAGTCAATTGTGTCACTGACTTCTTCACTTCAACGTCAGCTTTGGGTGCTGACGAAGAGTCTGCACCAAGGGAACCGTTCAATAAATCCATTAACGGCATGGATGGAACGCTGTCCAACTGGATTTGGTCTTGGCTGTCAGGAAGATGGCCGAGCAGCGCGACATCAGGAGTCGTTTGCATGACAAGAGCTGCAGCAATGGAGGTAATAGGGCAAGCCAGGTAATTTTCATCGTAATATAATAAAAGCCCTTGCTCTTCTGAGGTCTTCATTCTCATCAGGCGCACAAAGAGGACACCTCCTGCGGAAACGGTCAGGTTCGTCTTTCGCAGGGAGGACAAGTCAGAAGCACGGCCAAAGAGGTAGTCGGTAGCATTCTTCGCAGTTGAATATTGATGGACCATGAGGGTTCGTAAGTGATCTTTGGTACATGCCACTGCTTTCTTGACAAAACCTCCTTTGTCTCGCTTCATGCAGTATCGATCAAGTGTAGTCCCCATCTTGAGTAGTTTAGCAACGATGATGGGACTAGGTTGATATAGCTCAATCAGCCATAACTTCACGTGACGATAGTATGACATGGCCGTGTTCCTTGCCAATTGCTTGCCGTTCTTGGTGTCCAAGAAGGCCAAGTATGACCCAAACTTGTCCAGGACACGTTCCATCAACACGCCGGTGGTATCAAGGGCAAATTGACTTTGAATGTATTCCATTGTTACATTCTCTTCAGTGACAAATCGCGTGAAAGCCTTGATCGCGGTGGACTTGGCCTTGGTCGTGTTGGCAGGCACAAGATCTTGGATACCCATGGTGGTTCAATGTGACAGTATTTAATGTGATATTGTCCGAACAAGGCACAATATGTGCTGAATATGTTCTTATCTTAAGTTTTGTATCCACATATTCATATTCTACGAGCTGTTCGGACAATATATGTCCGAACATGTCCGATCGCCTCCACCTAAAATATGTGTTGTTTGATTGGGTTTAATGATTGTTGAATGGGAATATACGCCACAGTGATTCGCTTTATCTTTTCAAATAGATTTTGATTGGATAAAACAAACTATACATTGTCCAAGTATGTCCGATAAGTGATCATATTCTACCATATCGACTGGCGCTCCTCGTCCTCATGGATTCGACTTCCCAGTTGATATCACTCTCGATGAGAGACGACTGGCAGAGCTGCTGGGTGGATGAAATCGGCATTTTGGCATTTAACAGTTAACTAGGGTGAGGCCAGGGCTACGCCCCTGGGTGGGGTGTAAAAGAAGTATTCTGATTGGCTACTGTTGAGTGAGTGACGAATATTTGTTTTTTCATCAGGAGATAAATCATGTCCTGACCAAAGAACCTCGGAAAGAAAATCACCCAATCAAAGATCATATTATTTTGGAACTAAGGAGACGGCATTTACTTCGCACGCCTTATTCACTTCTTTCTTATTTTACTTCGATTTGGCCTCCATAGTTTCCCAGTTTTGTCGTGCAAAATGCCAGTTCTTACACGGATAACACGAACGACTTGTCAGTGATAACACAGACGGTCGAGGGACCCAGCCCTATTCACGGCGCATTTGACGGGAAGATAATGATGACCATGCGCTTAGATGATCCTCAAGGCGACTATGCACTCAGATGATCCTCAAGGCGACTATGCACTCAGATGATCCTCAAGGCGACTATGCACTCAGATGATGCGCAAGGCGACTACTGACATGTCGTAGTCATAGTATATCTAGGTGGAGAAAGGCGAACCTTGGATGGTAATCTACAGTTGTGTCCTATGTGAGCGTGGCGTATGGTGGGTGGAGGTTCTAGGAGCACGGTCAAGAAGGTCAGTATAGATGCCGAACTTTCAGCAGCTGCTTGTACTGCTGGTATAGAGGTCTTTCCCGTTGCGGCAACTTTGCGCACGATGTGAACGGCGAAAAGACGGTTTCCAAGAAGCAGACTCTTTGACAATTTTATAGCTTTCCGCTGTTCGATATGTTTCTCCCATTTTAATGCTGAGGTTGAATCTAAGCAGAATGTGCCCAAGTTCAGATTGCACAATCTGTGACATCGATTAGTAGATGGAGGTCCTCGTTGGTTGACAACCACCTACTTCTTCATCTTGTAGTACTGTAACGGTGAATCTAAGACTGTGGTGCGTAATTTCGAGTTGGCTAATCTCGAGAATTTATCGTCCAATTCATCGGTACGATGCAATTCGACTTGATCCAGGAAGTCTCGGCAATTCCACAACAACACAGTGTATATGTTTGTACGAACATGATAGTAATGGATGAAGTTTTATGGAGTCCTGACTATTCTAATGCTTCTTGATACACAACGTTTTTCGTGTAGATTCCAGGCAGTCCTTCGTACTGTCCATTTGCGACCAAAAATTTAATATTTCCTTTTGCTTGGGCTCTTGACATGGCGACGTAAAGCTGTCCATGCGAGAAGACGGGTTCTGGAAGGTAGACGCCCACGTGAGAAATCGTTTGACCTTGAGCCTTGTGAATCGTCATTGCAAAGGCAACTTGAACAGGAAATTGTCTTCTGCGTAGCTCAAATGGGTAATTGTTTTGCTCACCATCGTGAATTGTAGTAGTTCGGGGAATGTAAACGATCTTGTTCTTGTGGGAGCCGCTCATAATTTGAGCCTTGATACATCGTGTTTTCAGCTCAAGAACAATTAAACGTGTTCCGTTGCACATGCCTTCCGAAGTACACATATTACGAAGCAGAATAATGGGGCAACCAACTTTCAAATGCAACTTGTGGCTGGGGAAGTTGTTGATGTCTATAGAATTCAGAAACTCGATGGGGAACTCGCATGCATCGGCGTCTGAGTCGCGTTTCTCAGCAACAGAATCGGCGGACAGATATGTCATTTCGCCGTCTGAAGTGAGTCGCTCAAGAAGTGTCGTGTTGATGTCAGCAACAACACTGTGTTTGGGTGCAAGGATAGCTCGACATCCAAAGTACGATCTAAGTTCATTGATGCGCAGGTTGTTCATGTCTTGATAGACGCTGTGTAAAAATGACCCCAAATCATCAGGCGAATTGTATGGAATCGCCAAATCATCAGGTAGTCGAATGTAATCGGCACCGAGTTCGGTACATGTGGGGTATGTTCCATGCCCAATAGACTTGAGCAATCCAGCAAATTCTCGAACACTCTCTGAGTTGTTGTTGGTCAACCTCATGTTCACCGTCAGATGAAAGTTTTCGACATTGCTCCAAAGGTAGCTGTTCTTCAAGCATGCTTCGAGGATTAGCCCAGGTGTGCCCTTCAAAATGACTGGAAGCATTTGCTTGAAATCACCCGAGAATATGACGACTTTTCCACCAAAAGGAAGCGCGTTGTCCATCAAATGTTGTAGCATGTGATCAACGGCCTCCACAGCATACTTGTGCATCATCGAACACTCGTTCCAAATGATAAGTTCTGTGAGACGTAAAAGATCCGCGAGATGTGACTGTTTCCGAACGTCGCATCGGCTAAGCTCGTGCAATGATCTTGGGAGACAAAATCGCGAATGCGCAGTTGTCCCCCCGATCAAATTCAGAGCAGCAAGTCCGGACGAAGCAACAGCCAAGGCAATTTTGTTCATGGAGCGCACTTGAGCCAGTAAAATGTTTGAGATGAACGTCTTCCCTGAGCCACCCTCACCTTCGAGAAAATATACTTTGCCTCTTCGAACAGTGCTTTCCTTCGTAACCTCGCTCATAACGTCGTTGTAGAAGACCTCGTGCTCTTCGGTCATCGTAAACTTGCCTTCCAAAATGCCTTGGATTTGTTCTTGGTTGTGCGAAGATTCCATAGCCACTAATCGGTTGGATTGACGGCCCCTGTTTGTTTCCTCAAGAGCAAAATATTGTTCGAATTGTGCAAGCTGTGGAAGCTCCTGAAAACGATCCAAGCTTGATCCATTCGACTCGAGGCATCTTGATAAAGCCTGAATCGCGAAAGCTGTGGATTTTTGAGAGTCGTCGGGGTACATGCGGTGGAAATCTTGGCTCATTTCATCTTCGAATTTGTTCCATAGCCCTCGTGCATCCGCAGGTTCACAGTGAATCAGAATACTGACAAAAAGTGTTCGGAGCTCATAGGGAGTTGCTGTTTCAGTTGCTTCTCGCATGCAGGTTAGCCATTCCTCGTCATTCTCAAGAAAGCCAAGGGCAAGTGCGGCTGACTTGAACTTCGGATGAACCACGCCGTTGACGGTTCGCAAGTCTTCGTGCGATGTCGGACCTCGTCGATAGCATAAGAGCATTCGCATATAAAAACAATCTCCCGAGCGGGGTGACACCGTCAGCATCCTCCCGATCATACGTTTACCACCCTTTTTACGTGAAGTCCACTTGCGGAGATTTGAGTTCCATACGAAATGCTCGGGGATATCATGGTACAGACATTCACGCGCCCGTGCTTGTGAATCACTATTTTCACGGCACAGTTCAAAAAACGCGGTGAGTTTAGTCCGGTTCCTCCTTGCCAATTCCTGAGGGCTCATCGGGCGGTCGGTAGGAATGCATACAACTTGTTCACCTTCCAAGTGTATTTCGAGGTTCTCGACAGCGTGAGATCGTTTGAACATGTCGAAAGAGAAAATGCGTGTGAGGGCCTCACAGCACGATACATAGCGGGCATCTTGGTATTGCTTGATTTCGTCAAGTTCACTGGACTCAAGTTGAAAATTTGAGCGGTCTGAGCCCTTGAAGATGTACTTGTACAGGTACTTGACTGCAGATATACTTGTACACGCCTCGACATTGATGTGGCAGTCGAACATGGCACTCAACGTTGGGCAGTACGGAATAACATATTGGTTGGTATACTCAGAGGGCCGCTCTGCCGAAGAGCGGCGACGACGGTAGAGTGGATATCCATCACTGCCTATTGATGTTTCGTCGCAGTATGCTTTTGGAAAGTTTTTCTTGCACTTCCCGTTTTCCAGGCATCGGTCACTGCATTTGTGAATCATGCAGGTTGTAACAATTTTGTGCAGTCTTGGATTCTTTTCCTTGTCGGGGATTTCTGCACTGATACTACTGTCAATATCGGCAGTTGTCTTGATTTTGTCGTCCCCAGAGAATATTACCAATATATGAGCATGAGGCAGACCACGCTTTTGGAATTCGACAGAACGAACATGCGCACCTTGTCGACCCAAAATTCCCTTCGTGAGCATGGCTTCAATGACTAATAGCTTGAGGCGGAACATGCGCGTCAATAAGTCAGGTCGATCAGATGGAGGTCGTTTAAATCCATAGTCCTCTTTCGCCAATTCTAGCTCCCTGTCGATTTCAACCCACTTTGGATTGCATGTCACAGTGATAAAAGGTCTGGTCGACCGTACTTGCGAACGATTGCCATGGCGTCAAGGTAACGTTGTCTCATGTACCGTGGTCCACCCGTGTAAGATGACGGCAAAACAATCCTTTTTCCAATGCTGTTGACGTCTACATCATGCGAAACAGAGTCGTGAACTGCGCGGTACATGTCGCTACGGAGGTTGTTGGTTTGGTCACGAAGAAATCCAAGCCTTTGGTTTTCCACCTTTGCAAAATTGTCGACTGCAAACACTTGAAGTAGAGGTCCGCTGGCATGTAATGGAGAGAATGCACCGCGCTCGTACAAATGGTATCGAGCATAATTGTTCAAACTCACGTTTTTACCATTGAGACCGCTTTTGTTGCCATAAGACCACCCAAAGTCCTAGAGGGAAAGAGCAAAGGGTATTCAAGCGGGTCATATGCCGAATTAAATTCCTTAATGCGAAATAAGTGGTCTTCCCCAGGTTGTCGATCCAAACACACATGTTTACCAACGCGATAGTCTGGCACAACTTCGCTGAGTACGGGGCCATCAGTACCGTGCAGTAAGATATGACGCCCTGACTTGGACGTTTCTGAAAAAAGGACAGCGATTTCAGAACACGTAGGAAGGTTATGCGTTCGGCTGTTGCTTCGAGGCTGAGCAGTGAGCACTAATCTCATGTCGTCATCCTTTGGAATATCCTTGGCATGTTTGTACAGCTGGGTGAACGCGTTGTGCTGTAGTAGTAGATGCTGGATTTTTGTCACAGTTGACTGATTAAGATTTCCCCCAAGCATTCTTCGTCGTATGCCTGCCTGCGTTTCAGGATCCGTAATGTAGAACTGGGCGTAACTGGCTTGTTCTTCGTCCACAGGCAACAGTGGTCCAATAGAATGATGCAATTCGCCTTGGATTGTATAAGATCTCGGCCCACCG
Source organism: Aphanomyces euteiches (assembly GCA_021527685.1). Taxonomy (NCBI): domain Eukaryota; phylum Oomycota; class Saprolegniomycetes; order Saprolegniales; family Verrucalvaceae; genus Aphanomyces; species Aphanomyces euteiches. The sequence continues at coordinate 197,164 of JAJGMV010000012.1, forward strand.
TTGCCGTGAATAATTTCTTTGGTACCAATAGATGTAAAGGCAAAGAGGGCGTTGTACCGGCGAGCGTTATTGACAAACCCTCTGGTTTTGAACAAATCAATGTATTCGCGAAACTCGGGTGTGTCAGGCCAGGTAGCAACAGGCAGCACTCGAGCGCCACTATCGCAGCAGTCCTTTTCTTCGCCTGGCCAAATCTTCGCTTCGCAATGGGGGCAAATCGAACGCTGCTCAATAATATGAAGAGGCACCAATGATTCATCGAAGTCATCGAAACTGACGCGCCCACTGTTGTGAGTACTCTTCTTCTTCGGGCGACCCTTGGGTTTATTCCGGAGACTTAATCCTTGCTCGCGAGGAGGTACAGCAATCAAATCCACATCCACGTTTAGCGGAGGATCAGCATTTGCCAAGGCAAGCAATTGATTGTCACTGTTGCAATCCACATTTCCATCGGAAATATCTTCTTGCTTGGTTTCTTCTTCACCTCCTTCATTCATACGGTTAGGTTGTAGCGCATAGATTCTTCGATTGTCAACTCTGCGCTCGTGATCTTCTTGCTCCTGAGCTGCCAGAAGCTTGAGATGATGGTCACTTTGAGCGTGGTAATGGAATCCGTCTTCTCCCTCCTTGGACTCCTCTTCGTTGCTCTGATCCATGTCCGTATGGTGCAAAACGATGGCATCCTGCCCTTGATTCGCAACCTCAGTGTTACGCTTTTTTTCGCGAGCACGTTTGTTGTATTCCGCCTTCTTGGACCTTTTGACAGCCACCTCTTTGTCAAAGTCTTCAACGATATCACTTCGTTTCTTTTTGTGAGTACGATTTTTGTACTCAGCCTTTTTGGATTTGTGAACCTCTTCCAGGAGAGCTTGCCGCTTCTTTCCGCGAGCACGATTGTTGTACTCCGCCATTTTTGCTTTGTCGACTTCATCCAGCAGAGCTTGCCGTTTCTTTTCTCGAGTACGATTGTTGTAGTCCGCATTTTTGGATTTGTCGACTTCATCCAGCAGAACTTGCCGTTTATTTCGCGAGCACGTTTGTTGTACTCCGCCTTCTTGGCCTTTCTCATAGCCACCTCGTCGTTAATATTGCCCTTATTCAAGGCATCGTCGTCCACAGCCATGCCATAAGCTCCAGTTGATGTAGACTCTTGCACCGCATTCCGCTCTACTTGCTTGCCAGGTTCGGAGTTATCGATCGCATGTCCTTGATTGTCATTGTCATGATTGTTATTGCCTTTGCCTTTCTTAGAGGCCGAGTAGTTGTTATTTTCTACGCAGAAAGCTGCGTCAGACAAATGTTCATACAAAAACATCAACACAAAAATGATAATGTGATTGGATCGTAAAAATACTGTGGATATGTGTCCCGCCACTTAAGCTCAACAGTATGTGGTTTGCCAGAAAAATACTACCCATTCCTTTCATAAATCGTACAGAGTTCGCGGTATGTATTAAACATCACTTTGTTTAAATCGCGTTTTGAACTCGTACATCCAATGAGTCGAAACTTTGATACTGGGTAATACACCTGCTAATCTCTCGCCGTAGGTCCCACTATCAACAGTGGTACTCCGTCAAAAAAAGTAGCACCACCAGATACAATAGTGGTAACCAACGTTACACATTGTCCCCTTAACAATGGGGAGAGGATTTACTCGTCCAAAGTCAATATGACAATCCAGTAAAAACTCACGTTACAGATAACGACGGAAAAAGTGCCCCTGTGGGATATCTGCACAATTTTATTGAAATTTTAATTGTTTGGTTGTTGTCGGAATTAGTCACTCGTCATTACATATTGACCAATGGTTGACAACATGCATGACGACCTGAATAAGGATATCATGCAAAAATTACAACTTAAAGTTTACTGTGCCTGCGAATACGACGATTTTTGATAAGATTTTCTTCATATTTCTCGTCAAATACTTCGAAGTTTTTGTATGATGTTTCTTCCCACCTTGCTTTGACAATCGAGTGCTGTATCACAATTAAAATTCTTAAGGGAGTTTTGTGGTGAACAGTTTAATATGAACATTTATTCATGTAAATTATTGATTGGTCTGTTCGACTTTGTGGATCAGCTCAGCCTTCAGCTTTCAAGTGGCATGCAAGGGCAAACGAGATACACGAATGCAGACCGCCGAAGACACCTCCTGAACGACATATCGAATGGAAGTATCTGCGGTGCCTTCAAGAAAGCTCTCCCCAAGTTAGATGCTTAGAAACTTAATCGTAGTTGTAAGAGTTCTTTGTTTCTTGTCGTCGTCGTTGTCGTCGTAGAAACAGCTTATTCCTGGATTTTGTCCAACCAAAGCAATCTGAGCCGTCTTTATATTTTTAAAATACTGTCAGAAATTCGTGCTGATAATATTATTTCTTTATACTTAAACCAAATTAAACGGAAGTACCACTGGGGCACTTTTTCCGTCGTTATCTGTATAGCTGCCCCTGGCTGCTCTATGAGAAAGTCCGGTATTTCGAGCCCAGCAGGCCCTACTTCGTTACTATCACATATTGCGTCGGAATTCGCCTTTCGGAGTCCAAGCCTCTGGCCAGGGTATGGCTTAAAGTGGCAGAAAGGGCTCGTCACCCTACTGCACAGTGTGTTGACCGCTTATTCAGCGGCCTTTTCTGCCCGAGTGAAGCTATCCTAAGACATGCATCTCACCTTGCATCGTCCAAGAAAAACCCAACTGCCATTCAATTGTCTTTAGCAGGTATTATTTTAAATAGTAGGAAAATATTTTCTTTTTGTATGTGGAATTGTTTTATTATTAATATTATCGACAAGTGCATCGGGTCGTGCTGACTATACAGTAAACTCCGTCAAATTTTGTGTACTGTGTAAACTAATTGTGAGTATATATATAAATTATTATAGTTGTGAACCTAGTGATGTGACACTCAATATACTGTTAAAATGAATACCTGTTATTATCTATATTTTATCTGTTAAATTTGTTTGTCAACTGCCACGTTGTGGATCATAGGTGCATGAACAAACTTGTCTTGTACGGTTGAAATATGTGTTCGAACACGATGCCTTATTGAGTGTGCATTCAATGATGCCCTTTCATGGAACCAACATTAAGCCTAGAGAAATGTCCGATTCTTTCCTTGGTCTCGGTTACATGACAGTGTTCACTTTGTCCAAGGAAATATCTATCGGATTGGAATATCCATGGATGGTATTAAACCTTCCAGATAATTATCCGAATTAAGGTATAATGGCGACACTTAAAGTTACACGTGTTTACGCACGTGTTAATGCACGTGTGGTTGTTGTGCAGAGAGTGTGTTGCAATCGACTGTTGATTGTAAACAGCATGTCTCTCCACCGATGACCCTGTTGGCACTCATTTTGGCCAAGCCATGCCCTCGTGACGACTTGATCCTGTTGGAGCTTCATCCTGTACCAGAATGAAACAGGACTTTCAGGATCTAATCAATCCTGGTGCGATGCAGGACAACCCATGAAGATCGAGGGGGTGGTGAAAAGTGTGTTCCTTGTGAAGCAAACCCTACCTGGTATCGCCACGTCGCCATGAGACGAAGAGATACAAATGGGCTGGGAACGTTGTGCGAAGAAGCAAGGGGAACGTACAATTGACGTTTACGATGCTTTCGAGTGTGCAACGCGTTAACTTGTGCCATGGACTCAACCTCTGGTCGACAAGGGGGGATGGTCAATTGCAATTCGACGCAATACCTTGGAAGATTTGAATAAGTTTACAGTTTGTACAGGTCGTTCGAGGCGAAAAGTCATCCGTCATGGTCATTGCTCTTGCCTTGGCATCTCCAGAGGCAATTCCATCTTGTCCAAGCGCTCTCGTCCAGACTCCAAAGTGTTGACGATCTCACAATCAATTCACAACCTTCGCCTCTATAATATAATATATCTTGCATAAAATTATACAATAGAAGTATACAATATCATCAAGTATTGGTTTTAACAGTAAATTTACATCTATCCACTAACCAATCATACTTTATTATTCAAAAGCATTTCGTTCAATAGAATTTGATCATTTACTCTCCGCTGCTCGCACCGCTTCTGTCGGCGCAAATTTTGAGCTCTATGCACAAAATGAGCGATGTTCAGATAATACAGCCTTCATGGATCTACTGATTGAGAAAAGAGTCCTCCCTGAGCATGTTGAAGCATCAAAAAAGGATGTTTCCGTGTTGATGAATAAAAAGTATACTTTAATCAAGTGTAAATTCTTCCAAGCTGATTCGTCCCTATCCAAATCTTAGCGCAAAGCATGACACGATGCCAGCAAGGTGCTTGAGGGGATGAACGATAATTACATAAATAAGAGACTCAGACGGCTTGGACACTCGCGAAAGTTCCCATTGGGGTCTCCTTCGTCGGTAGCGTCGGTTGAGGCGCTGCAGACCCAGCAGTGCGGAGGAGAATTGCGTTATGATGCCAGCTGCAGCCAACGAGGACAGTCCCAAAAATCAACCGAATCCACACTCCTGCCGACATCGAGAGGCTTTGAATGCATATAAGGAGCACACCAGAGATACTCAGTGAAGCCAGGAATGACCCAGTCATGCACGTCATTTGAACAAGGTAGATGGACGAATCGGACAATCGCAACGCCAGGATTCCACAGCCCAAAGCAACGACAGCAGCGCTGAGAACGGCACCGATGACATCAGAGGCCAAGTTGTCGTACGCAGCCATAAGGGTAACATGGCGGTGGGTAATGGCACAAAAAATCGCATCGAGAAGACCGATGGGGGCCGCAGCACCGATCATAAAACGACCACATCGGGGCAAGACCAAAACCACAGCAACAGCAAAACCAACGGCAACAACAGCCAGCGGGATGAAGATCGCTTTCACAGAGTAGGAAATCGAGATGAAAAAACCAGTGGCAACAAGTGCTGAGATGGCAGTCGACAAACTTGGAGAGCCTGAGAGACCACGGAAAGCCACGATGGCACCAAGGATCACAGAAGCGGCACAAAACAAAGCTTCTAACGTCTGTGTCGAGCAAACTTCAGCGAGGATGATCACGGCCGTCGCAGCACAGGCGGCCATGATGAATGGCCACATAAGCTGTGGTTTCTTCCACGCAACAAGTACGCCAATAAGTAGCGTGCTGACGCCGATGGCAGCATAGGTTGCATTGCTAGAGATGGAAGGCATATCGCCGCTCGTTGAATCGGCAGCGATCATGGGTCAAGTATATTGCGGGAACAATGGAAATCGAGATATAGTTGATCCAAGACAGTCATCTGCCTCGAAATCGATTGTCGCGTGACGCATGCCAGGTGGTTGCCAGCGGATTGCAACCTGGTTTGTCCATCTCTCGATGAAAAATCGTTTTTTTCGTAAAATATTCCGCGTAACAACGACCAGTTTTATACATATTTCAGCCATTTTAATTGGTTGAAAATATATTTCAACAATATTTCATTGGTTCATAAATCCTCCTACTCAACACTTATTCAAATTGTAGTATAAAATAGCCATTAAACTGATGGGAAATAATGAATTATTGTTCTTTGTGCTATTTAGGCTTTGAGAATGCAATCAACTTGAAATGATATAGAGATTCTGAAACTCGCTGTGTTTGTTATGAACTCCTAATTATATGAGATAGTGTCTACTTTCAACATCCTTGTGTCTGAGCTGTCATGAAGAGTAAAGCTGGGATGTGAAAAGATTGGAATTATGAAATTAAAAATTCTTTTTTTAGAATTTGTTTTTCGCGTCTCACATCCGGACTGGATTTTTATAATTGACGAGACGACGGTCTCGGAACTTTCTGTTCCCACAATGACAGAGAACCACCGTCGGACGAACTGGGCATTGTCGACGAGGACAAACCGAAGAAACCACTTCAAAGACGATGTTGGCCTTGGCCAGGTCGATTGAAACAGGAACCTCTGCTAGAGGCATGGAGATACGCAGGATCCGTGAGTAAAAGCACATCACAGATGGAGCTGGACGGCTCTGTCTGCTCGTGAGCGCATTGTGACACATGGCGGTCAGAACCTTGAGAGTTTCATCGATTCCCAGCTGACCTGGCCGGATGCGATTGTTACGCTCATCTCATTTGGGTGCAAGCAACTTTATCCACAAGCGCTCCATGTCTGAGGATCTTTCTCTTAATCTTCGGTCAATTGACAACGTGGATGCCTTCAAGTATACCAGAGTCTTTAACCCTCAATCTTATCCTTCAGGGCTGCCATTCCAGCTTTCAAAACTTGCCTTGACTTACTCCGGAGTACTAGGACAGCTGTATTACCTAGAAATACGATGACGAGCATCCTTCTTGATCCAAATTTGTAATTTCATCCTTGATTTCCGCAGGGACAAAACTGTTGCCTTCAGAGCCACATAAAATGGTTGAAATGCGGGGACCAAACGGTAGAGTTGTGGCGTCCCAATTGGCACTCTCTCTTGAAATGTCCAGATGCACCATCGCCTGAATTCATTCTCCACATGCTGGGCAGTGCACAGCACGCGAAAGAACCTGCTCTCCATCGCCACGCTGGACTTCGCTGATGCTTCTCAATCGCCATGAAGTCCAACCCCTACACCCCTATTTGGGGTTTTAGTGGCTGAGGGTTAATACTATGAGGGGTTCAGGGGTTAGTTGAAGTTTGTCAATGACACTTTGGATGAAATTGCAGACCAGACCAGAGGATCCGCCAGATGAAGCAGAGGAAAGAGGAACGAAACGAGCTGAGTATATTATCTGGAACTAAAAGCGTGTTCCAGTTATACCAGCCAAGCGCGGCTTAAATTTTTTGGACCTCAGGGACCTCGCGGATCGTTCTCAGCTGCAACAAGGTGGCCAGCGCAGATAAAACAACAGCCGTTGGCCAAGTAATCCAGGGTTTGAGTGCAAAGATCTTGAAATAGTCATAAGAAGAGTCCACAATTGGGCGGGAGAAGTAAGCCCCCACAAGATACACTGAAAACCAAATGCCAACAACGCTCGAGCTCGCGGCGATCAATGGTCGACCGATTTTCAACGCCGCAACACCAGCGGCGATGGCAAAGCCAAGGAAACACACGACCAGCACCACTGTGGCAAATGTACCAGGTTCTTGAAATTCAATGGGGAGAGTTGTGTTGACGGAAGAGGCTGGCACATATCCCGAGGGCGTATTGACCACTTGAGGCAACGTCATAGTAAATATGGTGTACGCAATGCATAGAGCAGCATTTGCACTGAGGAGAAACACTGGAGAATCTTTCACAAGGCAAATCACAATCGTCAGAATCAAAATGGAGCTCATGCCAATGACGAACTCAGCGCCGGGGCCAAGGAAGGCAATCCCAATTCCAGTCATGACAACTGACGTGAACGCAGACACACGGGGAAACGCAAGGCCACGCACGGCGACAAAGATCGAGAGAGGGACACCAATAAAGCTAAAGATAAGAATGAAAATGCTCACGAGGTCGTCGCCAATGTCTCCAAGACGACGCCCCGACGAAGACTTCGCCATCATCATCGTTGCGGAAGCAAGCAAAGACATGCTGATAATCCAAAAATAATGAATTTATTCTTTTTACTATTGTAGGGGCCATTTGGGAAGAAACATCAGACAAAGTGTCATAAGTCGACAAGTTTTGCAGACAACGACATAATTTTTGAATATTAAAAAACTAAAGAAAGAGCTTGAAAATATCTCAATTGACGGTATGTTTTCTTGGTGACGATAATGTCACCGTAAATCCCTTTAAAAAAAGTGACATGAAAAAAGATTGGTAGTACCTACTTAGTAGATATAAAAAGAAAATGACTGGTCAAATTTCTTTTGAAGGTGAAATCTTATTGGTCAGTAGTCACCGCTCCTTCACAGTTGCACATGATCGACCAGGACGAAGTCAGCAGTGCATCCACGACACCAGAGCCATTCGCCGTCTAACAACAAGAGCACAAAACAAGCATGCATATACTGCGTTAACAATCGAAATAATCTAATGCTGGAGTGTTGTTGTTCGACTTTTGGAGGATATAGTTGTGTTCGCAGTCTCATGACTGCGTCAGGGTGAAGATTTGGGTGGTGCTTGTCGAGAAGTTGTCCTGTTGTCCTCTTGTCTGTCCCTTTCAGTTAATTAAAGCAAAAATATACTTTATCAAGTATTTTCAAGATAAAATTGTTAACTTAAACGAAATTAGTGTTACTAGGCTCTAAAATTCACTTTATCGAAGAATAGTCGGACTAAATAGCTATTGAACTAATGTTTGAAATAGCTATATTTTTTGAGCAGGAATATCTGATTTTGGTTCTTGAAAATATTAAGTTTAAGCGTTCAATTGTGCGATGGGAAAGAATAAATATACAATAAATATTTCTTTTAGCAGGATATAAATATCTACTTCTCGACCCCAATTTAGAAAAAGGAAGCGGGCTTTGAATGTGAATTGCATTCTACTTCATGTCAATCCATGTCCTCTGTCTACGTTTATATACTAGTATCATAGTACATATAAAATTTGTCAATCATCAGGAGACTGCGCCAAAGCGTAAGCGGTCTTCAATTTTTTGACAACCACACACTCCATAGGTGCTGATGACTCGAGTCTTTTGGCCATATCTTGGCCGTTTCTTGTCCGATTTTAAAACAACAACAGTCAAAATATTGTGCAGAAACGATTCTACTACGTAGTATCTACCACTCAGTTCAAAACAATTTAATTTGATACTTTTTCGTATCAATAGTTCAAATTGTATAGTGCTGGTATCATCCCATAGTATTCTCACAACAATATCAATAAAATAAGCCAAATAAAATAAATATTTCAGCAATGATTCTGGATTGTCAGAGTGGAGGAGGTTCAACATGGCAGAGGTCTTGCACACTCTGGCCCCTTTGAAAGTGAAAATTGTGTACTATCGCAACCTTTGGCAGTCCGAAGAGTGCATTTTACCCACGCTTAAATCGTACTCTATGGTTCGCCCTAAGGAGGGGAGGAGAAAGAAATTCATTTCTCGTTCTGTCGTAAAGCCTGTGAAGACTTTTAAGCAATCACTGTGAAACAAATCCAAATTACCTTGTAATTGTTGGGGGATTAGTTCTGGAGATCATTGCTTGACCACTTTCAATCAGAGGCCTTCCAGCTTATAATACGTTGACAAGAGGCCATGTCATTTAGTTGCTCGCTTAAATGGGGCTCATGGCTCCAATTACATGGCTGTAGTTGCGGTTAGAGCTGATGTACTTTGAAAGTTCGACTAGCAACTTGTCGTTAATTTAGCCAAGGGAAATATCATGACTGTGTTTCCTAAAGCATGTGCAGACGCCCCAGCAATTAGGCTTCAGCGACGAGAGGTTTAATTTCTTCAGTGCTGGCTGCTGTCGTTGCTGGAATGGTTTCGAGCTGAGTGTATACGGCCAAACCAGTCAAAACCAAAGCCACGGGCCAGCAGATCCACGGACGCAAGGCGAAGATCTTGAAGTAGTCGGCTGCTGTCAGGACAAGACGGCCAGAGAAGATGGCTCCAACGTAGTGGATGCCAAAAAAGATCCCGGTTGTGCTTGACGATGCCACAAACATGTATCGCTGGGGCTCTTCATCTGCGTAGAGCATAAAGAAGCCCGTTGCAATGGCGAGAAAGATCGCCACGAAAAGACAAGTCACCCACGACGTATTGCTTGGAATGCCAAATTGGACATATCCATTTGTGACGGTTTGAACGAGGAACATGGAGTAAATCGTGTACACCATGTGCAAGGGCAAAGCAGCAGCGACAAGGATAGGGCTTGATCCATCGACACACCAGACAACAAGCGCTAGAATTGGAATCGCTGTCAAGCCAAAGTAGAATGCAATGTCGCTGATGAGTGCGATCGAGTACGAAAAGACAAAGCAAATCGAGATGATTGAGAGCAACGCGGACAGCTTGGGAGCGCGGAGACCTCGGAAAGACACATACAGCGACAGAGGCACGACAACGACCGCAAAGATCACCAAGTAAATACTCGTAATGCCGTCGCCGATGTCCATGATTCCGTCTACAGGACTTTCTGCTACTGACTGTGTGGACCGCAGATCGAGTTTTCTTTGACAATAACAGAAAAACTATTTACAAAAATAATGCAAATTAAAGAGAAATATATTCGGTTAAATTCATAATTACTAAATTTAGCTCACATTAACTAGTAAAATATGCATTTTAATTTTCTGATGATAATAACAAAGTGTATGTCCATTTTTCATGAAGATTTTGTGTCTTGCACGGCGAGCTTACCTCCATTAAAAGGAGTTCTTCTGCACAACAGAGCTTGCGCCAGGTGCTGGTTAATAATGAGCGCGTCTTCACCCTTTGTAAGCTCCAGTGCGAATCGTTGGGGGAACTTTCCTTTGTGAAAGTGCTCAAACTGCTTTCGACCTCACAAGGGAAATAAGACTAAGAGCCTAGAATCCAAACTCAGGACTTCTGCGGACGTGCTGAGCTCTTATCCTCTTGCTAGTTAAGCACGAATGAACGCTACGCCCTCAGCAAGTTGAAATATTCCCCCAGAAACCATTCACCTCGTTTTAATGACTATACGCTTCATGATGTCCAGTCCTTTGCTCTTCTTAACCTTCTTTTTCCCTGGGTTATGTTACTAAAGACAGGTTAACTCTATGATGCATTTGATTGGTTAAATAATTTCACTTTCACCAATCAAAATAGAATAAATATATCCTTTGATCACTGATTGGCTAGAGTCAACGAATCAAAGCTGTATCCTGTAAGATCTGTCAGTCATTTCAAAAAGTGACGATGGCACACGTTCTGCACAGTCGTGACCTTCTTGCGCGCATCTTCAGCTTTCAGTGGGGTCTCCATGAGGACATGCTTGTCTTTCAAAGTCTCCTTTCTTCTCCAACGGCCTTGCAAGATCCTGCTCACGTCCATACTCTCGTTTCAAAGTGGTTGATTCTCCAACGTAATATTGAGCAATCTCTTCACTTGTTGGTCGAAGTGATGCCATCCATGCGTGTTATCCTTGCTCAAGACGCAATCTATGCTGGTAATGTAGGTTATTTGAGCAGATTACATGCCCTCTTCGACCTACGATCGCTCCAAACCCCACTTATGGACGTAGCAGCGCGGTTCAACCGACTGGAGATCCTTCAAGCCCTCCACGCTGTTCCGCAGCACGATTATGGATGTACTTCACGTGCTGTGTTTGACGCATGCAGCCATGGCCATGTTCAAGTCGTAGAGTTTCTCTTTCGAGAACTACGAAGTCTGTGGAGTTTGAAAGCAGCCGCTTGTGCAGCCAAACGTGGCCATCTACACATTATCGAATGGATCTTTGAACGTCGGGCTCCAATGTGCATGGTTCAAGCTTTGAAAGGTGCGGCTTCCCATGGACATTTGGAGGTTGTGAAATATTTGATTGCCCGGGACACCACTGGTGGATCTGGTCTTGATGCTTTGGTCTACGCTGCAAAAGGCGGTCATTTCCACGTCGTCGAGTTTATCTACGAGACCATTTTGATCCATGAATCAGCCGACTCGGGCTTTCCATTCTTTGCCGCGGCGCTCTGCTATGCTATCAATGGCGGCCATGATGCCATCGTCGCATATTTAACAAGCAAGAGTGAACCAGAGTTCATGGACGATATGGATCTCTTCATGCAGCATGAAGTCTATCAACCGCAAGAAGCGAAGAGATTGAGACTTTCCACTCACTTGATTGCTTAAATTGACGTACTGGTATATTTCACACCTTTGAATTGTCTATCGGGAATGAAACTGCATCTTTCTTTAATCTGGAGGATAAAAAGTCATTGCATGGCTTGAGGCGGTCGTTCCATCGCTTTCTCTCGGCTTTGCCTTCGAGGGATCTCACCGTTGGCCAGGCAATGCTTTCGCATTCGATGATAAGAGTCGTCGTTCCGAGGTCGGCTTAAATTTTTCGAGATGCTGGATCTATCGCTACATGCCACAAAATCCAGTTGAATGCATCACAAGTTTCAAATGTGTTGTCTCCTTGTCATTGCACAATTCTGAAATGTCTCGATTGAAATTCACTACTTTCAAATGTCTATCAGCCAACAACTCTCGGTATAAGAACCACGTGTTCTTTAAATGAGAGAATACCACAATGTCCAATGTCTTCTCCTGCTGCCACGTCATTTCCCTTTTCATCGTTCATTTTGATTGGTTGAAAATAATGGACTTCAACGGATTTCAACGGTTTCATTGGGTTTCAGTATTGTCTTTTTCGGCCAAATTTGTAAAAATAGGAAAGAAAATCTACTAAATTTTGGACCGGTTCAGTTGCATTCGTGTGTTCGGGTGCGTGTTGTTGATATGCGCTAAGTCCTCTTTCGAGATGCCCAAGTAGTATTACCCATAAAGTGCATGCATGATAGTAATCACGGACGCATGGCGGCAGGAGACAGCTTGATGAAGCGTCGCCATTGCAATCCAATTCCATAGAAGTCAAACGAATAATTTAGTAGCTGGATTCTAGGAGCAACTAGTATTGTCCTTTTCAGTGAAATGTGGACTGGGCAGGTCATTGGCCAAATCGCATAGCAATCGACTATACTAAATTTAAGTGCAATTTCTTCCAAGCAATGGTACCTGCACCGTCATACATGATTTCTACGCCCAATACAACCTCTCTATGAAGTGTCAAGACGCCGCGCTTATCTTCCGTGAGTCTGCGTCCATAAAGGCCTTCCCCACGGCCTTTCCCCTTGCCACCTAATGAAGAAGTTTGATTGGTCAAAATATTGAACATACTGATTTATGATTGGCTAGTCGATTCTGGCAAGTCGATTCGATTCGACAGCCCAGTCCAATTTGGAATCGAATGCATAATATAATTACTAGTATGTACTAGAGTCCATAGAATACTGGACTCTGATTGGCTATTTCTCGGTCGAACCGGTGCGATCCGAACCGCTTTGAACGTCTACCCCACAAATTCGAATGAAAACTACAATATGCCAATCGTAATCCAAGTCCGAGCTCCAGTGCAGTATATTCCGACGACAGAATGGCGGCGCCTGTCGTCGCGCAGTCGCGCGAGCTCCTTGGCGTCATTTTCGTCTACCAGCATGGCATTCCCGAAGACATGCTGCCTTTCCTGCATCTTCCCAGCTCGCTGCATCCGTCCGAGCGTGATATTCGCTTGTATCAAACAGCGCTCTCTCCTTGGTATCTTCGGTTCCCGTTGTCGAGGCTTCATCTTTTGTTTGCTTTGGTGCCGCGCATGCGGTCCATCGTCGCTCAAGAAGCCATATCCTCTGGAAATATGACGCTTCTGTGCCATCTCCACAAGATGGACGACCTCGCAACGTTTCCAGTGCCGCTCATTGACACCGCCGCTCGCTTCAACCAAGTGGATATTTTGTCATTCTTACAGCGAATTCCAAACTACGACAGACACGGATATACAATCAAAGCTGCGTTTGACGCGGCGTTATTTGGACATTTGGAATGTGTGCAATTCCTCGTCCACAATGATCTAGTGCGCTTTGAAATGCTACGATTGACAATGGAGCACGCAGCCCGCGGCGGCCATCTCCATATCATTACGTGGCTTCTCGAGAGTCCAGCAGCTCTCGCCAATATGCCAATCGACTGGATGCGGATCATCAATGCTGCTTCGATCGGTGGACACTTCGAGATTGTGAAATTTGCCTGTATTCGTCTAGAAGTCGACTCTCCATGCTATCGCCAAGCCATGTGGAACGCAGCACGCCATTGCCACTTTCCGCTCGTTGAATTCCTCATGGCGAGGCAGGACAAATCCATCGACGCTGCTGAAATTTACCGTCGGTCTGTGAAGTTATACTTGGACAACTCGCCACCTGGAGCTCCTGCGCCATCAACCATGATCCACGATCGCGAATTTGTCCAAGTCCAACGGGGAAATAACAATCATTAAGCTCAAGTTTCTGCTCCAAGCTCGTCTTCATCGCTTTTCTTTGCTCCGTCGTCGTCTCGCAGCGCGACAAGCTCACAAGCTTGATCTTCTTCATCGTGATGATGCAGCAAGTCTGGATTGGCAGTGTCAGGTGGCAGAGCAAAGCAAGCCGCGGTAGTTAATGCCAAGCAGCAGGTATAAACCAGGCAGACCGCCGCGACGCTCATGTCTTCACTGTCGGCTATAAAAGGCGTGACGAATCCACCGACACGACACATTGCCGACGCGATACCATGGCCACTTGTGCGAACTACAAAGTTGTCAGGGCGTGCGAAAAGTCAAAGGACCAAGTACCATGCGTTGGAAAAGCTTCAGGAGTTGCTAGCCACGTCGTGCTGGAAGCGCCCATGATGAAAGCTCGAGCAGCCATCGCCAAGATCGTCAGGCTCACAAGGTCTAAATCCAAAGCTGACAGCGCCACCGCAACTGTGCAAAGACCATAGAGCCACCGCTGTGTCGTTCGTCTTCCTAGCTATAAAAATGGAGCTAAAGGAGCATAATAAGCTAGAAAACCTTGTCGACAATGGCGATGGTTAAGAAGACTCCGGCGACTTCTGCTACTGCAGCTAGAAAAATACAAGTGTAATTGAACGTTTGGCCTTCCTTGGGTTGAAAAATGCGTGGGAACAAGAGGATAATGCTATCGAATAATCTGTTAAGGTGGATAAGAAGAGGATAAACGTACCCATAATAACTGACGCCAAAGCCGAGCCAAATCATAAACAACGACAAGCTAACACGGCGGAGCTTTGGGCTGCAGAGCTCTCGCACCCCTTGACTGCATTTCTTTCCTTCAAAGGGCTTCAATTGCATCGATGGCGGCAAAGTTGTGCCATTAAGCGACGCTGTAGCCTGCAAAACCTCCAGAGCTTCGTCGAGACGATGTTGATCCACGAGCCATTTGGGCGATTCGGGCATCCATCGAAACGAAAACAAGACGAGAACCAGCGGGGTTGCGCAAAGTCCTAGCCACAGAATCACGTAGGTAATGTGGTGCCAAGAGGAAAAGTACCAGTGAGCCAACGCCAGCCCCACGTATCGACGACAATCCAAGCCAGCCCAGCGACGAATGCAATGCCAACGGTCCAGTAGAGCTGGAATATAAGCAAGACGCGGCCACGTTCCTTGTCTGGAAGGAATTCAGCAAGTAAATCAAACGGCACGAGGGCGCCTAGGGCGTCTGTGAGGTCGAAATCAATAGCTACAAGGCACACCGGAGACCCCAAACCCAACGAGAGCTCGACAGAACATGAGCCACCAGACATTTGGCACAAATGCCGAGGCAATCCCAAAGACGGCAATGCAAAACGCGCTAAGCAGAAAGCCCAGGCGACGGCCATATTTGTCGGCAAAGAAACCCCAAAACAATGCTCCAGGCAGTTCACCAGCAAACACTGCAGCAGTGATTCCAGCTTCTTGGGCATAAGTTAAGTTCCATTCCTTCTTCACAAGCACTTGGAGAAAGCTCAGGAGCATCACTTCCACGGCATCCTACCGCCACAACGCTGTCAGACATCCAGAAATCGCGACGAGACTGTACTGCCATGAACATTAAGCCAGACACAAGGAGCAGTCGCTGCTGAAATGCCCCGTATCCGACCATGTGGAGCGCCGTGTGAATGCTCACAGAGGACGAAGACTCGTCGAGAAGGTCATCGGAAGAGCCGATCGTGTCGCAGCCGCTGCTTTCAGCCGCCACGGCGCTGTCCATGTCCGTTGGGTCGACCTCCTTGGTCATCTTGGAGTTTTAACGGTAAGTTTACCATCATTCTACGTTCTTACTTGTAAACTGGTGTGACAAATAGATGCAATAAATATGGAAAATTTGGTGTTAATTGTAGGTGGGTGTGATGAATCTTCAGTTATACTTGGTAATTGTATGCCTTTGACCGTTAGAGACACTTCAATGTTGTGAGAGTACAACGATGATGGAGAAGACGATGGACATTTCAACCGTGTGAAAAGATTGGAGCCCCAGTTGCTGCTGGAGACTACGCTCTTCATTGGCACCTTGATGGACGAGAATCAAGTCTTGTCGACTCGCTCATGCAATTTGCCAGACCTAACGTCGAACAATCTCTTACTCTTAACAACTTTAACACCATCAATAGCTCAATCTTATCGTTCGCTTTCACATTCTCATTGAAATGTGAGCAAGTGAAGAAACACTTAGCATTTTTCACGACAGCTACATCATAATATGATGTAGCTAAGTGTAGTCTACGCTAGTGCTAATGCTAAAGTTTACAGTTAGTCGTCTCCAAATCGATTTGATGTGGCCACTAAAGCAACAGAGAGCCCCGAAGAGCTGGCGAAATATTGAGTGAGCGCACGCCCAGTAAGTAGACGCTAGCAGTCTTTGTTGGCGTTAGCTAGCCGCTAAGTGCTGAGTTAGACTTGTGATACATTTTTGTGGTGACGCTCATCGACACACAAATCCCATCGCAGACAGAGCTGCAAGTTCAAACCAACGGAAGCATGTAGCTGGCTAAGAGGGCATCGAAACGACGTTATGCCAAGTAGAAACAGTAGTCAACCAGAGACTAACTTTCATCTTATAATTTTATCCGGATAAATGTCGATGATTCCGGATAATATTTTCCATTTTGGCGTTGTTTGGAGAAAAAAAGATCGAACCGAGATGGAAGCGGCGGCGCTGACCTTCCGCGTCTTACGAGGTAAATGACGGCGCGACGGCACGACAAGACTTGAAAATTGTAGCAACGGGATCGTCGTTTGAGCATCCAGTCGCAAATCTGACAACGTATTCGCGGAAATCATACTGGGCGTCGTTTGCAAAGCCAAAGGAAGTCGTCGTCCTTGCAATGTGCGTTCAATGCTATTCAGCAGAGTCAAACCTGATGGTGGTAGAGATACGAAAGCACTGCTGGGTGAAGTGCGCATATTCAACAAGAATGCCCACGCTGTTGATATTGACGTCGCGGTCGACGACAAACTAGAGGAATATGTCAAAGTGAAAACCATCGTCCGACTTCCGCTCAACCGCGAATTTCGCATCAAGCTGGGCTATTTGCCAACGTGTTTTGTGCGGTACGAGCTTCGTGTTGTGTTCTAGAGATCAAGAACTGACGTAGGCTAACGTTTCATCGACAATCGCAGAATTATATCGCAGTCTATGGCATCCAACCGATTGGGATTCCGTGGGGCGTTTTAGAGCAAGGGGGTGGACCTTCGCTCTTTCATGTCGTCAGCTCGACCACAGAGGTATCTCGGATCTTCAGCAATGATTCTAATCTCTCTCTAGAAACTTTTATTCGGGCCATCTCTGCCTGCAAGTTTACCACGACGGGATTGCTTGAGCGACACAATTTCGGGGTCCACTTGTCGCGAATGGCTCGAACTCTCATGTCCTTCTAGGTCTCCAGCGTGGATGCAGCGCCACAAAAGTCTTCTCGAGACACATATCACGCGCCTTGAGAATTCCCTCGCCGAGTTCACGCAAGATCCTCCGCACCGAGCGTCGTCTTGGATGTACTGAGAGGACACGCCATCAAGCAAATAGACTAGAGTACCCCATGGACCCACTAAGCTAAAGCCCCTTCGTCCAAGTTTTGCCATCGTGCAGGATGTCATGGAGAAATTGCACAGCTCTCAAATGTCCACAATGCGGTGAATCTCCATGGCCGTCTTTCTGACGCGAATTACAGCAAGGAAACACTAGAGTCAATGCAAATCATAGATAAATTCAAAGTCAAAGGTCGTGTGGAGCGTCCGTGGGCGCTGATGTCGTCGTTGGGGCGGTCAAAGAGTCTGCCCACGTCACGATCGCATGGAACAAGTCGTCGCGACAATGTTCGTTGAAAAGTTCATGGTACAAACCTGGCAACATGTGCAGTTGTTTGTTTTTGCTCCCAGCGCGTGCGAAGAACTCGGAGCTTCCCGATGGTGTCGTCAGCTTATCTTCCTCGCCGTGAAACATCAGCAGCGGTGTTGTAAAGCATTCAGCCTGCCGCTGGATGCGATTGATCGCCCCAATGAATTCCGCAGCCATACGAGCCGTCGGGCCTACGGTAGATTTAGAAACCAAACTCCACAAGACAACAAACCAAGCTTGGAATTGAGAGGATCGCGGAGAATACGCTCATGCGTGGTGAGATCGTGGACCATAAAGGGCGATTCGGCAGCGTGGAAGCGCATCTTGGGCAACAGGTTGCCAAGCAGTTTCGCCATGAGAACCTTAAGAGGGGGGCTTGAAATCGGGTCCAGCTTCAACGCCCCAGCTGAGAGAATCACGCCCGTCCATGCCAAGTCATTATAAGTCTACAGGTCATATGAGGGGTGCAGAAGGGGGAGTTAACGTACCAAGGCAATATCAAGTGAGATCAGAGCGCCCATGGAATGCCCCAAGAGAAAGCGCGGCAATTGATTCATGCGGATATTCGCAGGCAGCTGCATGTGTATGGCCCTTGTGTATTCCGAATGGGGTTCCAAGGCCAAGATGCTGTGGACGAATTCGAAATAGTCTGCGGCGAAGTATTCAAAGCGCTCGACGTACAATCGCTCGCCTTCACTGACCCCGTGACCCTACAGACACCCACGTAAGTACTGCAACCTCGAATTTTCATCGTACTCGGTGATCCATTGCAAAGACAGCATATCCGTGGCGTGTGAGGTATTGTACGACGTGATGATACCGACTCGCGTGTTCATTCATGCCGTGGACGATAAATACAAGACCTTTCCACGTTGCATTCACGGACGGAAGCCACCATTTCGTATGGAGCCATAGCGACTGACAATGACTGAGTCGAAACTGTCGTCGATAGAGTGGATGCGCATGTGGATGGGACGGCAATTCCTTTCTGTGTTTGTATTTGATCGGAATCGCCATGCGACAGTTCTCGTCCTTGGCAAGACTCCATCGATGCAGCGTCGACAGCGCTTGATAGATCACGAAAACGAGCGCGAGACGGCCGAGAAGATCTAGATTCGGGTTGTGTTCACTGAGAAAGCCATGTACTGCGACGTGGAGCCATGAAATGACCGATAACGCCAACGGAATCATCGCTCGCAAGTTGCTGGCGGCCTTCTCGATCTTATTTGAAAATGACCAAAAAGAACGTTGGAGATGCGTTACATGCAGCTTTAACTACAAGTGAAAATGCATCAATATCTTTCAATATTTTCTGCTTGTTTTGACCTTTTCAGAAAAATATTTCAATTACAGGGACACATTAATACTTCACAAATATATTTACTGTGTAAATTAATACCAAAATTTGTAGGTTACACAACATGCAAACTGTGAAATATAGTAAAACGTAATATTAAATAATTAATAATATTGTGCATTGAGCTTGATACAAATTGAATGACAAGAACGTCTTCGCATGAATACTCGAGGTTGTTTCAATAGCTTTTAACGAAATAGACTCTATTGAAATGGATTCACATTCTCTGGAAAGACTCTAATCGCATGATCGTTGGAAACAAGTTGACAGGCTCATTGACTGGGTAGTATAAATATGCCCCCGATTATTCATGTCAGATATTCAAAAATATGCATTTTCATCTCTATAAAATAAATATCCCAAAATTGATTTCATGAAGAATCAATCTCGTTTTTCTTGCTAGGATAGCATCGGCACGCGTTCGACTCGATGTTCCATCAACTCTTGAGATATAGCCTCAATCTACAGCATGCTAGACGTTATATTGTTCGATTTTCCATTGCTGGTCGTCGGTGATTCCACCAAGACGAGCCGTGCGTGGATCCTAATTAGGATGAGAAATCTCGAAAGTTCAATTTGAGGACGTTTTGGTTGATTACGAGGACGGCCCAAGTTGAACTTGTTTTGATGACGAATCCAAAAAACGCTTCCAGAAAAACCGACGAGACGTCCATCCATGGTCATCTTATCTACTGGCTGGCGATGGGAATTTGCTGCTATTCAACGCCGAGGAACAGTGAATATGTGCAGAGGATCGTATGGATAAAGTTGACCGAAGTGAGGCTGGCCACGGTTTCAATAGAACTTTTTAGTCGTGGGTTGTTGTCACGATAGAACATTCCATGGCCACTCCGGTGGCGATTGTGATGGCAAGACACAATGCTGGGAATAAGAGGATAGCAGAGAGAATATGCTTGGAGGCTATTAGCTCCACATAGATGATATGTTTATAACACAGAGGATAGGTTGGCTATATTGCCAACACACAAAGAAGAATCTATTCGAGCTAGTTCTAGCCATTGAAACTATAGAGCTAACGCAAGCGGCAGCACGAGGATTAAGTGCAAGAGCTCTTCTGGTGGATGGAGAAGACTGAGGTAGATCAAATGTCAATTGTGAAAGTTGCGAGAATTCATGAATTTTTGGATGTGGGTGCGACTTTCGGGTGGAGAAGTACAGAATCGTTTGGATCCCAAATGGCCACACCTCACAAGGAACGCTCAACACGATCGGGCTGATTGCTAAATCCATGTAAGGTCCATCGCAACGCATTCTTTGACCCTTGCAGCTTGTTCTCCTGGTGCTTGAAGCTCTTTTCCTCAAAGGCATAACGGCGTCGAGAAGGCAAGATTGCTCGTGACCTCGTTACCTGAGCGCATGAACTCTATCGAGTAAACGACAAACTTTGAGATTACCGATGGACTTTATCACAAGTTGAAAATGCAAACGATTCGACGACGTCCGAGACACCCGTCGGATCAAACATGGCCGTGATGGCTGCGGCAAGTCGCACTGCATCGGCAGGATCTTTCGAGTCTTCCAGCTTACTGATGACACCAAAACCTTTCCCGCTGATCTTTTTCATTGCTTTCTGAATGACATCCTTGCTCTTGACAGCCTTCCACGCCGACTGCAGTCCTTTGGCAGCGCCGCCAGAGACAACATTGAAAGCCAATTGACCCACAGACATGATTTGGTCTTTGATGACTTCGGCGCAACGTCTGCTGCTCTCCGCGGCTCCGAAACCACAATTGGACCATCCTGATGGATTGCCCGCCCAACAGACTGGCCCGACGCCACCGTAGCCGCCCTTGCACTTTTTGTAACACAAACCCGCTTGGTTTTCGTCGCCGGCGGGGCATTTGCCAACGTGGGGTTTGCCAATTTGAACAAACTTGGAGCAGCTCAGATCTAGCTGCCCTTGCATGCCGAGCTTCCTGCAGTCAAAGGCCTTGGGGCGGCAAAGGCAGCAGCCAAAGGCATCGTAGCCAGGTTTGCACTTTGGGTAAATGATCGCTCCATTTTGCTCACAGTTTCCCTTGCCGTTGTCTCTCTCACAGCGTTCTCGAGCTTTGTTGAGATTGAGCGCGTCGCCAAACTTCCACGGATAGCCGCCACCGCGGCCGTATTCCTTCATGCGGCAAAAGAGGCCTTGGTCGTCAAAGCCACTCGGGCAGTTCTGGTGGCAGTCCAATCCTTTGCGGGAATATCCCGACGGACATTTGTCGTAGCAGAGCAAGCCCAAACGGTCTTGACCCGGATCGCACGACTGGGGAATCGATCCAGCACCACGACCGAACGAGTTTTTCCAGCAGAATCCCGCCGAACTCTTGGCTTTCTTCTCGCCACCGCCGCTCTTACTCGCTCCATTTGCTGGTTTCGGGACTGCCTTGACTGCTTTCGACGGTGCTTTGATGCTTTTCGAGGCTTTGGCATCCACAAAACCGACAAAGAAAGCGACAACGACGAGATATCGCAGCAAGATCATCGTCCCCACGTCTTGTTTGATGGAAAATGCCAAGTGACGCCTGGCTGCTTGTGTCTTGTTGTCAATCGCCTATCAACCATCTGGGCCATGGGTGTCATGGAGAAAAAAGACGTGGCGAAAAAATTGAATTTTCCAAATTGAAATAATTCCAACAAGATTTTTAAAAAAGATCGTTGTCAATTGTGTACAGAGGACAACACGATAGCTATCTACTCTTTACTGGCGGTCGTTCTAATGCTGAAAAAGCCTCCAAACTTCGTTGCGTTCGCCTTGCAGACTACGCATCCATGCCTCCCATGTTTAATATGTTAAGCTGACAAGTTGTAAAGAACCTGTTTATTAAAATAAATCTATTAATATTATTAAATACATTGTATACAATTAAACAGGTAATGATATTCATTATTTTATCTTAATTACATAATCTAATATATTATAAGATACAGGTATTAATTTATACAATAAAATGGACTAAGAGGGTAACTTTTGAAGTGGACCGGTCCAGCATATCGTTGAATATGATGAATATTCCGACACAATTTGTCGATGATTGGTCGAAACTTGACATCAACATTAGGACAATTAGGAAGTCCTGATTTACGTGTTGTAGGTATATTCGTGTTGGCCCCGAGCGCCCGGGAGGCCGTCTGCGCAAGCGCGGCCGGACGAGAGCGCGGATCTAAGCATCTCGTGTTAACCAAATGATCTTTATTTAATTCTCATCGGTTTATAGGCGGCAGGTAGGCCTGCAAGGCCGTGCCGCCACCCTGATGAGGCCTGTTCAACTAGGATATTAAATATCCTATTTAGTTTCGGTTAATGTCGGAACCGTGTCGGAACCGACGGGCGGTGTCGGAATATTCATCCTATCGTATGATGGATGACATGCAACGCGATGCGCGACGAAGTGGATAACGGCGCACATGGTGGCGCTGCCTTCTTTTCAATGTGCTCCGTGCTTCTGAACTGAACAGACTTTAAATTGTGGCTTCAAACTTGTTGAATCGACTAATCGACTCCTCATGAAAAATGTAAATTCACTCTTATTTTCAATTTGACAGCTCAAAGTTTACTCCCCTCACAATGGGGAGATCGTTCAAGGTTAGCGCCAACGATGGTTTTGTTCCCCCTACACCCCCCTTTATCCTGCAAAAAGAGCAAAGTACCGACGAGTAGTTTCAACCATGGATGTATTTCATGCCATTTTATATCACAAGATTCTTTCACACGTGCCAGGAGTCGTACGTCGTGCCCCTTTCTTCGGGCGGTGGATTGCACTCTTGTCTTGCAAGCATTGCTTCGCGCCGGACAAGACACAAGGCGCCACTGAGGAAGGCAAGGGCGAGGCCAAGACGGATCCAAGCGTAATTAATACTCACACACGTGGAAGTACAAGGCAATGATGTTGGAAACACACATGGCCATGACAAACGAGCCAGCAAACGCCATCGAGATGGATAAATGCACAGAAGAGAGTTTGAAAAGTCAGCCATCCATTCCCAATCGCCAGGCCAAAGGCAATCCCGAGGACTGTGGCCATTTCCGCCGGTTCCAGTGGAGCTTTGATGTTGAGTTGGTTGAGCAAAAGGCTCATGCCGTCCAAAGCTGCCGCTGAAATCGCGTCCACGAGACCCAGTGGCGCCGCCGTGCCGATGAAAAAGTGGCCAACGCGCTTGTGCGTCGGATACAAGTGGAAGCCAAAGACGCCGCCAAGAATGAGGCTCAAGACGAAGGCGAACGTGTAGACAAAGCGGTGTCGGAGCGGTTCGCTAAAGTAGATCAGAGTATACCATGTCGATGCTCCGATGGCTAGTCGGGGAAATTTCTGGCCTGCAAACGCAATCAAACCTGTGATTGTCGTCGCCCCGAGCAAGGTGAGCGTCATGAGGATGTACAGTGGGTCACGAAAGTCTGCACCCCCTGATAGAAAATTGACGTTTACTCAATTATCTCACAAACTAGCCAGCATATCGCGATGTGAATTGAATCGACAGAGTCCCAATGAAGTAGCACTCATAGAACTAACACAAAGAGCGGTTTTACTCACGCCTACTACGATAGACATGAGCAAGAGTGAACAGTGCAACTGTCAAAAGTCTACACCCCCAGCAGGATAAACAACAAAACGTGAATATGTATTACGATCTAATATTTCGTAGAACCACCTTTGGCTGCAATAACGTCCGCCAAACGATTAGGCATGGATTTGATCAACTTTTGAATGAAATCCAAAGGGATTTCATCCCATAAACGGCAAATCCGTCGTTTCAATCCTTCCTTCGAAGTTGTCGGGCAATCAAGGCTCCTAAGACCTATCCACGCCCACACGTGCTCAATAGGATTAAGGTCTGGGCTCTGTGGAGGGTGTTCGAGGGTTGTCACGGCATTTTCATCGAGAAAATTGAGAACTTTCTTTGCCTTGTGAATCGGAGCATTATCTTGTTGGAAGATAAAATTTGATTTTTGCGCTGAAATATTGCTGAGGGGTGCAAACTTTTGACAGTGGTACAATTTTGGATTGAAATTTTAGAGCCCATAGAGATCCAATCACATTTATGAATTCTACAGAGACAAAGCCAAATGTATTTACCTATTGATTGAACTATTCAGATTTATCAAATGACGACTTGATTGTAACAACAAAAAATGTGAAAAGAACAATGGGGGGTGCAGACTTTCGTGACCCACTGTACCCAACGACACCGTTGGTTGTGTATGGCGGCGGAATAAACCTTGTTGGCAACGGGGACGGCACGTCTGTGAGGTTCATTAAGTCCATGGCAAAAGATGAAATGCCGATGCATAAACATGACTGACTCGGGGCTGCTGCTGCTGGCTGCTTATGGTCAGCAGCCACGTTGATGTATTGGCTCGAGGTGAGTGGAAGCTATCAGGACGAGCAGTGGCTCTCTAGGATCTGCAATATGGCGAACACTTTGGAAGAGATTTTCCCCATGACGTGAGCAACGACAACTTGAAAACACCACCAAGAGATGAAAACCACGACGCGACAGACAAGCTGTCGATGAAGAGATACACTGAGAGCGTAGAGAGATAAGCTAGAAGTCATGGAGAGCACTAGAGCCAAGGCTAGAGCTGCATGAACTAGCTTGACGACTTAGAGTGGATCCAAGCGAGTACACTGTACGAAAGGCCCAAGACGAGCAATCTGGGGATCATTTTCTGCAGAAATGCTGGCTCGTGTCAAGCTCAATTACATGCAGACAGCAGTGAGGATTAGTAGAGCAGAGTGGATTGATTGCACTACCGACAAAGACGGCGGCAAAATTCATGGCCACGGCGGCATTTTCTACTTTTGATCGAACTTTGGTACTAAAAATAGATTCGACTGGAATATTGTCGAATTATATACCTCTAATATTATATATTGTTCTATCTATTCACTTGAAGAGGTAAATGGATACAAATTGAATAACGCTAACAGCAGCAACCCTCTTAACACTTCAGATTAGATTTGGACCAAAGAAAGCTCGAAAAATTAATGCATGGAGGATAAAGCCAAAACAGTTGGTACTAATCAAATAATGACTGACATTAAGGTACACGCAGTTTCTGCCTTCAATAGAAAAACTGTCTAAATGAATAGCGTTGTAATTTAATATACTGTATAAATCGATATTGCATTTTGGTGCAAGTTTGTGAGTGAAGTTGGACGAGCCAAGCTGCAAGTTGCATTTTGTTAACGAAGTGGCTGTAATGCAGTGCGAATCTGTCCAAGACCGTCTTGATCGTTCCATTTCCATCTTGCGGGCTTGTCTGCGTGGTTGCATGGCTGCTTGATTACGAAATTTCAGTCCCGATAGTGTAACAGTCCCATGGAAAAAAACAGAGTCGGGAAAATTCCAGCTCAGACTTAAGCGCTGCAGCCTCAAGAGTCCATGCGTTTGGCTTGCGCTACTGCTCTGGACATGCGAGCTGCAAGGTCTAAATGGGTGCGATAGCAGATAGATTGACGCTACTATGAGGCGAGAGATGCCAACCTGTCAAGATGAGATATACAACTGGACAATTTTTACCCGAGCGTTGGGCGACTAAAAGGTCAGAGGCAGACCAACCACCGGCGCTGACCACTCGGTCCACACGCCTTTGATGAGTCCTTCTACTGACACTTTGCCATAGAAACGTCGCGTCGTCTGGGATTTCGTCGCTTTCCATGGAACCCACGCGGTATTTTTCAAGGCACGGACGAAATGATAGAATCAAGGCAGCGACCCGACCGCCCCCCCTTGAAAGTATAGTCACGGCTTTGGTTTAACATTACCAGGAGCTATCAAGAGTCTTGCAATTAAAGTCTCAAAACGAGGCTATCCTTTAACAAGAGCTCCCTTATTTGACGTAGTTACAAAGGGGAAATGGGGATCTCAGCTGAAAGATTTGGCGTTGAAATTTCTAGTTGAACAGTCATCGAACAGAGCTGCGCCACTTTGTTCGCTGACCTTCCTGCGACGCCAGCTGTGGAAAGAATGCTTCTTTGTTAAGTCACAAGACTGTTGCTGAGAAGCCTCGGTTCTATCTTGTGTCGTTCATGTGCTGGTGTCGTCGATTCGTTCTGGCAAAATTTTTCACAATGTTCAAATGTCCATCATCCAACTTGTCCGTCGTCTCGCTGGTTTTCGATAAATCTCACAAGAGTCAACTGACATTGCTGTATTTCACATATTTCAAATGCCCTTAAATTTCACAGGTTTGAAATGTCCAAAGTGGCTTCGTTTTCGTCTTTACATTCGCTTGCACCATCGAAGGATGTGATCAAGTATGGAGTCGCGGCATGAATCATGGATGAGTTCATGGTACATCTGTGGCATGACGTGGATCTCCTTGATCGTGCTAGACGCGGTCTTGTAGAGCGTCAAACTTCCGCCAGGAGGCGTCACGGTGTCGTTTTCGCCGTGGAAGATCAACAGGAGCGTGCGAATGGATGGCATGAGAGATGGTGCACGTTTCATCGCTGCAATAAACTCACCAGCTCATCGCATGGTTGGCCCTAGAGACAGCTAACGTGAGTTGAAATCCAAAGCTAATTATCATACCTGTCTTGTAGTTGAAAGAGTCGCGAAGGGAGCGTTCGTGTTCGCTGCGATCTTTGACAACCGACAAGTTTGGATTCGGGGGGCGAAACTTTGGCAGAACGACGCTCAAAATCGACGAAAGAACCATCTCGATCGGTGAAATAGCCTTTGGATCAACCTGAAACGCTCCAGAGCACATAATCGCTCCTGTCCATTCAATGTCGGTGTGATCCTACGAGCTCTTGTGAGAAATCCACGACGAGGATGCGTTCAAGTCTACATGGATCATCTGGAGCGAGATAAGACTTCCCATGGAATGGCCAAGAAGGAATCGTGGCAGCGACTTCAAAGCCAATCCTTTTGGGAAATGCATCATTGCCTCCTTCACATGCGCCGATTCACTCGTCAGCGCCAGAGTGTCGCAGATGAATTCAATGTAATCCCGCTCGTAATGGTCAAATCGCTCGACGTACAGCCGCTCGCCTTCACTAAGACCATGGCCCTAGAGATGTTGATGAGCTAGAGCTACGTAGAGCTGTTTCTACTTGATGGTCCATGCCAAAGACAGCGTAGCCATTGTCTGCTAGCTTGGTTCCAACGTAGTGATACCTCTCAATATGCTCGTTGTAGCCATGGACGATGAAGATGACGCCCTTCCATTCTGTATTGGCAGGCGGAAGCCACCATCTTGTGCGCAGCCAGAGCTTTCGATCCGCACTAAAGCGGTATTGTCGATGTCCTGCCGTCGAATGCGGATCAAAGAGTGCGTCCTTCGACCGACAGAATTCGTTCCTGGGATCGGCCCAAGACGAGACTCTCCACCAAGCTGCGAAGGAGAGGAAGAGCAGCGCAGCACGATTAGCGACATCGATCGCCGACACGGTCGAGCATCCGTTTCAACTTTGAACGTCCAAATGCAAGGACAGTATCCGGTATTTGTGCTATTTATAGCCTGTCTTCCGGATAAACTTTGAGATGTCAAACGCCATAAGAGTTATGCTCCAGTCGTCTATAAATACTACAGACACAAACGAGAGATTCAATCAATCTGCTGGAGCAAAGCCATGCCTGCGTTCGATTGAACAGTGCAAGCCTGGACGAGTAACTGGTTAAGATGATGACCGATCGAACGCTCTGCATTACGAATGGCGTCGGTGTTCATAAACCGGGCTCGACCAGCTCGGATGTCCGAGATCGTCACGTCCAAGACGTAGATGGAAGTGGACAAGGACAGTCTAAAGGGTTGGACACAAAGGACGACCGCAATACATGCTGTCGCTCGTTGCCAGTGTTTGAAAGGTGAGTAACTAACCCGTTAGTACAATGACGACCAAGCGCGATAAGGTATTCCAATAGATCGATGGCAATGAAATGAGATGGATTTGGAGAATGCCCAACGCGACCACGCTAACCAAATAGAATTTAGCGTTCTAGCATGGCACATTCTAGCCCAACGGTGTCACGCAAACAGATTCTCCACTAGATTTGGCATAACGAATAGCGTCTGGCGTGGTCGACTGCAATGCTAACGGCAAATGCTCTTCTAATAACAATCGCAAGGACGTGGAATGCCTCCAAAATTGTCCAATTGACTTTCTCTTTTGCCACATACCTGAATACAGCCGTGTGCCCATCCAACCTTGAGACTTTTGTTCGGCCTGGACAAAACTCGCAAGCGCTGTGAAAAGCAGGCACATAAGTGCCAAAATGCAAAGCATTCACTATGCAACGGCAAGACGATGTAAACTACATGAAGGCTGTTCAAACTGACAAGCCACATCTGAAGAAATGTGCTGACGGTCTCTGCTACAAACGATGCCAGAGTGGATAAAGTCGAGTTAATCCTGTCCCCATGAAGGACTGTGATATCTTGAAAGGTTAACGTTGTGGCTATGAATTGTTCAACATCATGCTTTCCATCACAAGCCCTCTGGACGAAAATAGATTACTCTACTTGACCTGTTGCGGTTTTCTGTGGGTAACATGAGGTCGAATAAATCACAACGCGACCAGTTTGTGTTTCCTCGAACAGTTTCTCGTTATCAATACAACAGCATTCCAATCATTTTCTTGCGTCAATTGCCGACAAACTAGATAGCATGCTGCGGTGAATTCGAGGGGGATATGCTACAATGTTCGCTTTCCACTCTGTCGTACGCATCATGGCCCCTGCTGATCCCACGAAAAGAAGCCACGGTTTTTGCGTAACTTTATCCACCATAACGAGAGCGCAATAACCTGTATAAATACATAAAAATGAAACTTAATACAAATAGGTTTCTATTTTATAGAATACTAGTAATTGATATAATTATACTCTCCTGTAATCATCAGAATTAATATTTGTATAATTAAATATATTTTAACAATACAAAATTTAAAGATTTTCATGCTTATCATCGAAGATTGTGGCATTCTCCATATGCGATCCAACGATTGATGGAACCCAAAAAGTCCAAAAGTTTCAACTTTAGTGCAGGTTTTATGTCGAAGTGACTTCTTGGCATCGCGACTGAGAGCGGCGAGTGCGCGGCAAAGATATTCAAAGTCCATCTCCGTGTCGTTTTTATCCTACTGACCCACCACGAGGCGGTGCGAATGATATGTCTCTGAACAGCGCTGCTGCTTCAGTTTGGATTTTGCATCAATCCTGGCATGCAAACGATGGGATTGTTACAATGCGTCGCCGTTTTATCGCTCTCGACACGTTGGCAAATAGCTCCGCGGGGTTCTGCTTGAAAAACTCGTACGGCCGTGGGGCGGGCACGATGCCGCAGTCGTGCGATGGCAATCAAGATCACTTGGGCTTGCTCTGCTACGACAAATGCCCGACCAACTATACCCGCCAAGCATTGGACTGCCACCAGAATTGCCCGAGCGACTTTGAAGACCAAGGCCTCTTTTGCCGCAAAGCTGACTACGGCCGAGGGGCTGGCTATCCTTGGAAGTTTGGTGACGGCTTCAACCTGAACAAAGCTCGCAAACGCTGTGAAAATATCACGGCGCTGGCAATTGCGAAAAGAGCGGCGAGATCATTTACCCCAAGTGCAAATCTGGCTACGACGCCTTTGGATGCTGCATTTGCCGTCCTGCCAAAGTCGATTGCAAAGCGCTGGGTATGCAAGGCCAAATCGACATTAGCTGCTCCAAGTATGTCAAGATTGACAAACCACACTCTGGCAAATGCTCCACTGGCCTTCAGAGCCAAGCTGGTCTGTGCTACAAACCGTGCAAGAGCAGCTACAGCGGCGTCGGCCCAGTCTGTTGGGCTGGCAATCCATCGGGTTGGGTCAACTGTGGCTTTGGAGCTGCGCAGAGCCCCCAACGATGCGCGGAAGTGATCCAAGACCAAATCATGTCGGTGGATCAATTGGCTTTCAATATCTTGACTGAGGGAGAAGCGATGGAAGCTGGAGAAGGAATGAAGCTGCAAGACGCATTCAAAGGCATCCAAGGCAAAGATGTGATCAAGCAGGCCATGTCGAAACTCATGACAGCCTTTGGCGATATGACCAAGTTGGACTCCTCGACAGATCCGGCCGATATCATCCGTCTCGCTGCCGGCATTGCTGCCATGTTCGATCCGACGGGAGTGGCAGACGTCGTGCAATCCTATGCCTACTCCACGTGCGATAAATATGGCGCTGGTCAAGTCCACAAACGGACTAAACCAGACGATTAACTTCACAATGGGAATCACGTCAATGTTTATGAAGTGATTATGTGCATTTCTCGTCCACGAGGGACTACGACACTGCGACGCCTCCTGAGAAAGGTTTGACACCTTTGAAGACACCTTCCAGCACGATCAAGGAGATCCACATCATTCCGAACCCCCTTTGCAGTTTAAGCGTTCCCCACCATCCCCCACAGTATATCCTAAGGACTTGACGGGAATGCATCTTGAATTTGATGCCGTCATTCACGATCGAAATCTCCTGGGAGACTTCACCTTGGACGACATTGACGTCTTACCAAAGAAGACGAATCTCATGTCGTGAAGGCATCGAGTGTGTCTCGAGAACACGACATCTACAACCGAAGCGCATTAGATTCGAAGAGAGAAAAGGAACAATCTGTTTGGCGCGTCGGGGCGACTTGGCTTGCTCTGTCGGGAGAAAAATCGAAAATGGCGCCATTTTGTTGGTGGTCATTCCACACTCTTGATTAAAGTATGGTGTGTTAAAAGTTAACTTGATTGGCTACAAATATTTTATTCATCCAATCAAAAGACAAAAGATAGCTATAATTTGTCCAATCAAAGACAGCAAAATTCAACCAGCGTTCAAAACTTCAACATCTGGATGACGTGGCAGCACGAGAGTTTAGTATTCACAGATAGCTCGCTTTTGTAGCTTGTCTTCGGGTTGATTTGGTCACATTCGTGTCGGGCGTTCGAATCCGTGTGCGAGTTGTCTGGCTGCTCCCTTTGCACGGCGCAGCGGCGGCAGTCGCTGTCGTTCGCTTTGTCGTTTTCGTTTTCGTGGTGCGGCGACTCGTCGTTGTCGTCGGCGGCGGGGCTTTCTGCGCGAGCTGCTTGTCCAAGTAGCGCAGGCTTTCTTGGTACATCACGAGCGGATCTTTCTTCTCCACCGCCGGCGTCGTGCCTCTGTCGGTAATTTTTGCTCTAGACTCTGGAGCCGCATCAGGAAATCGGTCATGCCACACGGACGTGACGTGCTTTTCAAACGCGCTGTCGTCGACGATGGATTGACTGAGATAGCCATAATAGCGTTCAAACTGCGCCAAGGAAACCTGTGGCCCTGGGCCCATCGCATCTCGAAGCGCTTGGACAATTTCATCTTCGGAAGTGTGGCCAGCTTGGACGTTTGGATGCCGCGCCGCGTCAAAGCTCGCCACGACGTCGTCGAGCAGGAGCCATCCATTTTTCTCGCAGTCCAGCTGGCGAAACACGCGACGGACAAGGCCAAGGCGGTGCACCGACATGGGCTCGTAAATGTATGGCCAGAGGCGATTCAAGTCGAGCGTCGCCGTGTGTTGACTGGCAAAGAAATCAAAAATATGCCGCCAATCTTTGTCCGAGAGCACGATCGCGGCGTTGTCTTTCATGAGAGCTTTAAACTGCGGCAGCGTCAATGCCGCCGACGCTGGCGTCGTTGTCGTTGGATCGTTTCCAGCAACGTCAAACGCGCGCCAGCCTGCAAACCCGACCTATGACATTTGAAATGTGTGAAATTTTCTCCGCCATACATTTCCAAACCGTCTTGAGCTGGTTTCGCACGCGAGCGAGCGTTCCTTTGAGTCCTGCGTCCAATTCTTTCAGTGGTGTCAGTGGCGGTGCTGGCAGGTTCACGGCGCTGGCGCTGGCGTTGGTGCCGCCGCAGTACAAGAGCGAGCTGGCCGAATCTGTCGACAGCCACGGCGCTTGGACGCGGCAAAACTTGCTATCCTTTGGCTTTGCAGTTGTAGCTCTCACTGGTGGCACCTCAATCTGCCACGTCATTTCAATCGTGCGTACAAAGAGCGCGTCGTCGGCAGTCGCAGAGCTCAAACGAGTGTAGTATTGCATGAATTGGTCGCGGGAGACCGTGGCGCGGGCGCTACAGAGCGCAGTGAGGACTTCGGCGCGAGCTTCTTCGAGCGTTTTGAGCCCCGAGCGGACGTCAGGAAGGCCGTCGCCGTGGAATTGAGCGCGGAGATCTTTCACACTGAGCGTGCCATATTCATGGACGTCTAGCTTTTGAAACGCCAGCTCGACGGCAGCGAGACGCACGCCAGACAGCGGCGTGAGCATCGCTGCAGCCCATTCCGCCGCTGAAATCGATCCATTGCCATCCGCGTCAAAGATGGAAAAGATCGCGCGGAGATCTTTTGGCGTCACGTCGAGTCCAAGGCGAGTTTGAAGCAGCGTCTTGAAGGCTGGAAGCGACAGCGACGAAGTGCTCGACGACTGCTCGGCGATGGCTTCAAACGCGTCGTAGCCACGCTGCTGGAGCTGGCGCTTCAGCTGGACAAGGATGAAGTCAATGCCAGGATCACGAGGAGAACGGCTTGGATGGCATGCTTGGCGGGCTTCGGTCGTCTTGGAGGCCGTCGCTGGCGCTGTCTTCGGTCGGATTTGCATGGATTTTGCAGTTTTTCTCGTGCTTTTCACCACGCCACCGTCGTCGCCAGCGTCTCCATGCTGGCGCATGACTAGACAGCAAGGAATCTAAGCGATAAAGGGACTAGAAGGAGCGTACCTTGGCCAGCGTTTTCTTTATCACGTTGCAGTGCTTTGCCAAAGCAAAAAGTGGGCGGCGGGAGCGAATAGGACGCGCTTTTCGCGTGTCCAATGTCGACGTGGCCGCGCCGTGTGCTGAGCATCTTGACGGGGTGCGTTGGGAGGTAGTTGGACTTGTAGAACGCGATGAATTCGTCGAGGGAGATCGTGCCGTCGCCACTCGTGTCCATCTGAAAGAGCGCTCGGACGATATTTTGCGGCGTCGGTTCTTCACCCAGCTCTTGCAAAAGTCTCCCCAGCTCGTTCTTGTCCACGACGCCATCCTTGGAGACATCCACGCGCTCAAAGATCGCGCGCGCTTGTTCGATTGCCGACGCCATTGCGCGCGAGATTTTTCCTCCCAAACGAACCGTCACAATCGAACAATTGGTGGATTTTTCAACAAATTTGAAATTTTGGAAACGAATTGTTCATACTAAACTCTCAAACTGCCACGTCATTTACTTGGTGCGCAGCATTTTCGATGGTCTCGCGCCGGCGGACGAGCTTCCTTTGGGAGATCCAGGGACGTTGATGGCCGTGTGGTCTTTGGAAGATCCGCTGGATCTGCTACGGGTCAACGTCGGGCCCGACGATTTCTTCTCCATCTTGCCGCATTCCATTTCAATGTACGTGCTGAGCTGCGAGTTGAAAGCCGCGGCAGACGCGCCGACGGCTACCATAATCGCAGCGGAACCATTAAAATTGGCGCATCGGAGGCCAACGCTCGCCGAGGCAGCCCCGGCGATGCAGTTGCTCAGCCACTTATTCGCATTGTGCTTCATGGTGGCCTTGTCGCAGTTGCCACGCGCGTCTTTCTTCAGGAAAAACTGGAACGCTTTCCCCAACAACGCGTCGGAAAACATTGCACGCGACTCGACGCACGTCAAAGTCGTGAGCGCCACCACGAGGCAAAGCAGCAAACCAACGCGGGGCATGCTTGAGCTTGTACAGGAAATTCACACAATGAAAGCTCGGCCCTCCATCGATCCCAAGCTGTCTGTCGCTTGGCAGCCACGAATCGTTTTCCTCCATCCACTAGGTGCACGTCGTCGGCTGTCCCATTTCAATCGCCACGCCGAAGTTGGGTCAAAGCGTCTCAATGTGGCTGGAAATGCCAGAAGAATTGCGCTTGAAGGGGAACGACGACGGGATGACTAGTGGCCTGCTGTTGAGAGGAACGCTGTGGACTTTACAGAGGCAGGACAAGGTCAAAGCGCTGTCCACGTCGTTGTCGTGCGGGGGACGCACTCGAATGGGTGCAGCAATTGTTGACAACAAAATGGGCTGTCAACAATTGCAACACCCGCGTCTTTGCCACTGGCATCCGCAGTTTCCCACGGCTCCACATTAAGCACATCTCCAAGCGGAGAAAGGCCATGCATCGGCCACGTAGCATCGACGGCCCTGAACGAAGCGACCGACGACGGCAGCGTTGTCGCCGTTGTCAACCAACAGCATTTGATTGATGACTCTGAGAAACTAAGCTCAACGACAGGCCCAGACACTAATGCAACTGCCACGTCATTGAACTGAATGCTCCGATAACGCCACCAAATCGCAACAACATGGCGATTTTGGATCTGCCAGGTTATAATTTACTTCATCGACCATTTGACATTATTTATTCGAAA
This sequence comes from Aphanomyces euteiches, assembly GCA_021527685.1. Taxonomy (NCBI): domain Eukaryota; phylum Oomycota; class Saprolegniomycetes; order Saprolegniales; family Verrucalvaceae; genus Aphanomyces; species Aphanomyces euteiches. The sequence continues at coordinate 231,654 of JAJGMV010000012.1, forward strand.
TATTTCAGTCGATTGTATACTTTATCGAAATGTTCGACAACGAAATGTTATTATAGTGTGAGCAACTTAATACTTAATCGAAAACATTGCTGCTTTTATATGGAGATTTGGTATACTTTATTGAGAAGTGCACAGAGTAACACACTATTTACATGTCAATTTTGCATGGTCTTAACTGTTATGCTGCCACGTCATAATGTACTTTATAGAATGGAATATACTTGAATGAAGATTATAAAACCTAAATGAATATGATGTAGGCGTTATTTCTATTGGTTTCTATCTGGTGCGAAGAAATGTACTTAATTGAAAGCAGTTGGAAAACTTGATCCAAGTTGGTCTTCCACCGAAGTCGGATGAAGCAAGCGGGTGCGACCTCCAACGGCGCTGGCGGCGGCAAAGCCAAGGCCGAAGCCGCGCCGATCTTTCTGCAAAAGACATATACACTCTTTGAGAATGCGCCGTCAGATATTGCCTGCTGGGCGAACAACGGGACGACTGTCGTGATCAAAGACCCGGATGAGTTTGCGAGAAGCATGCTCCCAAAGTACTTCAAGCACAACAACTTTGCATCGTTTGTGCGGCAGCTCAACTTTTATGGGTTCCGCAAGTACAAAAAAGACGACATTTTGATCCAAGAAGACGAAGCGACGAAGAATTGGTGGGAATTCTACCATGAAAAGTTTCTCCGCCATGCTCCTGAACTCATGAGCCAAATCCGTCGCAAGACGTACTCGGAAGGTGGCGACAACCACGAGAAGGAAGAAGTCGAAGTGCTGAAATCCCAAGTCACGACGCTCCAAGCGCAGTTGGAGCAAGTGACGTCGCAAATCACATCCTTGACTGAAGTGGTCACGACATTGATCAACAACAAGTCGCGACGACACCACGCGCCGCCGTCGCTCGACGACGACATTGTATCGACCAAGCGATTTAAATCCGAGAGGTAAATAGGTTCAATTTTGTTTATACGTTGTCGCTTTGCCTTGGAAACACGCGCAGCCGTTGTCGCCAGCATTCCTCTATTTGGGCTTTGGCGCTGCTCAAGGTCTCGTCGTGGTCTACGATGGACATTCTACAAGTGTGAAATTTCTTGGAGCGAGAACAAGTTGGCGTACTTGCGACTGCGATGCCCGCTGCTCCTGTTACCACTGCTGCCGGATTCTTTCAGCTGGATTGGTAAGTTTGCCAAAGCGCCGAGGCCTGCTTGGCCACCGAAATGCTTGTCGAGACGTTGCTGGAGTGGCATCCAGTCGAGTTTCTTGGCGTGGTTGCAGCGACTGATTTGATTAGCTAGATGGCCTCGTTGACCACATCGACTGCAGCGAAGATTGCTCATGCGCATGAGATGCCACGTCCTAGCCAGCCATCAACGTCCAATTTAAAGCTTGGAATCCCAATTCGTACATGGCGACATGCGCTTCAGGATATCGCGAGCCGAATTCCAGGCGCTCCTTGCGGTAATCGTCGCGGTCGGCGGCTAGAAGGCTCAATTTTGTCGTTAAATCGACGACGAAATCTTTTGTCGACGAGATCACAGCATCGTACAGCCGCCGCTACGCACAAACAACTGAGAAGGACTGTCGAAAAGAAGAGAGAAGCTACGGAAATCCCAAGCACGTGGACATCCGTGACTAGGCATAAAAGTTAATCTTTATATAGGAAACTTTATGACTGTACCGTACCAGCTTTGATATCAAACGGGCCAATTAGAGAAGATTTAAAAAATGCATGCTCATCTATACAAACATCAAGTGTGAGGGGACAATTTTAATCCAAAGGAGACTCAACTGGCAATATCCCCCGGCCCAAGCAGCATCAAGTCGACATTGATCTTGATTTCTTCCAGCTTCGACGTGACCATATTCACGTGCTGTTTCTCCATCGCTTCTCCAGAGACTATAATGTACAGCATGGTCGCGACAGTTCCCCCGCGGTATAAATATTCCTACAGTGGAGTGAAAATGAGCTCGGGGGATGAGGGGGGAAGCTCAGGGGGGGCTCGGGGGAACGTACATTAGCACGGAATTGAGCTGATCGCATCTGCGAGACAAAACGCATGCGATCTGTTCATCCAAATCCATGATTCAATCGATAGCAGAGGGAATGAAGTACCAGCCATGGGCCATTTTTGAAAAATGTGCATGAAATCCAAGACTTCTGCTTGGACGTAGTGGGAATTCTCCATCGACACGGTGCGTATCAAACGAACGTAATCCATCCGCCCCAAGTAGATAAGAAAGCATTCTGGCGTCAAATTCGACACGACGACTGTTGCATTCCGCCTCGCCGATGGATTTACTACACACCTTCTGTGAGGAGGTTTGTATTATTTTCAAAACGTACGCAAGACCATGTCCCCGACGACCGCCCCAGGTCCAAGCGTTGCTTTATACTCGCCCAAATCCGTCGGTGCCTTGACCTAATGCAAGAGTCACGTAATTTCCCAGTGGACTGCAGTGTAGAGCGTACCACGTTGTAGGGCGGAGTGTCCGGCCGTGGTTCATCCATGGATTGGATCGCCTGGTTGGCATTTTCCTTGCAGTAGACGTCGACAAGGCCGTCGATGAGAATATAACAGCGATCCCCAGTATCTCCCTGTCGGATCAGCATCGCTCGAGCTATTGCAAACAAAATCCAATTAGTCAAAGCGGCGTAGGGGGGCTCGGGGGGGCTTACAGGGGAGTTTAAACAGTCGCATTTGTCGGCAAATTTCACGGCCGATATATTCATGCGACGATCCAAAGATATTTGTCTACGATAGCAAGCATGAGGACGTCGCTGACGCGGTGTCGAGTACATTCTTGCAGTTTTCTTGCATCCATTTGAAGACAAGATGAAGATGTGCCTAGGAAAACGCAGCCCCTGGTGGTCAAGGTAGCTCTGTAGTTAACTAGCATGCCGAGAATGCAAATGCTAAAAAGGATATTTGAATCTGTGCGCGTGGATGGATCGGAGAGCAGCACTTGCTTGATCACTTCGAGCGTGTCTTTCTTTATCGCGGCCTCCGCGACGACTTCTTGCATGGACGACCGCCGCCTCGGTTTATCCTAACACCGATTAGAGGCTCATGGGGGAGGATAGAGCTCGTACTTCCGAGAGTTTGATGCTTTTCTTGGACGGAAGCAACGGCAGAATGGACGAGAACGTGCCCTTCTTGGCCATGTCAATCTCAACCTTGAGCGTCTATTAATAACCTTAACAATTCAATCGAAACCACGACGACGGGCGATCGCCGTGGTTGTTGTTGCTCGTGACTGAATTGGTCCGGACAAGAGGCATGATGACATTCTTTGGCTTTTTCTTCTTGAGCTCGACCGGTGGCCGTGGCTCAAACGGAGGATTTGTCGGACTCGCCGGGCTTTTCACCGCCTCAAGCTGCTGGACGAGCATTAAATTTTTCGCTTTCAAGCTCATGTAGCGCTCAAACGATGGACTGAGCTCTGCTTCTTGAATATACCGCCGACACTATCCATCATCAAAGGCTCTGATAGCATCAGGATGAGCTTATTACCTTGTCTAGCTCTTGGTTGGTGAGGTGAATTTGAGCCCGCAGTAGCGCCACGTCATTTGATTTCGCAGCAATGTCATCCTGCAAGCTTTGAATCGTCCCCCGCTCGTCGCTGAGCGCTTTTGATAGTTTGTCTCGCTGCCTCACGACAGCATCGAGCTGTCGTTTGAGTTTGTCGTTTGCGACTTTATTAGCCCCGCTACAAATCGAGCAAACGACGGGGGGATCCGGGGGAGGCGGCTCCTCCACGGCTAAAAGTCTCTACAGACCAAGCACTCCATTCAAAGCTGATGTCAACTCGGTGGCTTACTTGTTGCTGGGATTCCAGTTGACTTAACAGTGCCGGGGCGTTCACTTGTTGTAGTTTCTCCTGCTCCAACTGCCTCTACAGCGACTTTGAGAGATCAGCTAGCGCAATAGGCTACAAACCCATTTAGCTTCAGCTTCCGAGAGTTTCGCCATTAGATTTTGATTGAGTTGTTGCACATCTGAGAGCTGGCTCTGAATTGCAGCGATCTTTTGTTGCTGAGCAGAGTTTTCCTGGCTTAAAGCGAAGTTCTCGTGAGATTTGACGACGAGCGCGTTGGCGTGGTCGGCTCTCAGCTTCTAGAGCAGCTTTCAGAGCAACTTTGATAGCGCTATGGTGCCTGAAAGAGGCTTCGCCAAGTCTGTTGCTGCTCTGCAAGCTGGCTGCGACTGTCTTCAGCAAGCAGAGCGGAATTTTCGACCATGGCACGACGTGTTTCATCGACAGAGCTCAGTTTCACCTCGAGACGGACAACTTCATGCCGAATCGCTTCTGTTTCCTTGAACGACGAGACGACAAGTCGTTCAAGCTCTTGGTTCCTCTGCATCATGAATGAAATATGAGCTGCATGGTGGCTTTGTGCCTGGAAAGGGCCTGAGATGAATGAGAACATGGCCGAGGAGCGTACCTCCATTTCTCGTAGCTTTGCTTGGAGATTAGCAACTTGGTCTTCCAGCGCGTGCATGGCTTCCAGTGTTCGAATGGCCTGCAGGCGGCTCTGAATACTCGTTGGGTGACGAGATCCATCATCCGTCATGGTCTTGTCAGACTCCAACAGTTTCAAACCGGAGCGGTTTCACCCACTTGGACAGCCTTATTGTGACACAGTAGCAGCACAACAACCCAACAATCACCATCCCCGACAAACGAAGAGCGCTGATTTAAAGGCTACATGAGCAGTGTAGACCCGCTGTAGCATATTTGATTCATGAATCACTGAGTTCATTCCCCCATACAATGCCCCCTCGTGGAATTGTTTCTCCTGGGGGTCCAAAAACTAGACGTTCATGAATATGGCTCAAACGAACGCTACCTCGAGTGCAATTTGAAGCTTTAATGAAAGAGAACGCAGCGATCGTTCTATCGGACAAAGATTGGCCTCGACACGAAAAGGTCACTCAATCAAGTCGTACTCAACGAGACAGAGCAATTGGGCATCTCTCATTGAGCCCCATGCGGCTTGTCTGTAGAGTGCATGCATCTTCATATTCAAATTGATGCCATAGTCGACTTTCGACATCTTCCGCGAGATTTCAACATGAACGACATGGACGCCTTACTAGGCACCACCGAAGTAGAGACTTCTCGACAGGAACAGGTTCGTCTTTGTTGGTGCGAAGAAAGGCGCCAATGCCGTCCATGTTGAAGTCTTCCAGACAATCTCGAAAGTCGACGACCGCATCAATTTGTCGTGTATGAATGGAGAACACGAAATCTACAATCGACGCGCATGAGACTCGAAGAGAGAGAAAGAACCGCATACCAGGGTTCGTCGGCGCATCTTGATCTTGATCTGCTGTGTCCGGAGAAAAATCGAAAATGGCGCGCGGGGAAGTTGAAGCGGGACATTCTAATCTTGATTAAAGTATAGAATGGCCGGAGTGAGGAAATTGTCTTTGATTGGCTAAATATATTTGATTGAGCCAATAAAAAAACATTATGAAAAATAATTTGACCAATGAAAGACAGCTATTTCAAGGTGGGGGGGCACGTTGGGGGCGACCCCGATACCATCGAGTTGATCAAGGGGGATGTTAAGTTAATCGTACAAAGTCTAGGGCGTTTCAGACACACTAAAGCCGTCTCAGGGCTCAGCAGTCTTGGTTTGATTTTGCAAAAGCGGTACGTCACAATGTACAAAATGAGGAAAATCGACCACATGACGCCTACGATTGTCGCGACGTAGATACAAATCGCTACGAGAAAAGACTTAGCCATCAAACCAGGGGCAATTTCAAGGCGTACTTGTCGATGATGTCGATGATGGCATCGTCGTTTGTGGCGCTTGGCTCGGGGGTGCAGTGGCCCAGCCTTCGATTTCAATACAAACATAAGCCGTGGGGGAAATCGGAAGGACAAGCGAGCCCAAGCAAAAGCCAGACACCGTCGCCAGCGACGTGTTCACTTTAAGCACGATTTGCTGCCTGGCTAGAGAAGTATACGTGCTTCGATCCGCGAAGACGATGACATTTGGATTGTCTGACAAGTCCCTACGACGTTCCAATGAGTCAAACCGTTCCATAGAGCTAGATGGGGTACAAATAAGTCAGCGATGGTGGAAGAGTCTGCTGCGTGAGGACTATCGTTGATAAATTATTGCCACGGAGATATCTACATTGATGACAGTCAATAGTAGAGCTCTGGAATGCTGTGGCTTGCTTACAAGTGCGTCAGATTGCTCGTTGCCACTTGCGCCATTGAGAACCACGCCATGCCGCCTTGATTGTAGCTGAGATCCCTACGAAGCTGTTAGATCTTGCATGGACATTGTAAAGCTTACAGCGTCTCGAGAGTCGCTGGGAGAGATCTATTCGTCCAGCCGACCATCAATGCATTGCGGCTCAATTTCTAGAGGTGGAATTAGCTGCCGCCGGTGAAAAACCAAGAGCTACAATGCTTTCAGCCTTGGTGGAATTGGCTGCGAGCCCAGGGACTGAATGGAGTTGAAAGAGAGATCACTACAAGGAGCCATGAAAAGATATCAATAGAGAGTGAACCAACGTACAGAGAAGTTGCCATGGAGGGAAGCACGTCAATGGTCGAAATGGATTGCTTGGACAAGTCCAGTGTGTAGTTTGGCTCAAGCAATACTGTCGTGCTGTCCATTTGAAGGCAGGGCAGTGGAAAATTTCCATCAAAACCTTGGCACTCTCGAAGCGTGGCTCCTCTAGCCGCGTTCACTCTGGCTGCGACGAGAGCAAGCGCTAGTAGCTTGAACATCATGGACAGAAAAGGAGAAATAGCCATGAACATGACGTTGAATGTACTTGATTGTCTTCTATATTGTGGTGGATTGAGTGTAGTTTTGTATGAAATCCACGATCCATTCTCTCTCCACTGGGCTTCGATTGCACGAGCGTGCATTCCACACTCGTTTTGTGCCTTGACGAGATTGGAAACATGGTTCCATTTGATGGATTTCCCAAAGAGCCCGAGAGTGCAAAGTGCAATATAATTTTCCACAATAAATTTATTTTATTTGACAGTTCTAGGTTTAAAATAACCTTTATTTTTTGTTAAATTCATATAAAACACCAAAGTAATGTATTATTTATTGTAAGATATTATATTAAATAGGTTTTGTGATGTGTTGGACTTGGCAACAACTGGGCAACAAATCGCATCGTTGGCGACACTACGCAGTTAAATACATGACATCAACACAAACACATTCGAACGACACGGCAAGTGCAGCCCCTCCCCCCCCCCGAAAAACGACCATTTTCGCAAGACGCTACCACCAATTTCCGCTCTGCAAAAGACTGACACTTCGCTGGAATTCCTGAAGCCGCTGGTGGAATTCCAAGTCGCTGTCAGCGTGAACTTTCAAAGGATAAGATGCAGCCAAAGTTGCTTCAGTGTGAGCGAGCTGCCAAGAGAGCGATCTAGCTCATCAAAGACAGGGCTAAAGGCGTTGGAGGCCACGAGCAGCGCACACTGGAAGGAGCGATCCACTCCTCGGGTATTGCGCCTGTGATACACAGCGGAATGTTTGAGATATTCCAATGTACTTCCGTCGTGTTTCTATGACTGGCGTTGTGCAGCTACGACAGGCTAGAGCTTGTGCAGGGGAGCTGGGGCACGACTACGGTAGAGACTCTTGCAATGTTCAGAAAGAGTTCCAAGTCCTTCCCGCATATTGAGACATTGGTTACACCGCGAGGCGACTTGAAATGCCGTGCTTTCTTCTCACTGGATCGTTGTGTAGTTTGTGCACAGAGGACATGCCGTTTCGTGCTTTGCTTCGTTGCTTATTCCTGCCGATACTTCTCGAAATGACCCTTGCAGTGCGAGGCTAACCCCCGTTTTACTCTATTGATTCCATCTCGACGACTGCAATAACTTCGCAATCCAGCCCTTGGTAGCCTGGGCTTTCTCTAAGGTAGACTCGTGCCATAGCACCCTCGTCGTGGTTTGTGTAGACGCACGTATACTTTTGGCTATGAGCGCCGTCGTCGTAGCCATGACTTTGTGGTGCAAATCGAAGAAATGTCGTCGATTCCAGCACTTGCGTCGTCGCTTTTTTTGCCGTTCGTGACCGCAACCACGCTGGGGAAAGCTCCTCTTCGACTGATTCAATGCGTTATGAAAGTGTGTGGACCAGAGGAAGTAGGACTTGCGTTGCATCTAAGCTGACAAAATGAACCACACGGTCGCTGGAATATTCCTCGCGAGATCGGCGCACCCATCGCCGCCTTTGCCATCATACCGCTGGCATATGTGGAATCAGCCAGCCATTAAGCAGAACTTAATCATTATTGTACACTTGTCACGTGTCCAAACCAGCTGCTTGGACGCTACCTCTGACAGACAAAATGCGATATTGTCGACTTGAGATGACTCCAAAGCGCTTTTGTAAGCAAAGGAAGGTCGAGGAATTGCACGGCAACGGTGGCGATGAGTCAAACGAGAGCTACAAACAGTTGCAGTCGACAGGATGACTGCCAGCGAGTTAAAAAAGAAGACTAGAGCACTGTGCAATTTTGTTTTGACTTGTCAAGTGCCATGGCCCGCTCGAGCTTGCTTCTCTGCCTCTTGGTCGCGCTCACGTCGTTCGCGTGCGTGGAATCGAGTGCAATGTTCAACGACGCCCTCTTGGCTCCGATTTACAAGAAGATCCTCGTCAAGGATTCCAAGGGGGAATGCAAGAAGGAAGCGATGAAGCATACCGTGAGCAAGTGGGGCAACAGTTGTGCCGCTGTGGCTGCTGCTGTCGCCGTTGGCCTTCTCTGTGATAAGCAAACGACTGCCTCAGTCGTTGTCGGCGGTGTTGGCACTTCCATCGCGAGTTTCAAGGAGCAAATGAACTCGTACATTGAGAAGGAATGCGCGCGTCTCAAGGTCGTGGCTGGCGGCGTGGAAAAGGTCAAGAAGGCTCAGCCCAAGCTCAACGCCGTCGGCGCTTTCAATGACAACAAGCAAAAAGCCGCCGTTCGCCGCAATGTCGGTGGCCGTGGCCTCCGCGCCTAAGCGATGTCTGACTAATACGCATTTCCTACTATCTCTAGCATACTGTTTCCCCATCAACACGTCCACCATCATGAAAACTTGTCAAATATAATATTGTACGATAAATAATATATTACGTTGGTATTTAATACCAATTTAAGATTGAATAAGAGGGAGTTGTATCTTTTAAAAGAATAACTGTGAAATATAATAAATATATTGTTAAAAGTTATATTGCGCTTGCCATTCTATAAATAGAATGGAGATCTGCGCTTTGTTTTGTTCACGATTGTCGACAACCATGTGGATGAATCTTCCTGCGCTACACACAGTTGTGACCAAACACGACATTTACAATGCAAACTTTGCCACCTCTTTGCCTTGTAAGCTAGCAACAACTTGATCGACTAGCTTATCCTCTTTATAATCAACGTGGCCAACTAATTATTATCACTACTAGCATTGTCTGTGTATTGTTTTGCGGCATTAAGTCGTGTTTGTTGCGGGGACATCTCTCAGTCTCTTGGCGAAATGTTACAAAGCTGAAACCGCGAAACTCTCCAACGATTGTCGACAAACACATGGGGGGGATCTCGCATTAGCTACAGACGCTTATCGCATGATGGACGATAGGATTTCTCTAAGGATGCTCGTGGTCATTGTGCAATATACTCGAATCTTGTCAAGTATGTCCCGCCTTACAATCTTTGCTTGCCTCTTGCTCGCTTTGACGTCGTTCGTGTGCGTCGAGCCTCGCCAAATGTTTGCCGACACGGCGTTGGCCCCAATTTTCCAAAAGATTGTCGTCAAGGACTCCAAGGGCAAGTGCAAGAAGGAAGCGATCAAGCACAAAGTGTCCCAATGGGGCAACAACTGCGCCACGATTGTCGCGGCCGTTGGCGTTGGTCTCCGCTGCGCTGGTCAAACCCCCGCTGCATTGGCTGTCGGCGGTGTGAGCGCGTCCATCTTGACCTTCAAGTCGTCCATGGACTCGTACATTGACAAGGAATGCGCTCGCCTTGAACACGTCTCGACTGGTGTTGAAAAGGTCAAAAATGCCGTGCCAAAGTTGAACGCTGTCCAGGCTTTCAACGACAACAAGCGCGCCAAGCACATCAAGACCCGCGCTCCTCGCCGCGTCTAAGCGACATGGACCAAATGCACTCGCTTTGGACGATCGTTGAGACTTGGAGTAGTGCTTGGGAATATTGTCCTGCCTAATTGTATGTCTCCTCTACACTTTCCATGCCATTGCTTGCTCCCATCCATCATCACATGAACCTTCGCCCCATTGAATTTATCGATGATGGCCGAGGAAGATGACATTTTTCGGCTTCACATCTTGTCGTTACTTTAGAGCTTTAATCTGTGGCATTTGTATCGCAATTAGGTACTTCTCGCTTCGGTCGGAGCTGCAACGTTAAAGTTTTTGGGCACTTTGGTCTCAAAATGTCCTGCGATCGGCCAACTCCAAGTTTGTAGACTAAACTTGGTAGAACTTATTGGTAGTTCCATATGCATCTAATCTCCTGGAGTGGCGTTCCAGTCTCGACAGGCTGGACCTGCTGCCATGATCAAAACTGCTGAACTCGGTTACAATATCATAAGTGATCTAATATTTGCGTGTCTTATCAACGAAATTTGTTTGAAAGGATGGTGAATTCAAGTAAAATTGGAATTAATAGGGGGAACCATATTAGAAAAATCGGCTGCTTTTGCGTTTCGACTTTGCTTTTCGAATTTTGCTTTTCGTTGGCCGAAATTAAAAGTACCTCTGGAGGAACTTTTGCTTTTCGGAGAAACAAGGCTTTCGAAGAGGTCGAAAACAAAAGGAAAAGCAAATTTTCTAATTTGATTCCCCCTTATGTGTGTCTTTTGTGTGTATTTAACCAAAATCTAGACGCTGATTGGCTGGTTCTTGATTCAAAGTTTGATCGATTTCAGCCAAGTTAGGAAATTTTGAGTCAATCAGACAATATCGATTCCAAAAGTGAAGAAATTGGGATAAAATTCGAGTTTTTGCCCGAAAAGACAATACACCTAACCCATACCAATAACAGTATTAACGTGAGCTCTGGACTGAATAGCCTCAACCCTACCGTATCTTATGCAGACCCAAAAATCAATCACGACAAAGTTGCTCCCGAGGATGCATTGATTACCACGAGTTGCTTAACTCTGTGCTTGAACGCAGTCGATTTGATGTGACCGTATTACGACTTTGTCAAACTGGATTGGAACATGATTGGCTGATCGGTCAGTGGACTTGCGAATTAAAAAAAAGCAGATCTTTATGCATATGAAATGAACATTTGTAAAAGATCTACACGCGACGCAAGACACGCTTCGACTTCTTGAACGTCTTGAACGCATTCACCACTTTGTTTTTCGTGATCACATTCGTCATCTTGGCCTTGCCCGACGCAGCACTGGCAAAACGGCCACACTCAACCGTCATGTACGTCTCCATTTGGCCTCGAATCGTCGCAAGGGCCGTCAGGACACCTGTCGTGATCACACCGGGAACGGGACCAAGCGCACACGTGGCACCCCCACCGACGATCGTGACGACCAGACCGCAGTTGGTCGTGATTTGGTTCAACTTGTGTTTCATGGCGTCCGTCTTGCACAAGTCTTGGGAGTCTCGCTGGACGATATGCTTGAAGATTTTGGCCAAGATGGAGTCGGTGAACATTTGTCGGGCGTCGACGCAGACGAAGGAGGAGAGTGCGAGTAAGAAGCACGTAATAAAGTTGATGCGGAACATGGTGTTTGAGCGCAGTGGGGTGAAAATTGGACAATGAGGCTGTAGGGGGGCTTGAGCTTCAGCTTTTTTCGATTCATTGCTCACGCTGCTGAGAGGTGGTCGATTGTCCTGAGAGAGGAGTGTGCTCGCCATATAGCGACGACACGCTTGTGCTGGACGAACAGATTGGTGACATTTCTTGTGTTCAACACCTTTATCGCCGAGTTCCAGGAAGTTTCAAGAAAGTTACTACAAAATGTACGAGATGGACTTGTGAAAGTTTACGTCGGTTTCAAAGAATGACCTGAGCAGTTACTTGATTTCCAACGTCGTGGAAGCTCATCAATGCAACAAGAAATGCATCAACTGCCATGGATCAAAATTGAAAGCTGTGATTTATAAGTACCAAAGAGTTTTCTCACTTGATCTTGCTCATCAGTATCAAAAACGTGTGCAACAAGATGATTTTCCAGTGACATTCAGATTCTCGTCCCAACGACGACGGCCTTTCCTGCAAATGCCGACGCCGTGAGGATCGACAGAGTGTTCTCCACTGAGTTTCTTATCTTGGCGACATCTTGTAGACATATTACAAACGAACTATTGAAGCAGTCAAGTGGGGACCTTTTGTGCTTGGACCACACACATGATTTCGAGTTTATCTAGCGGTTGTGCAATCAATTTCACCGTTGAATTGACTCCACGACATGGAAGTAGATATTGAGGGCATCGGGATTGGCAATCTGTGCAGGAATCGAGTGGTAGATGATTGTGCACAATACTGTGACGGCTGTGTCGGGTCTGACTCGTACCCGCTGTTGTGACTATTCGACACGTTTGAGTAGTCGTCGAACATTCTTCGACTTCGAACGTACGTCCTCTATACCTCTATGTTAGTCTATTTTAGATGTTTAGTCTAGCTAGCTAGACTTCCCTCACTTCTCAAATCACTCGGTTAAGCTTATTAATTAAGCCTAGCCCACCAACTTCTGTCCGCGCCTCGCTGTCCTGAGTTCCGCCGAGAATATTCGGTTCCTGAAGTCCTAACGTCTGGACCTTCAATTAATTCGTGCGTCATCGCCAATCCCCGCGACCGTCACAAATTTGGTGGAGAAGCAGGGTATTCTCCAGCTGAATTCAAGACTTCGACTTTATTAATATGGACATACGAAGACTTTTCGACTCTGATGAGTCAGCACAAGAAGCGAGCCCTAGTCCTGCTGCCCTAACATCTGATATGACGAGTCTGATATGGCTCTGATCCCGTTCGAATCACCCCTTACGACAAGGAAACGCGACTTACAGTAACGGATTCAACATCATGCTAACTCACCTGACCAGCGTGATGACGAGAAGCGAATCCGACCCGGAACACTACTTGCACTTCCTGCCCCCGAACCTGATTTGAGCGATGAATCCATGGATCCCCGAAGTTCGTATGAGGACCTTAACTACTCGGATGGGCCGGACTCAGCGCCTAGCGCAACACAATTGGTCTCGATGAAGTTGACGAAATGGTCCTGGAGACTGTGAGCCCAGAGTCTCCCTCTGCATCAAACTCCAACAACGAACTTGCATTGTATCTAGCTGAGACTTCCGTCGGTCAGGCAATTTCGACGGCCATTGTCAAGACAACAAAAACAATTACCACTCGATCGATAGTGACTGCAAGTCCATCTTCTTCGCAGCACGCACACTATCCTGCGTTGCCAAGCTCGAGTCCGCCATCTCTAGAGGCTGTGAGTACAACAACAACGGTCTCCCTACCTTGGACTCAGCATCAAGAGTTGAGCGAAGTCCACACTTCTCGATTGCTCAGCCATTCTCATGAGCCTCTTAACTTGCTTCCTCCTAGCTCGACACCAAGTCCCATGCCTCTGCTTGTAGGTGGTTATGACCACCAAGTGTTGCCTGCGCAGACTGGCCAAGTTGTTCAAACTACGGCAATTTTGTCAAGTCTTACTGACCGTGGGGTATCCAACGAGAGCGAAATGATCACGTCTATCTCGGGGCCCGCGTCCAAGTCTCTTGAGCATTTACCGTCGTTACCTTTGTCTAGCTTTGATATGGATTTGTCTCTGCAAATGGTTCCCACCGACAACATGGAAGTCGAAACTCCCGAATCTTCAGTTGAAACTACTTTGAATTTCTCCGCCCAAATGCTAACGTTATGGTCCCAAATGGAGAATTATGCTTCGACTATCAGCGATTTCGAGAACTGGTTGACCTTGGTGTCGCAGACGTCTCTACATCAACATGACCTTACTGCGGCCTCGTTGAATTCTATTAACTCCTCTTTCTGTGACTTAGCAGACAGAACAAGCCAAGTCCAACAGGGTTTGATCTCAACTCGTTCCGAACTTCACTCTATGATCTCCGACTTGAAACCACCCAAATCTCCGATTGATGAAACTGACATTGCTCGTTGGGAAACGACCTTAACAAACCAGCAGATTGCCATTTCGAATTTGCAGCAGTCCTTGCAACTTCAAGCCAAGGAGCAGCAGTGCTTCAGCGAGAAACTACAGACTCTTGCTGAAAACCGCGCGGCAGACTTCCACCGCATCCTACACGAAGTCCAAGTTCTCACTTGAGCTCACGAAGAAAACCGGGTCGCGACACAGCAACAACTGAATCAATCCGAGCTAACACTTGTCGACCTCTCTAACTCGAACAAGAATCTTGGCGATCTCGTCATCGGACTAACCAAGGAAAATTCGCTCCTCTCCGAACGCTTACGGAGTTTTGAAGGTATCCTTGAGCAGCGAGAGACCAAGTCCGCCCCAGAGTCTGTACAATCTACCTCTTCTGTCGAGCCTCCACCAGCGACACCGGTATCAGACTTCACCCATCAACTCTTACTAGACCTCCAATCTGCCTTAGTCAGAATGGAATCTGAAATGTCTGACATCAAAGAGTCCCTCGACACGTCCATCAACTCTCAAGCTTTTGGACGTGCAGTCAAGTACACGACCGTCCCTACTTCTGATGAGCAGGCTCATTGCGAATTCTTCATCAAGCAACTTGTCGACCAAGCCAAACTCTGTCATCTGTCGGACGAAGAATGCAAACTTCTTCTTGGGCTTAAGCTCACGTCCGACAAGGTCCACCCTGCTCTCAATCAATGGTGGATCGCCTACTCCAAGACTAAGAGTGGTGACGTCTGGACTGAGATTTACTTTAAGGATCGATTCTGTAACCGAACGCAACGCGAGCTTGTAGACAACCTTTTCGAAGAGTCTGAGCGTGCGGAAGGTGAGTCTGTCAAGGCCTATGCGATCAGACTGCAAACTATCCTAGACGATATTGACGTGCCTGACCACCAAGGCGTCGTGATCTTCAAGCGAGGAGTCCGCCATGCTCGGGCCGAGTCCTGCCTCGACAATACTGACAAGGAGCTGACTTCGATCTCGGACTGTATGAAACTCTTGAGAACAAGGCAAATCCGCCTCGATGACCCATCAGTGTATCAAGAACGCCTGAAGTCTAGACCGGCGTCTGCCTCTACCAATACGACTTCGTCTCGAACGACCTACAGCGATGTATCGACGACGTCCACACCAGAGCAGTCTCCACGTCACACAAGAAAGTCGTCTAAAGTCGGATTCCGTGACCAAGCAACTCTAGAAGGTATCCTCGAAGCGTTGAAAACGACGCAGTCCAACCAACAAGCGTTCGTTGCGCAGATACAGCATCTTGCGGAAGCCTTGAACAAGCCTACTAATCCCTATTTCGCGGCCCAAGTCCAACATGCAATGAATTTTCCTTATGGATATCCACCACCGTACGCACCTGGACTTCCTCCTACGGCACCTCAGCAGCCAACCACGAATACGCCTGCCTCTAGTTCGAGTCAACATGCGACTCAGCCCCAGTCCAAGCCTCGACCTGCCCCGACTCCAGTCATGATATCCTCAAAGCCAGACGACTGTACCACCAGTGGTGCCAAAGTCTGCGGACGCTGTGATCGCCTGGGACATGGTTCGGTGGACTGTCCTCGAAAATTTGCTCGCTGCACGACTTGCCACCAGATCGGACACTATGCTGGTGAGCATGCCAAGTCTTGCTCGTTCTGCAAGCAAATCGGACACACGTATTCGCGCTGCCCTTCCAAGCCAGCCGACAAAGCCTGAAGTCTCGGCGCCGGAACACACCCTGCGGAAACAGGTTATGTTTCGGTATGCCAGACTCAGCACGTTTCCAACGTGTCAGAGCCAAATGCATTTGATTCTCTTTCGACTTGTGTTGAATCTTCGAAAGGATCGCTTGACTCTGGACACACACAAACTCAGACTTCTCGACCCAAACCGAGACACTCATCTAACTCAACGCAAACTCGCTCACCCCGATCGAAGGTGGACGAGCCTTATTGCGGCGCAGTCCCTGCACCCACACCTGTTTTCACTGATGAAGAAGTCACTACCATTATGGACTCTACTTGCGACTTTCCTGACGACGAGTACACAAAAGAAATCGAGGACAGACTTTATCCGATTCCCAAGTCTGACATACGCAAGCAGCTCGACCAAATACGCAAACGCTACATCAATCCCAGCCATGAGGAACTATTACGCACACTGGACTTGTACGCTGCGGACTCTCACCTCCTCCTAGCACCCGCTGACATTGAAGACGAATCTGTCTGGACTAAGTGGTTTGCTGACACACTCGAGAAATGCGACGAGGCAAGACGGGCTTCACGAGACTTTAAAACACACCCGTTAGCCAGAATTTCATGGACTCAAGGCAATCCTTACTCAGTCCTCGACATGGACGAGAGCTATGGCGACGATATACCTACCGATGCTGTAGACTCTGATGATACCTTCGAGGATGATGACTTTCCCAAGTTTGAGCTTCCGCTGTATGTAACAGGCCCTTCTGGGTACGCGTGTGCTAATGCTCAAACGCGACAATCCGCCATTACACACTACTGGACAGAGCTGCCTCTCACAGATCACCTAAGTGACTCAGCAAGCGCCAAGACAATAGCGCAATTCAAGGCACGACAGCAACGCTGTCTCCACCGGCGTTCTGCTCGAGTAGACCCGACTTATTGTTCAGACTTGCTCCACGGAAACCCTCCATCAACTCGACTCTTATCCCGCATGTCTCGCGTATGTCACACAAGAGGTCGATCTGAGTCGGATCCGTTTATCCAAGCCTATGTCGAAAACTTCAAGGCAACCACGCTCATCGACACTGGCGCTTCCTGCAGCTTTATCAGCGCGGCTCTCTGGCAAAAGTTAGGGTGCCCATCATTATCACAACCCAAATTTGCATTCGTCTCAGCCGATAACTCGAACTTGGAGATGCTGGGACGTATCAAACTCTCAATCAAGCTAGTTGGACGCACAGTTCATTTCCCGTTTTGGGTGATGTCGACTGCGTTAACGGACTGCATCGTTGGCATAGACTTATTGCGTTACCTCGGCGCTGTCATCAATTTGAACGACAACACTTTGTCCATTGACGGTTGCGATGAACTTATTTCCCTGACACGGCTGGATCCGGCGAGTTCTATGAACCACCTGAGTGGCAACGTCACAGTGGTAGCCCAGACTATTATCCAGCCACGTTCATTCCAGTGGGTTTCATGTCATACGCACAAATCGCTACCGATTTCGACCTCTGTCTTAGTCGAGCCTCACAGATCCCAGTCCACACTGTTACACGTTGCGTCTGCCCTTTATCGAACGACCTCATCAAGGACTGTTATGGTTGAAGTCGCCAACCCATCGGACTCGCCTATCTATCTGGACCAACACACATCCCTCGGTACATGGATGTCGGTACCAGACGAGTCCTTTACACGCAATACCCCACCCGACGACGCTAAACAAGACACAACTACGGACGAACCCGGGAGGGTCCTGACGTCTGCCCAGTACAATCACAAGCCAATACTACAAAGGAAATACCTATAGACTGGACTGACTCGAGTCTCAGCACAGATCAACGAGAGCTCTTACGAAAAACACTCATGAAGTTTGCTGACATATTCGTGGACTCATCCAAGGCGCCAGGACGGACACATCTTGTTGAGTTCAGCATTGACACTGGCGACAGTCCTCCAATTCGAAGCGTTCCTTACCGCACGTCTAAGGCGGAAGGCGACATCATGGAAGCCGAGCTGAACCAATATCTAGACCTTGGACTCATCCGACCTTCTAAAAGTCCATGGTCAAGTCCAGTCCTGATGATTCGCAAACCCGATGGATCCATACGCTTCTGTATCGACTATCGAAAACTCAATAGCGTTACTGTCAAGGACTCCTACCCCATGCCACGAATTGACGACTTGCTAGATGTCCTGGGTCGAGCCAATCTCTTCTCAACTATGGACATTGCTTCCGGATATTGGAACGTCCCGATGGCCAAGGATAGCATTGAGAAGACAGCTTTCACATGCAAGTATGGACTTTATGAATGGCTCGTCATGCCCTTTGGACTTTGCAACGCCGTCCCCTGTTTCGAAAGACTCATGGAGCATATCCTCATCGACTACAAATGGCGAACGTGTCTAGTTTATCTAGACGAATGCATTGTTTACAGCGAAGATTTTGGGTCTCATCTCGTAAGACTCAGCCAAGTCTTAACGAAGTTCAGGGAAGCTGGATTCAAACTCAAGATGTCTAAATGCAAGTGGGGTCGCTCTTCAGTTCCCTACCTCAGACATATAGTAACTCCAGCTGGCATTCTCCCAAATCCAGAGAAAATCAAGTCAGTCTTGCGCATCAAAACACTCAAGGACGCTTCCGAAGTGCGAGCATTCCTCGGACTTGCCGGCTACTTTCGTCGATTTGTCCGAGACTTCTCAAAAATAGCAGCACCTCTCACACTACTGCTTACCGAAGAAAAGTTCACATGGACTCCAGCCTGCAATGAGTCCTTGGAGAAACTCAAAAGAAGTCTAGTATCACCTCCGATCTTAGCACCCCCGGACTTCGATCTACCTTTTGCAATCTGGTTTGACGCCAGCCACATCGCTGTGGGCGCAGTCCTTATGCAGAAACAGAATGGAAAGAATCGAGTGATAGCCTATGCCAGTCAGTCCCTTTCGAAGGCACAACTGAAGTGGATTTCAAAGGAAATGGGAATCTCCGAGATTGAGTGCTGGGGAGTCGTCTGGGCGACCCGGAAGTTTCGTCCATACATTGACCGTAGACATTTCGACATCTACACCGACCACGAAGCACTAACTTGGCTCTTCAATCTTCAATACCGGTTCCCGCTCTGGTAACCACAAGCTAGCCAGATGGGCCATGGAGATCCAAGGACTTGATTTTACGGTCATCCACAAACCAGGGGAACTCAACGGAGCCGCTGACGGTCTATCCAGACTCGCCGTCTGCCCTATCCAGACTCGTAGCATGAGACGATTGAACTCCACCACTACGGGGCTTACTACACCTCCGACTATGAATGTTCGAAATGATGATGAGTCGCCTGGACTAGACCAGGACAACGAAAACGACAACCAACTCAACCGTAAACCACCAGTCCAGGGTACCCCGATAGAGCTTTTTGACCGACGAGGTCGACCAACACCAAGACTTTATAATGAACAAGCAAACGACCCATGGATTGTAGCTCTACGAGCTTTTCTCGAAGAGGGTGCGATACCATTGGACCCACATTTGCAAAATTTGGTTGTTCGCAACAGTCACCAGTACGCCATGCAAAGGGGCATCGTCTGCCGCTACGTGACCATCAAGACTCCGCTCAGAAATCCCGAACTCGTGGTAGTCCCTGTTATACCTCATTCCTTGGTCGAAGAGGTCCTTTACGCAAGTCACGCCTCCAGCTTAGCTGGCCACCTTGGACTCATGAAAATACGAGAGAGGATTCGACGGACAGCTTACTGGCTGAACTGGCAGTCCGACTGCAAGGAATATGTGTCCAAATGCCCTGACTGCAATCGCGCCAAAGGAGGACGGCCGTGGAAACAAGGGCCTATGCAGCGGATGCCAATTTACTCGTTACGTGGACCTTTTGGACTTGTGGTTGTCGACGCTCTAGGTCCGCTGCCCACAACAAACCGTGGCCATAAATACATATTAGTCTTCGCGGACTACTTCACGCGGTGGGTTGAAGCATTCCCAGTGCCCGACTTGAAAACCTCGACCTTTGCAAGAGTCTTTATCGACGAAGTCCTATGTCAATTTGGCATTCCCGACAAACTCCTGACTGACCGTGGATCGAACTTTGTGTCTGAACTTGCTACGACAATGTATACTACCTTGGGAATCCACAAGCTGACAAGTGCCCCTTATCACCCACAAGGCCAAGGGGGGGGTGGAACGCTTTAACCACACGATTGTCCAGATGCTGAAGATATTTGTCAATGATCATCAAACTGATTGGGACACTTATCTACCCCGACTACTGTTTGCATATCGCACGGCACACCACGAAACATTAGGTGACTCTCCTTAGTTCTGTCTCTTTGGACGAGACCCAACACTACCTCTGGACTTAGCTTTCTTGAACTCTGATCCTGCTTGGAAGTCCGACGACTTACCACAATATAAACGCCGTCTTGCATCATCCTGGAAGCAGACTCGAAAGCTCGTAGAAGAGGAACTGATTTAGGGACAAAACAAAAGCGCGATCGCGAAGTCTGAGCAAAGACCTGTCTCATTTGATGAACAATCCGCAGTCTGGGTGTACAAGTACTTCTCTAAGTCCAGCGACCCTGACGACCACCGGACTCCAAAGCTTGCAACATACTGGCATGGACCTTATCGTCTGGAACGTAAGATGGGTCCGAATACCTACAAGATAGCCATTCCAACTCACCCAGACAAGGTCGTGACCGTCAATGTCGACAGACTCAAGCCCTTCCGTGGATATTACGTCGGCCCTACAATGAGGAGACTCCTGAAGACGAGTCTCCGCTCGAGGAACTTACATTAGACTGCTTACCACGGTCCAGTTTTATAGATCGTGTGGACTTTGGTGACGGCGATGTTGCTTACACGTCGGTAGACTCACCTATTCACAAGATTGTGGACAAGCGACGGTTGCCCAATTCTCGTGAACCTGACTACCTAGTACAGCATGTGGATGGTTACCAATACTGGATGAAGGCGTCCAAACTCGCAGACTATCGGGCTTATATTGATGTATTTGAAAACGAACAACGAATCGAGAAAGAATTACCTCCGTTTCGAAGCTCCCGACGCTTTTCTGAGATGGATGTTGAACCTCAGCCATCAACCCTCTATCACTAAGTCCAGTACCTTACGGCTTACTCATAATGCTACAAGGCTACCTATCCACAAGACTTACCAAACACGCCTCTCCACACGAACTACATCTCACACGAGATCATTCCTTACAGTTAGACCATTCCACAACAGCCGGAGTCTAACGTCCCCCAAGTCTTGATCCGTCGACCGAGAGAAATATATCCAATCACTGAAGGCTTGCATTTCACAATCTACAACATCGTCAGACCATCTACACTTCCAAGTCCACTGATGTTCAGCCGCAAGGAATCCTCCCCATCCGTCGCTTATTCAATTCGACAGGTTGGTCGAATTTTAGCGAGGGGGCTTGTGACGGCTGTGTCGGGTCTGACTCGTACCCGCTGTTGTGACTATTCGACACGTTTGAGTAGTCGTCGAACATTCTTGGAATTCCTTCGACTTCGAACGTACGTCCTCTATACCTCTATGTTAGTCTATTTTAGATGTTTAGTCTAGCTAGCTAGACTTCCCTCACTTCTCAAATCACTCGGTTAAGCTTATTAATTAAGCCTAGCCCACCAACTTCTGTCCGCGCCTCGCTGTCCTGAGTTCCGCCGAGAATATTCGGTTCCTGAAGTCCTAACGTCTGGACCTTCAATTAATTCGTGCGTCATCGCCAATCCCCGCGACCGTCACAATACCACGGTGCAGATGAACGTGGGGAATGCCACATTTGCGAAGCACGGACATCAACAGGCGATAAGCTGATGGAATCAAAGAGCTTGGTATCAACAACCTTGTTTCCTCCACGCTGTTCTTCATACAAGGATCATCTCTGTGACCATGATGACAACCAATTTCCACTCAGTTTTACGGACGAATGTCAGTATCTACTCAATTTATGTACTAGTACCTAGAGAAGGATTTTTCCTTGGCAGACACTCTATCGTACCTCTCGTGCAGTCTGTATAGGCGTCGGTTGTTGGGACGATAATTTGGTTATCACAACAAAGATATCATGCGCTACACACCTTTTTCCACAGTTGTCGCGCAAAGTCGAGTGCACATATCCACGGCAAGCTAACTCATTATGCAAAACTTGGAATAATGTTCATTCTAATGGCTTTACTGCCTCCTTTTTATGTCTTTTCAATGCTGGTTCATGTGGTTTCGTCAATCGACAACAGACTTGGTTTCTGGGACCTCGGTTCTTTCACTTACTGTCGTCTGATTGTACCGACGACTTTTCAATTTTTAGTCTAGTAATACTAACGACGTTTCAATTTTTAGTCTAGTAATACTTTAGTCCACGACGACGGCTGCGGCGGGGACTGGAAAGGGCAATGTGTTCGCTGTCGTGAGTCGCAGCTCTGAGTTTTCGTCCTTTGGCCAAGTTGTACAAGTCCCTGCCGTTGGTGTAGACCCCCCAAGCATTCTGCGCGACGCCAGCAGCAGGACCAGCGTATGGTTTGACCTTGTTGTAGGCGTTTGTGACCCAATTTTGGCGGCGAGCCTTGCGTGCGCCACGGCGTTTCTTTCGATGCTGACGGAGTTGTGTGGGTGGAACAACAGCCACTTCGCCATGTCGCTCACCGTCGACGTGGTTGGCAGCAATCAACTTGCGTCCCTTGGCCAAATTGTACAGATCCCTGCCATTCGTGTAGACGCCCCAGGCACTCTTTGCCATGCCAGCAGCAGGACCAGCGTATGGTTTGACCTTGTTGTAGGCGTTCGTGGCCCAATTCTGGCGGCGAGCTTTGCGTGCGCCTCGGTGCTTCTTGTGGCGGTTGCGGCGACCACGTCGAGGGCGAACGACGGTTCCTTCAGAGGCAATCCCAGGCTGTTCGTTGTCGTGGTTGGCAGCTTTCATTTCACGGAGGAGGCGGCCATGGGAAGAAAGCTGTTCGTTGCTTGAAGGATTGTAAATTCCAGGCAAAGGCGCATTCCAAGCTGCCTTTTCGTTGTTCACAGCTTGGTCAAGAGTCACATCTTGGCCAGACACAAAGTCGGTGGTTGAGAAGAGAGCAATCCAAACGAGAGCAAGCAATGGGAAGCGCATGACGCAGCCAATTTCACAATGAGCTTTCTCCCATCCATGGAGCATCGCTTGAAGAGGATTGCGAGTTGTCGATTGTAACCATGAAGACAACCACAAATTTCGACATGGATTGAAGCAGTGGATCGTCGATTGGATCGACCAGAGGCGGTGTATGGTCGGCGTTGAGCCGATGACTTGGCGTCTCGGACGTTGTAGCTCTCTTCCAGTTGTCAGCATCAGAAGATTTTAAATGCAGAGAGGAGAAATTGCCGACACGATGGCGGCGCTGAAGACGACATAAACGGCAGGAACGAAGATTGACATCAACTAGCCGTACGAGTCAATCGACGACCGGCATTTCAAGTAACGTCGGGGGTTGTGCCAAGGCAGTCGAGGACCCTTTTCATACAATCGACGGCTATCAATCCTCGACAAGTGGCCGGCATGGGTGGAAGAAACAAATGCATTATTCTCGAGGATGTCACTTGAAAACCACAGAAATGGTATGAATCCATCTTTTATTTGTTAACTCAAGAAGCCGTGAATAATCGTTAGCGACGAGAGATTGGAATGCGAACAATCGCAGGGTGGCCTTTCGGGTTCTTGAATGCATTCACAGCATTGATTTTAGGCATCGCTTTCTTGAGCTTGGCCACACCCGACGCGGAGTGCACAAGGCGGGCACAACGTGCATCAATGTACGAGTCAAGCTGCGACTTGAGAGTGACAATCGACGTGGTCACACCACCAGCGACCACAGCGCCTTGGGAGCTACCAGAGCAGGCCAATCCAATGCCAACCGCCGCAGAAAGACCAGCGCAGTTGGTGGCAATTTGATTCACGTTGTGCTTCATCTCCTCTTTCTTGCATTTCCCTTCCCTGTCCTTGACCAAGACTTTGTCGTACAGCTTGGACAAGATCGCGTCGTGGAACATGGCACGAGACTCGACGCATACAAAAGACGTGAGCGCCAACAAGAGGCACAACAAGCTGGAGCGGCGCATTTTGGCTGGACCACACGAAGGACAATTGGAGAATGAAATTAAGAGCAAGGGAGCTTGGTACAGCGCATCAGAGTAACTTTGAAATATCAACAAGATCGACTTGAGACGTTTCCTGTTTCATCTGTTTGTTGTCAAATTGTGCTCTTCTGAGGTGCTTGGAGACTTTTGCAAAAGACATTCTGCCCCCGTCGTAAGCTGACAATCAAATCTAATCGAGATGATGACAATCTGGAGGCTCTAGCTAGGCTATGTGGGTCGGTGGCGAGGGCTGGCGTTGGCGATTTTAGTTGTTGGTCGTGTGAATGAACAAGAGCTGCCCGTGGAGGTCGCCTTGTCCAAGTTTTGTCGCGCATCGACTGGTTGCATCGATAGTCGCATTTCCAACGAGCTCGACATCTTTGATTCTCAGCTTCCTCTGTCATTTCACATCCTCGACGACAAGTCAAGCTCCATTGTATTCCAAAGTCGACAGGATCAAGCAGAGCTCCGAGCTGCCCATTCCACCATCGCAACATGTATCAGCCTAGTCCATCTTTTGTTTATATTGAGAGAGCCCGGCGTGACTCTAGTCTTGACACTAGCAATTCTATATGACGAGCCCAGGATGTCGATCCCTCAAAGTCTCTCAAGAGATTCCTCATGGATTTCCTCTGACTATTCTACTTGAATTAAGTAGAAGACATTTCGCTAACGTGAGTGCGCCAGAGTCTGCTGCAGTAACGCCTCGACAGCACAACGAAGACAAGTGGAAAGATAGACTTGGACTATTCGCGTCAATACTGAGTTTGTTTATCCTGTCGACAAATTTGGATGATGTGGTCTATGATTGTCGTTCCCAAAATTGCAAACGATATCCTATCACGAGCTGTGACTTGAATTACTCGCACAAGTTATGGGCTCGTTATCAAGCTGTTTATCGTCGAATATTCCAGAGATTCGTCATGGCTCTTGCGAGAGAAGCCGCCATCGCCAGAAGCATCACCGCCACTTGGGAGAATAACATTGACACGTCTACCATGACAACGGAGCTTTGGGCTGAAAAGCCGACAATGTGGAAGAGAATCTCGAAAGCCATATTCACAATAGACATTTCAGCTTTGCGCAATTTCAACCATCGCGCTAAGAGCCACGTAATACCGGCTGGGTGGACCACAGGGCATTCGACCCCGCCACACGGTCTGTAGTACCCGTCGAGCCAAGCAATGCCTTGATATCGCGCCATGCATTGTTGCAAATGACGTCTCATCGCAAGTCCTTATGGTGTTTTACTACCTGATAGAGTACGAGTCGCCTCTGTCACATCGACTTGCCCCCCCCCAAGCTAGTAGGATGGACATCCCCCGCGCCAGCTGAAAGATGGTAACCTAACTGTGTAATGCATTATAAACAGTATTCGGAAATCGAAACGCCTGACGACAACCTGTCAATTCTTTGACTTGTTAACTCAAGAAGCAGTGAATCGCATGACTTGTCAATGTGTCCAGCGACGAGAGATAGGAATGCGAACATCCACAGCTGGGCGACTCTTTTTAGCCTTCTTGAATGCATTCACGGCGTTCATTTTTGGCATCGCCTTCTTGAGCTTGGCCACACCCGACGCGGCGTGCACAAGGCGCGCGCAACGAGCTTCCATGTACGAGTCAAGCTGCGACTTGAGAGTCATAATCGACGTGGTCACACCTCCAACGACGACAGCTCCTTGTGAAACACTGGAGCAAGCCAATGCAATGCCAACCGCCGCAGAAAGACCAGCGCAGTTGGTGGCAATTTGATTCACGTTGTGCTTCATCTCCTCTTTCTTGCATTTCCCTTCCCTGTCCTTGACCAAGACTTTGTCGTACAGCTTGGACAAGATCGCGTCGTGGAACATGGCACGAGACTCGACGCATACAAAAGACGTGAGCGCCAACAAGAGGCACAACAAGCTGGAGCGGCGCATTTTGGCTGGACCACACGAAGGACAATTGGAGAATGAAATTAAGAGCAAGGGAGCTTGGCATAGCTCGTCAGAGTAATTCTGCAGCATCAATCAGATCGACTGCAAAACATTCTCGTTGCCACTACTAGTATTTGTTGTCAAATCGTGCTCTTCTCAAATGCTAAAGGTTGTCGCCTCGCAACGAAACTCTGCGCCGCTGTAATTGCACTGAACGACCAACTGTATGTAAGCGATGGATGCACCCATGGTCCTGTCGGTCCAGACTATCTGTTCTCGTACGTACGACACGACAGTGCGATTGGAATAAACGACTTCGAAGTAATATGTTGCGTCGTACTCTGGCTGTCACCAGAAATGCACATTCGACAACGGTCACGGTGCGATGTTGAATTTCGACGAACTCGTAGTCGATTTGAACGCCTGCTGTGTTTGATATCAAAGCATTTCCCCCGATAAGCTAGCACGCTGTTGGTAGGCGTGGTTGCACGCTGTCCAGAGGCGTCACTTGACCCGAGAGCGGCAGTTTGCAGTCAATTTTCACATTTGCGAAATGTCATATACTTAACTCAAGTATAATAGCATGTTCGTGCCAATTATGGAGGCCAGAGCGCACCGTGACCGTTGTCGAATGTGCATTTCTGGTGACAGCCAGAGTACGACGCAACATATTACTTCGAAGTCGTTTATTCCAATCGCACTGTCGTGTCGTACGTACGAGAACAGATAGTCTGGACCGACAGGACCATGGGTGCATCCATCGCTTACATACAGTTGGTCGTTCAGTGCAATTACAGCGGCGCAGAGTTTCGTTGCGAGGCGACAACCTTTAGCATTTGAGAAGAGCACGATTTGACAACAAATACTAGTAGTGGCAACGAGAATGTTTTGCAGTCGATCTGATTGATGCTGCAGAATTACTCTGACGAGCTATGCCAAGCTCCCTTGCTCTTAATTTCATTCTCCAATTGTCCTTCGTGTGGTCCAGCCAAAATGCGCCGCTCCAGCTTGTTGTGCCTCTTGTTGGCGCTCACGTCTTTTGTATGCGTCGAGTCTCGTGCCATGTTCCACGACGCGATCTTGTCCAAGCTGTACGACAAAGTCTTGGTCAAGGACAGGGAAGGGAAATGCAAGAAAGAGGAGATGAAGCACAACGTGAATCAAATTGCCACCAACTGCGCTGGTCTTTCTGCGGCGGTTGGCATTGCATTGGCTTGCTCCAGTGTTTCACAAGGAGCTGTCGTCGTTGGAGGTGTGACCACGTCGATTATGACTCTCAAGTCGCAGCTTGACTCGTACATGGAAGCTCGTTGCGCGCGCCTTGTGCACGCCGCGTCGGGTGTGGCCAAGCTCAAGAAGGCGATGCCAAAAATGAACGCCGTGAATGCATTCAAGAAGGCTAAAAAGAGTCGCCCAGCTGTGGATGTTCGCATTCCTATCTCTCGTCGCTGGACACATTGACAAGTCATGCGATTCACTGCTTCTTGAGTTAACAAGTCAAAGAATTGACAGGTTGTCGTCAGGCGTTTCGATTTCCGAATACTGTTTATAATGCATTACACAGTTAGGTTACCATCTTTCAGCTGGCGCGGGGGATGTCCATCCTACTAGCTTGGGGGGGGGCAAGTCGATGTGACAGAGGCGACTCGTACTCTATCAGGTAGTAAAACACCATAAGGACTTGCGATGAGACGTCATTTGCAACAATGCATGGCGCGATATCAAGGCATTGCTTGGCTCGACGGGTACTACAGACCGTGTGGCGGGGTCGAATGCCCTGTGGTCCACCCAGCCGGTATTACGTGGCTCTTAGCGCGATGGTTGAAATTGCGCAAAGCTGAAATGTCTATTGTGAATATGGCTTTCGAGATTCTCTTCCACATTGTCGGCTTTTCAGCCCAAAGCTCCGTTGTCATGGTAGACGTGTCAATGTTATTCTCCCAAGTGGCGGTGATGCTTCTGGCGATGGCGGCTTCTCTCGCAAGAGCCATGACGAATCTCTGGAATATTCGACGATAAACAGCTTGATAACGAGCCCATAACTTGTGCGAGTAATTCAAGTCACAGCTCGTGATAGGATATCGTTTGCAATTTTGGGAACGACAATCATAGACCACATCATCCAAATTTGTCGACAGGATAAACAAACTCAGTATTGACGCGAATAGTCCAAGTCTATCTTTCCACTTGTCTTCGTTGTGCTGTCGAGGCGTTACTGCAGCAGACTCTGGCGCACTCACGTTAGCGAAATGTCTTCTACTTAATTCAAGTAGAATAGTCAGAGGAAATCCATGAGGAATCTCTTGAGAGACTTTGAGGGATCGACATCCTGGGCTCGTCATATAGAATTGCTAGTGTCAAGACTAGAGTCACGCCGGGCTCTCTCAATATAAACAAAAGATGGACTAGGCTGATACATGTTGCGATGGTGGAATGGGCAGCTCGGAGCTCTGCTTGATCCTGTCGACTTTGGAATACAATGGAGCTTGACTTGTCGTCGAGGATGTGAAATGACAGAGGAAGCTGAGAATCAAAGATGTCGAGCTCGTTGGAAATGCGACTATCGATGCAACCAGTCGATGCGCGACAAAACTTGGACAAGGCGACCTCCACGGGCAGCTCTTGTTCATTCACACGACCAACAACTAAAATCGCCAACGCCAGCCCTCGCCACCGACCCACATAGCCTAGCTAGAGCCTCCAGATTGTCATCATCTCGATTAGATTTGATTGTCAGCTTACGACGGGGGCAGAATGTCTTTTGCAAAAGTCTCCAAGCACCTCAGAAGAGCACAATTTGACAACAAACAGATGAAACAGGAAACGTCTCAAGTCGATCTTGTTGATATTTCAAAGTTACTCTGATGCGCTGTACCAAGCTCCCTTGCTCTTAATTTCATTCTCCAATTGTCCTTCGTGTGGTCCAGCCAAAATGCGCCGCTCCAGCTTGTTGTGCCTCTTGTTGGCGCTCACGTCTTTTGTATGCGTCGAGTCTCGTGCCATGTTCCACGACGCGATCTTGTCCAAGCTGTACGACAAAGTCTTGGTCAAGGACAGGGAAGGGAAATGCAAGAAAGAGGAGATGAAGCACAACGTGAATCAAATTGCCACCAACTGCGCTGGTCTTTCTGCGGCGGTTGGCATTGGATTGGCCTGCTCTGGTAGCTCCCAAGGCGCTGTGGTCGCTGGTGGTGTGACCACGTCGATTGTCACTCTCAAGTCGCAGCTTGACTCGTACATTGATGCACGTTGTGCCCGCCTTGTGCACTCCGCGTCGGGTGTGGCCAAGCTCAAGAAAGCGATGCCTAAAATCAATGCTGTGAATGCATTCAAGAACCCGAAAGGCCACCCTGCGATTGTTCGCATTCCAATCTCTCGTCGCTAACGATTATTCACGGCTTCTTGAGTTAACAAATAAAAGATGGATTCATACCATTTCTGTGGTTTTCAAGTGACATCCTCGAGAATAATGCATTTGTTTCTTCCACCCATGCCGGCCACTTGTCGAGGATTGATAGCCGTCGATTGTATGAAAAGGGTCCTCGACTGCCTTGGCACAACCCCCGACGTTACTTGAAATGCCGGTCGTCGATTGACTCGTACGGCTAGTTGATGTCAATCTTCGTTCCTGCCGTTTATGTCGTCTTCAGCGCCGCCATCGTGTCGGCAATTTCTCCTCTCTGCATTTAAAATCTTCTGATGCTGACAACTGGAAGAGAGCTACAACGTCCGAGACGCCAAGTCATCGGCTCAACGCCGACCATACACCGCCTCTGGTCGATCCAATCGACGATCCACTGCTTCAATCCATGTCGAAATTTGTGGTTGTCTTCATGGTTACAATCGACAACTCGCAATCCTCTTCAAGCGATGCTCCATGGATGGGAGAAAGCTCATTGTGAAATTGGCTGCGTCATGCGCTTCCCATTGCTTGCTCTCGTTTGGATTGCTCTCTTCTCAACCACCGACTTTGTGTCTGGCCAAGATGTGACTCTTGACCAAGCTGTGAACAACGAAAAGGCAGCTTGGAATGCGCCTTTGCCTGGAATTTACAATCCTTCAAGCAACGAACAGCTTTCTTCCCATGGCCGCCTCCTCCGTGAAATGAAAGCTGCCAACCACGACAACGAACAGCCTGGGATTGCCTCTGAAGGAACCGTCGTTCGCCCTCGACGTGGTCGCCGCAACCGCCACAAGAAGCACCGAGGCGCACGCAAAGCTCGCCGCCAGAATTGGGCCACGAACGCCTACAACAAGGTCAAACCATACGCTGGTCCTGCTGCTGGCATGGCAAAGAGTGCCTGGGGCGTCTACACGAATGGCAGGGATCTGTACAATTTGGCCAAGGGACGCAAGTTGATTGCTGCCAACCACGTCGACGGTGAGCGACATGGCGAAGTGGCTGTTGTTCCACCCACACAACTCCGTCAGCATCGAAAGAAACGCCGTGGCGCACGCAAGGCTCGCCGCCAAAATTGGGTCACAAACGCCTACAACAAGGTCAAACCATACGCTGGTCCTGCTGCTGGCGTCGCGCAGAATGCTTGGGGGGTCTACACCAACGGCAGGGACTTGTACAACTTGGCCAAAGGACGAAAACTCAGAGCTGCGACTCACGACAGCGAACACATTGCCCTTTCCAGTCCCCGCCGCAGCCGTCGTCGTGGACTAAAGAAACACCGCAAGGCTCGCCGCCAGAATTGGGTTACGAACGCCTACAACAAGGTCAAACCATACGCTGGTCCTGCCGCTGGAGTCGCCCAGAATGCTTGGGGGGTCTATACAAATGGCAGAGATTTGTACAACTTGGCCAAAGGACGCAAGCTTCGTGCGATGAAGAAGCAAGCCCTGGAACGTCAGGCAAACCTCCGAGCTGCGTAGGATGCCAAGGCTGCTCGCACACTCTGCATTTTGATCGATTGACGGCGATAAAGCCTGCATAAATACATCCTCCTTCATTCTCCTCCTTCTGTAGTCTGCCGTCCGAAACGAGCGGCAGAGACTTTGTCACCAAAACTCGTCACGACTATGTGTAAGATGCGTTGCGACACTTGCTGCCTCTCTCTGTTGCTCGATCGAACGACAAGTTCTGTGTCCGGTCTCGTGGGTATGAATTCTCCCTCACACTTTTCAAATGTCTCCTGTGTATTACTATTTAATACTTTATTCAAGTGTATTTTAGTGCCATATATAGTGACATCGTAGTGCCATTCCGTGACCTGGTCGTTGCACCCAAGAAATGTTGAACCTCATGGTCGGTAGAAGAGCTCATCAAGATGGAAATCCTGGCGATCCTGGCGCTGCTCTCGCGGTCAGCGGCTTGAAAAACTGCCCCCTTCAAGCATGGAATACGTTCCTTTCGACGCCGTCGTCGCCGGTCTTTTTGGCACTCTCCATGGAAGAGATTCCATGGCTGTCTCTCACCCATTGCGTGGAATTTTCAGAAACCAGAGGAACTTGAAAGTCGAGAGGCGCAAGATCTGTTGGGTTCTTTCATGTACACAGTTCCGACAACGACAATCCTATCATGACTCTCTATCCTCTTGGAAAGCGCGGAGACAACAAGTTCGTCCTCACCCGCCTGTCGAAACGCCACTTGGACACATTTTTCCAGCGTCATTTCCAGCTCCAGCGCTCTTGGAAACGCTCCATGCCGCGATTGCAAGTGTATTGATGGACTTTAAGCAGACAACGGGTTCAGCGGGACAACATTTTTCCGCGGCGCAACTTGACGTCCATGCCACTGAGAATCCTACGATTTGACCACAACCAGATGGGCAGTCAGTACTGCACGACAAGCGTGAGATGTGCCAAGTTCTTCGTCGCCTTTCATTTTCCAATTGTCCTCCTTGTGGTCAAGTTTGAATGGCTCGATCAAGCTTGCTGCTGTGCCTCTTGGTAGCGCTCACGTCTTTCGTCTGCGTCGAGTCGCGTGCGATGTTCCACGATGCCATCTTGGAAAAGGTGTACGCCCAGGTGTTGGTCAAGGACTCGGAAGGGAAATGCAAGAAAGAAGTGATGAAGCACAAGGTGAATCAAATTGCGACCAACTGTGCTGCTGTTTCAGCCGCCGTCGGACTTGGTCTCGCTTGCAGTGGACACTCCCAAGGAGCTGCCATTGCTGGCGGTGTCGCGACGACCATTGCGACTTTCAAAGCGCAAGTCGATTCGTACATTGACGAACGATGCGCTCGCCTTGAAAAAGCCGCTTCTGGCGTTGCAAAGGTGAAAAAAGTGTTGCCCAAACTGAAGGCTGTGAATGCTTTCAACTCGCTCAAAAAGCAACCCCCTCCTGCGGAGATCCGCGTTCCAGAAAGAGCCCATCTCCGTCGACATCACCGACTTCAGGGGTATCAGTAGGAGTGTACTCTCATGCCCTTTTAACATCCAAGAAACTTTGATTCGATCAATGAGCATGTCAAATTGGTCAGGCTATCAAGAGGAGAGCAAGATATGTGCCCTCCAAGTCCTCGAGGCGCCACCGGTGGGGAGGGCAACGCATTTGAGAAGAATTCTGTGTGCAATCTGCCAAAGTCGAAACGAAGTCATCCAAGGATTGCCCGTCCAAGCAACTCGAATAGCACACTGACATGACATTCAATTGAGATCCCTGGCGACGGATAAACGTTGGCCGTCGAGGTGAAGAAGGTTCTTCTTCCTTGGGGAACTGCAGACTGCCCGAATTGACATCTCGAGAAATGACATTGTAATTGATTTAGGATGCAGCTATGGAAAGTTACATAATTCCACACAAGGAGAGAAATTCCATCGAGACGGCATGACGAGAGCGTTGAAAGAATTGCCCGTCGAGTGGCTGAATGAATCGTCAAGAAGAGCTGCGGAAGTATTGCTGACAAGTCAACAGGGTGGACTCTATTATGGACGAAAATCTATGGGACTACATCGCTTTTGCTAAATTTCAATGCGATTTGCCTTGCATATGAGTAAAGAAGATGGACTCGCCTGTGGGCTCCTCTAGAGTGCATCAAGTTGGTTATGATTTCACCGTTTAGTTGCTGTCATAATGGAAGTCATGTGCTTTGCATGTACCAGTCCTTTGATGGCTTGAATCAACATTGAATTGTTGTGGGCTAGTCAAGGTGTGTTGTCTTGCAGGGACCTGCAGGGGAGGCGCAAACCTAGAAGAAAATTGTCGGAGACAAACAACCACAAACAAATGGCAGATACCAACTTGCTCAAACGGCATTGTGCAATTTTCTCCACCTCGCTAAACAATGCGACCCGCATCAGTTTGCTCGCAACCATCGCTCTCACGGTACTTGAGCCAATGGCATGAAATGTTTGGCGGCGTAATCTATACCCAATTGTTCAAGTTGTTGTTTTGACAAGGACGCTCAAAGTCACTGCAAGATGACGGCGATAAAGGACAATCTGACTAAATGGGCCGGGGGGTGCGCAGTTGCAGCTGATGGCGCTGCGAGCTACCAAATGGGAGACGGTTCAGCGGGCAAGCCAAGGGTCGTCGTCTAAGAACGTGGCAATCAATGTTCGTGACTTATCGAGCAAGTTGCCAAGACAGCAGCAATCTCGGTCGCCATGGCAGCAACAATCTCTCTCACCGAGGGTGTATTGTGCGCCAAGGATGCTAAAAATCCCTGACCAGGCCAGGGACTTCGAAAAGATAAAACCTCTCAATTGAAGGGTTATGAAGTATTAATACACAACCACATGAACTCAATGCCAATTACAATGATAGATCGAATGGTCATGGCTAATAAGCACCACCAAGATCTCAAACGCCGGTGTGAAGACGCAGACTTCTGTTGTTGCCCATCGAAAATTATCACAACGCACACGCTACAAGGACTTTGAACATCGTCCAGGCGTCCTTCGAAATAGTGCTATTGTCAATTTGAGCGAAATTTGGATTCCCAAGTCGATTCACCAAATAGACACAAAGCGAGTTTGTACAGTCTGGAACGTTATTATAGCCGCACGATTGAAGACGGCAATTGACGAAGTTCGCCGTGGCAGTTCCAGGAGGGCTTTTACCATTGATGTTGTTCAGTGGTGTCGAGAAGACACATTGCCAACATCAAAGCATATCATTAACCTGTTCGCCAAAAACGATAAAAACAGGAAAATGGAGTGGTGCGGGTCTTTAGCCGCATTAGACATTACAGGCTATATCTTTTGATTGGCTCCTTTGATTTAACATTATCTTTCGACACGTTAAAGTACAAAATGGAGGCATGTCGTCACTGCAAAAAGACAGTTCATTTTCGCATATGCCAAGAGGGAAACTTTTGACCGCCGACGAGATAGGCCAAGCAAAAGCCTACTTCTCGGTCGGCAAGTCAAACCGTTGGATTGCCAATGTGCTTGGCCGCAACGAGAAGGCCATACGCAACTTATGGAAGAATCTTGCTTCGTCAAAGCCCAAAAAGAAGCGTGGCAGACGGATTGTTTTTACCAGACGAGACATCCGTCGAATCTTCCACCGAGCGATTCACCAACAAATGTCTGCGCGAAAGATTGCAGCTAAGTTTCCCTTCAAGCCCAGCCATGCGACAATCTTGCGTGTGCTTCATGGCACACGATTCGCGAAATATCGTAAAAGAAAGTCAGGGCCAGCCCTCACCCCCGAGCAAAAAAAGGTCGCATCGAGTTTGCAGCTAAGTATATAAATAAACCCCATAAATGGCGTCTAACTGTCTTCAGTGACGAAAAAGAGTTCAACTTAGATGGCCCTGATGGCTTCCAAAAGTACTGGCATGACTCAAGGATCCCCCCTGAAATGTACTCCAAGAGAGTGGGGGGGTTGGCGAAGTGTTATGGTGTGGGGGGCCTTTTCAAATGATGGCAAAAGTGAGCTCGCTATACTAAAAGGGAACCAAGACTCTATGAAATACTGTGAAACGATCGACTGCTTCCTCTTGCCTTTCCTTGAAAAAGTTGAAACAAAAAATCCTGGTGAAGACATCCTCTTCCAGCAGGACAACGCGTCGATCCATGTTTCTGCCTTCACGAAGTCACATTTTAGTGACTTGGGCATTAAACCAATCATATGGCCCGCCAAGAGTCCCGATCTTAACCCAATTGAGAATGTTTGGGGGGCGTTAGCGCGGGCAGTCTACGCCAACGGCCGACAATATGAAAGTCCTGATGAACTTCAACGAAGTATTGTTTTTGAATGGGCCAATATCCGCCAAGAATATCTTTCAACGCTTGTTGATAGCATGTCAACACGAATGGCCCAAGTTATTCTCAAGAGAGGGGCTACAATTGACTATTAGCATGGTCGAGACGGTATGCGGCTATAAAATCGATCCACTAATAAAAGTGTTTTTTGCATTTTTGTGTTCATTGGCTACGTCTTCACACGATTAGATGGCTTGTAGTTCTCTCAATGAATGGAACGATCTTAAGAAGGCACGCTGCTTTACAAACAGACCTGGCCTTGATGGTGCACTTCAAAATTTCATGGTGCGGCTATAATATAATTCCAGACTGTATGAGAAATATACTCCGGAGTATTGTCTTTTTCACCCAAATTTGTATTTTGTCTTCAAAATCGAATTCGATTCCAAATCGATTCGATCATACTGAAGTCAAGTATAAATATAAAGTATGGCAACGCCCCAAATTAATTACACGTGTGTCTGGATGTATTTTATCTGAATTTGGGGCACATTTAAGAGAACCCCCAGAACTGTTTTAAACCCTGATACAAATTCTTAGTCTAGACGTGTTCAAAACTTTCGTTACAATTTCCTTGTTTAACGAAGGAATGCTCTGCTGTTGACTCCAAGGAGCGCTTTCAACGCTTTCACAGCTTTTTATGATTTAACAAGGAAAATTAAAGATGTCTGACCCCAAACCACCTTGAGCCCCGCGCGCTGCGCGCGCAACCCTGTGGCTGAACTTTGGTCTTCCGGATATACTTCGCCAAATTTCGATGTCACTGTGAATTTTAAATAATTTTCTAAATTTAAAAAGTCTTGGAAAAATACGGGGGTTCGTTTAGAGTTGTGTCAAGGTTTGAACACGTCTAGACTAAGAAATTGTATCAGGGTTTAAAACAGTCCCGGGGGGTCCCTGAAATGAGTGCCGAATTTGGTAAATACTCGATTCTGATAGGCTGAGCGATTTGCAGATCGATTTAAAATATCGATACATCGCAGGCAAATGTGATATTTTTTAATTACTTTTCTTTTGCGTGTGATTTTGTGAATCACATTTTCCTCAGTGTGGACTATATTTCTTGGCAACCTAGTTTTTAAATAGAATTTTAACTTTCCAAATGTATACGTAAGTGCCATATAAATTTAGAATTGGTTCAATCTCGTCGATAATTAAACGCTCGAATAATGGGCCATTGATGTCAAATAAAGAGCCAAGAAAATAGCAAGCTCCATCATTCCAGAGAACAATGAAGATAATAAAAAAGGCATATTTTGAACTGTGTGGCGGTCTCGCACGCCTTCCAACGTTCCAATGTGTTATGACTATGGCTGGTTGTACAACAAGAAATCATTTTGTAGAACAACGAGCCAAATTTGTTGTACAACGTGTTGTTCATCACTACGACTGAAGATCCATGAATACAAATCTTATGAGTTATGAAGAAGGACGAGAGTGCAGCAAGTGAGACGACGTGTCACTGAGAAATCATAGCTTTAGGTGCTAAATATCGGACTGGGCAACAGCGCGAGCAATGTTAGTCAATATTTGAGCGAAGGATTCGAATTCATCTTCATCATACTCCTCGCCATCATCATCAATGATCTCGTCGGGTTCCTTTGACTCACTGTACGATCTATCCACAGATGAAATCATGTAATATAGAAACTTCTCTGTCCGGCGACTAGGCACCTTGCGCAATAGCTGAGATGAATTGTATGTCACTGCGACTTGCATTTCAACTTTGCTAGTTGATAAACTTGCACGGTTCTTGCAGTGGACTAGTTTTCCTGTCTTATGATTCCTTTCACCGCCAGCAGCTCCTGTTGGACTTCTGTGCAGCTGGAAGAGAATATGACCGAGTTCATTTGTACCATCTAACAGGGACCAAGACAAATGGGGGGCCAAATTGGAAGAACCATCAATTGCCAATCCATCTCGACGACTAAAAAACTCAGTAAGCCTATCAATCAAGTCGATTTTCTTTGTTGCATCACCCAATGCATGTTCCAAGGCAGCAGAACATTGCGAGTACAGCGACCCTTGTCCCAGGCAAATAAAATCGTTCCTCATGGATCTTTCAACATTGGTCTTAAATGATGCAAGCATTGGATCTGTGACAAATGCAAGGCAATGACTAGGAGAATAGATGCTCTGGAACCGCTTGTGAACAAGCGAAATTACATCACCTGGAGTGATATCCCAATTGAATCGTAAGACCAACCCCACTAACGTAAAGCTTCAATTTAAGACAAATCTAGCCGTTGCGCCACCATTGATATCGCATACCTCATCTTCAAGACGTGTGTTCGGAATTCTGAAAATTGTGGCGCAACGACATGAGACATCTCTATAAGTTGTTCTATGTTTTATCTTTTTTTGGAGAATATTGGTTTGTACAGCATGCTTTATCTCCTTGAAGATGAGCGCTTCAATTTAAGACAAAGGGATCACACTTCGAAAATGTATGCGAAAATGCATATCTTTTGGAACAAGAAAATATTCATTATGACGAGGAAATATATTATTTTTAAGAAGGTATTGATGTTAGAAGTATCCGAAAATATCTCCAGCAAGTCAATTTCAAAGCAAGAAGAAAGGTGTCAAGAGAGCAAGCCAAGAAGTGAAATCGCAAGCCAGGTAAGTAATCAAACAAAGACTTGGTTAACATACTCTATCTAGATGACGAATACTCTTCCCTGGAATAGCGGCCGCGTGGTTTGCATTCAAGCACCATCGGCGGTCTCCAATGGTCCTTACAAATGGATATATTAAAAAAGACAGGTAAAAAATGATAGAGGATTTTGCCTCGAGAATTTACGCATTGCCATTGGCTATAATCCATACGTCTTAAACTGAAGCATTTGTCTTGAATTGAAGCTTTACGTTAGCTCAATTTTCAAGAATATGAAGCAAGCATACACAGTTGAGAATGATGCATGGTCGCTTTCCAGGTAATCCAAGCACTGGCAAATCTCCAAAAATGTTTCCAGCTCAAGAAGACCGCTCCAAAATGCCGAAGATAAGACAAGCGTAATGATGGGTCATGCGAACAAAGCCAGGTAGTTCAGGGCAGCAATTGACTAACACGCACAGTCGACAAACCAATATATGCACCGCCAAGCCAAACATCAATCAGCATGACAACGGTCACGAACGGGTCATCTGGACATCGAAATCAAAGTCGTAATTTTGAGTTTGCTCGTCAGTAAAGAGAGCACGCAATGCTGATTTAACATGGAGCAGCCGTGAAAACAAAAACTTTGCTGTTGACCAACGTGTTTTAGTAAAGAGAGGAAGAGTATAAGTCGTCTTGTATTTCTCCAAGCAAAGCTTTGAAAACACGTTTCCAAGGAAGTGGGAGTTTCTTATGTACTTCACAATGTGTACAGTACACTGGATTTGAGGATGCGACTTGGTTTGTCCTTTGCTAAAATGTCTAAAGCCAAATTGTTCAAGCAGTGTGGGGCACAACCAAATACAGAAGAATACT
Source organism: Aphanomyces euteiches (assembly GCA_021527685.1). Lineage (NCBI taxonomy): Eukaryota > Oomycota > Saprolegniomycetes > Saprolegniales > Verrucalvaceae > Aphanomyces > Aphanomyces euteiches. The sequence continues at coordinate 270,196 of JAJGMV010000012.1, forward strand.
CGCCTGACTCCAACAATAGACGCCTGAGCTTTTTCATTGCATTTGGTGAATCGGATACGAACGAAAATGAGATATCTTTCGGCCAACCATGCAACAATTCACCAGAGTAGTCAAGCGACTGTGCTAAGCGAGCCTTGGCTGCTTGAACTTTATCAAAGAGATTTGCAGATGTTTCACGCTCCATGTCCATCGAAATGCTCTCAATAAAGTATGGCATGGGCCCACAAGCCATAAAGTTAATCGTCTGAGCTCCATTTACATTTGTCGCCCCATCAATTGAGAAACAGAAATGATTCCACGTCCTCAAACAAGTAAACACATTGTCCATAGTTTGCCAGTAGGCATTTGACAGTAACTCACTGCCGATTCGTTGAGGTGGGGGAAGTTTATACGCAGGATTCAAAAGAGTAAAAAAATGTTGCCAAGCATGATCCACGAACAATGAAAAGGGTCTGCCTGTAGAGCGGATAGCGTAAGCAAGGGCGGAGTCTATTTTGGCTGCCTCTTCGTCTGTAATGCGATGAACATTGAGCTTAATTTGTTGAAGACTGTGTACAGCACCAGATCATCGAGAGACTGTTGTTGTAGACAGCATGTGAGCTCCATGCCAGTGCTCAATGACGCTATGGCATACCGCTGCTTGCAACCACAGAGCTATCACACATGTATGCTCTGTGGTTGCAAGCAGCAGTACGTCAAGGCATCCTTGAGCATTGGCATGGAGTTCAAAGTCTGTGTACAGCAGCAGATCATCGAGAGACTGTTGTTGTAGACAGCATGTGAGCTTCATGCCAGTGCTCAATGACGCTATGGCATACCGCTGCTTGCAACCACAGCATGTGAGCTTCATGCCAGTGCTCAATTACGCTGCAGTATGCTAGTTTCCCGGCTAAATTTTAAGGCCCAATCATAAACTATTATAACAAGTATAACAGAGATTTTATGATACTGAAAATAATAATTTTCTAGTATAACAAGTGTTATACAAACATTGAACAACAACGACGTTGTTCAACAACGGTAGTACAACACTTTGTGCAACGACGATTGTTGTTCAAAATGCCATAGTTATGACATGATCACGGATAGTGTACCCTATTGTCCTTCTTCTACGATTCGTTACCTTCGGAGATTCACTAAGTACTGTATCGATGTGCTCATTGTGTATTTTGATGGTAAAACAAGTGTTTCAAGAGTGCTATCGAAATGAAGCTGTCATCTGTTTGAGCGGTCAGCAACTGCAACTCTATTGAATTATTAAGTAATTTGAGGAGTGTGATATACTTCGAAAAGGTAGTGTAGAACGCCAAAAACAGGAAAATGAGGGCTGTTTTGTCCAGTAGATGGTGATAGAGCGGACGGTCATTTTAAGTGTATAGAGATACACAGTTTTTCTTTTGTAGTAGTCGAGTCGGCGAGTACAGGGAACGACGCTGAATAGAGCCGAATCAAAGCATTTTGATTGGCCGATGATGGGAGGAGAAACTACCAATGAATAGGCGTAACTGTAGAATTTAATACTTGTCTAAAAGAATCAATGATAATATAATATACAGGTTATTATTTTCCACAATCCATGTGTATAATTTGAAGGAAACAAAATCAAAATTCTTGTAGTAGGTTTTCGAGAATTTTGTTTTGTACAGGGATAAAACGTCAGAGTTACGATTTTAGCGAATGGAAACAAAATTAAAATTTTAAAGGTGTTTTAAAAGGGGTAGGTCGAGAAACCTGTGCAAATTCATGTCCACTGAGCGATTGGCTGATTCCATTTTGGTTTTTGAAAACTCTTTCGAAAACCAAAAAAGTCATTTCTGAAGCCCACAGAGCGTTTCAGGCGATTTGGAGTTGTTTTCATCACATCCTTTTTGATGTGTCTTGATTGGAAATCCATGGATTTCCATGGATTTCTCTACATCATGGAAATATCAACTTGTATATTAAATGTGCATTTAAGCTACGACTACAAGGTCATCACATATCCTTGGGAATGGCTTTCACCAAACTCGATCGCACTGTTTCCTCCGATATCATATCCCATGCTTGAATTGCTCGTGGAATCATGACAATTCTCTTTTGTTTGGCTGTTGTGGCTTGCTCAGTTGAAAGTAACAATAGTTTTCGAATGTTCTGCTTGAATGGGCCCATTATTGACACATCCAAAGGTTGGCAGTAGGATGTGCTGTTGGGAGGTAAAGGGTGAAGCTCGCAACCTAGCTCGTCGCCTACAATAGCATCACTTTCGAACCTTACGCGACAATCAAAGTTGTCAACAAGCAGTACAGACGGATTCTCAATCGACGGAGCGAATACGTCGCGCAGGTAAAAGCGCCACACGCTACCGTCCATCCAAGCTCTCCTCTGCATGTAATAGTGGTGTCCATCGGGGTAGTCGTCAAACTCATTTCGTTCAATCGTGCCACCCTCTGCTCCACGGATAACGAACAATATTGGCAATTTCTTGCCGTCAGCTCGGACAGTCAACAGCGCAGTCATACGATATGAGTGCTTGTCAGCAACATAGCTACCCTCACCCTTGACTACCCATATTGTATCGGGTGCCATGTCGTAGTACAGACCAGTTTCGTCTGCATTGTAGAGCGAGTCAACAGAAAGGTCAGGATACTGGCCATGAAAACCACGAGCAAAATCACGACGCACTTCTTCAAGATTGCATTGAGTGCGCTTCTGCCGGCATATGCGTTGTCTTGTAAAGTCGTAACGTTCGGCAAACTTTTGCAATAAGCGTAACAAGGAGTTGTAGCCATCCTTGCGTGTTGCAACGTATGACTCAATCCACTCGCTGTGGTTCATTCTCAAAAAGTTGATCATGTGACCCGACGTCACAGCCCTCTCCTCGCGTCGAAGGTCACGGATATACAACGCCAATGCATTTGGATCAGGGAGTATAGGTTTGCCACCACACTTGCCTGTGTTCTTCTTCCTGGTCGTTGACCCATCGAACTCACGCAGTTTCTCTTTGGTCTGTACCCAAGCTCGAAGCCAGCGCTCATCATAACCAGTGATAGCGACAGCTTCGCGGACATTTGATGCTTCAACAATGGAAATCGCGACCAGCTTTTGAGCTAGTGTAGGTCGAATGCGATGTTTCTTGGTGTGCTCGTGTGTCATGGCGACGTCGAGTGATAAAGTTTGCGAGTCAAAAATCCAAAAATATGCCGCGAATTTATTTTGGCCAATCAAAATCGTTTATTTGTTTTTAATTATTTTTATTGGTTAATAACCCGAAAATACATCAGAGAAATCATGTGGCTCTATTCAGCGTCGTTTCCTGTAGTGAAAGTATGAAAGCCCATACCTCTACAAATTTATAAGTATTCAATTATGTGGTTGCCATGGTGAAAATCTATATCTTTGTGATGTCATCCGAGTCAATGCCATCATCCGAGCGCCCCAAACCTCGCTTTATCCTTTATAAGAAGGAAGAAATTATGAGACGACGTGTCAACAAGCCTGTGTCTTCTCTCAGATAACTTGGCGAGTGGGCAAAGACGAGATTCAAGCTGAATAAGGCACCATTTCTCGCAGCAATGTTGAATTTGGTCAATCGAGTAATAGACAATCGAATCGCTCACTCATCTCAACCCCGAGTGAAAGACACATCGCCGCCTCGCCCCACTTCCTGTGGAAGAAATAATCGTTAAGTGGATTGAAATATGTGAAGAATACGCTTTCCGTTTTGTTACCTATGAAGGGATACGCATAGGAAGCATTTGAAGTCGTTGATGAACTGAAGGCAAACAATATCGATATCGGAAGAGATCACAAAGTTTACGAACGACTGGATTAGTCGATTTCTTGAGCTCCACAGATTTCGATAACGACACACAAACGGCGAATCTTCTTCAGTAGATAAAGAAAGCGTTGAGGCTTCACGATATTGCTTTGAACAGAATTCCAATTTACTACGATCCACAAAATGTCTATAATATGGATGACACTGCTTATATGTACACAAAGCCGCCTACTCGCACAATTTCGCGTAGCCCCCTCCAAAGAAATCATGACGGAAGTAGATTATGTTCGCAAATGTGTTCTACTATACAACAAACGCAAGCGATAACTTATTGGTGCCGACTCTGAGTTCTTTATTCTGCTCACTCAGTTTTTTATGAATCTTACTAATAGAGCCCACTGAACTCAATTTTATGGCGCGTGCGATTGACGTTGTCCACTCGAAGGCGCTGGTCAAACCACTCAATCCCCTTGCTCTTGACTTTGCTCTATTCATGTGCACGAAGATAGTGTTAGAGCCGTCAAAGCAGGTGCTTTGACAACAAGTGTGGAAGAATGTCACGCTCGTAAACCAATACTACTCTGGTCCATATTATTTGTTGGATAGTTTTTCTGGATGATGGCATTTTTGTCTGGACCTCGTTTCGGGTAGTTTGATTGGTTAAATATGTAGAGGGAATAAGTATCTATGATTGGCTATATTTTGTGCATCAAGGCAATTCCAATGGAAGAAATTACAGCTCGTCAAAGTTGGGGTATCACTCAAATTGACATGTCATGAACCCGGTGTACTTGTATAGTTCCATCTATCATAGTGGTGATGGGTCGTCTACATAGCTTTTGACGAGGTAAATCGATGTGTATGGGCTAGGTGCCCCCAAAGGGTCTACAGCCTCTACAAAATGCCGACAAGTCCGTGCTTCCACAAACGACCCCATACATGTTCCTATACAATTTTTTTAACTTTGCAATCTTATTTCCATTTTTGATTAAATTACAGAAACAGTCATACTTTAATCAAGTCAAAGCGAGCCAACACGATCAACATCCTTTAACCAAGTCAAAAATACCCAACAAATAATGCGGACCAGTGTAGTAGCCTGTATTATCTGGCTTCAGTGACAACACAAGTGACCTAATCTGGCCCTTCTCCCTGTGAACTAATCTTCTTTTTTCTTTCTTTACCATAACTCAATAATTCAGACTTCCTTTTGCCGTCTTCAGAATAAGTCAACCACTTTAGCGCGACGTTGAAAGATTGCCCGTGCCCCGCGTAGTACAAGTCATCTGGTCGAGCGATGGTCAAGCAACATCAGAGTACCAAGGAAAATTGGTGGTGAAGATGGAAGTGCATCAAGAAGCCAATGACTGTCGCTCTTATAGTGATTTCAACTGCATAGGATATGATTCCATTGTTTTTAGCTGGGAAGGCTAAGGCGCCAAGTGCTTTCGCCAAGAAAAGCCCTCAAGAACTTGGTATTCATTGTGCAAATACCAAAAAAGGATAGATGACCACCAAAGTCTTTGATGCGTGGCTTGAAAATTCCAACAAGAGGATGACTGGCACTGGATGTCACGCGTTGTTGCTCATCGATAACGCACATGTGCATTGCGAGAACTTGGGTCTATCACATGTGAATGTGAAGTACCGTCCCCCAAAGACCACCAGTGTTCTTGAGCCCTTGAATGGTGGAATAATCGCAGCCTCCAAACGATACATTCGCTGTATACATACACAGGAAAAACTGCAACCTTCAAACGATATATTCGGTCTATACAGACATACCTACACCAACAGTTGAACAGACTGTGTTTATGTACAGTGAAGGATCGATAACGTCGCTAGGACAGGCACAACCCACAATGACTTTATGCTCTGCAGAGTACTCGACTAATCGTGGTACCTATCGCCATTGTCATTGCTACAGTCACCTGTCTTTGTACCTTGGTACCATCAAACGATAGAGAAGCAACTGCTACACCACCGACTCTAATGTTTTCACTGCATGCAAGATTTATGCGCTCAATAATTTCGTCTTCCTTGTGAAGGAAACTACAAGGAGTTGGACTTGTCGCGACTAGATTTTGTTGATGACGGACTACAGATTAGGATGTATATTAAGTCTACGGTATACCCGCTCACATGAGGGCCAAGCAATGTTTTTTGAAAATATGTATGCCATTGTGATATGGTATGTAGAAAGTATTCACTCCTTCATGACAGCGATAGACTTTAGAGATGCACGTTGCACTACTAGAGCCTGCGGTGAAGCCATCCAAAACGACTGCTTTCACATTTTTATCTTCTGTTTCACCCTCCAAATGGCGGGAAAACGAGTAGTGAATGCCGATGTGTTCAAGACGGTATGGCGGCTTGTGCAGTGCAATGCAAATTTATCTGTGCTTATCAAATCCAAACTACGTGGAGACGATCCAGAGCTAGTGAATGCGCAGACAGTTATTGAGAAAACCGTGGTCGTGCAAACGATTGGGAGTGGTGGAAGAACAAGATTATGGAAGCAGGCAATGCTGTTGGCGGGAGCAACCACCACACTAACATCTTCGAAGAAGCACTACTGCTGAGTGCGTAGACCTTGTCTCGTGGCGGGCTGTAGCTCTAGTTGGAAAGTAGGCTCAAGGGGGTGGCGTTCCAAGTATGACTGAACAATCTGAGAACGTCTTCACGGGTTATGTTGAGGTCTCCCCATGTATCTTCGAATGGACTCAACCCGCGCCAACGAATCAGCAGTTCATGGCGTGCAGTGGCGGAGTTGGTGCGATCATTTTCAATTGACTCAAGACAAACCAGTTGTCCTTGGCTTGTAACAAGATCATGAATATCGACAGTGATATCTAAGCTCGGGTCATGATAATACTTGAGGTGGCTGCCATGTACAGTGTAGATTGCATTAGTGATGAGGTGCTCAATGGTTTCTTGCTTGAATCTTAAAGGACAAACCCAACAAGCAGCCAGTTTATTTGATGCAATGCGATTGTCGATTCGGGACAATAGTACAAAACCGCCTTCGTGAAAGTTGCAAGGGTTGCTTTTCTTTGTTGCTTGCTGCCGTTTGCATCTATTGTTCTTTGATTCAACAACCTGATCATAGATTTGCTGATAGGAGTATTGCGCACCATTTATACGTTCAAGAGTGGATTGATCAACGTTATAGGGATGTTGAGGTAATCTCAATAGTTTTGAACGAATTCTTTGAATTTCTCATGATTCCATTAGGAAACGTTATCGGCGGGCTCACAGCCGAACAAATTCTTGTTAGGTTTCCATAAATGTCCAACATATTTTATTACATACAAATTTGAAGTGACTACTATTTTATTACCCCTGCTAATTATATACAAATAGTAAAATGTCAGACTCCCTTCACAACGATGAGGTAGATATATACTCTGTATCCAGTGGTTGGAGGTGGTAGGAGTCCTATGCGGATGTCACAATCGAAATTAACGTGATTGAGACAGAAAATGTGTGAGACACCACTACGATATGGTTGAAAGGGGGTGGATCTACGCAAATCATTTCATTTCTGGATTATGACTACTCGCTCCTGTCAGTGGAGCAAAAACCTTTCTTTCCGTTGCAGCATTTCTTCTTGAAGCTGAAACGAGACAGTTGCTTCCACTTACCCAAGAAAGCATCTATATCACCCATGAAATGATTCTGATGACAGGACACAATAGGATTTAACACGCTGACCGTAAAAATTCGTGCAGCCTCTGACATTGCACTTGCGTCGTCAGGTATCCCTTCGAGGACGACGGGTGCAAATTTGCACCAAATTCTGATTTTCGATTCGTTTTTTGGTCATAAAATGTTAACAATTGCGATTTGTCAAAAATAAATTGTATCTGTGAAATGCCACTTTTTGGGCGAATCAAAACAACCGCTATGACTGAAAACTTCTAAACATTGAGGCGATTTCATCACGAAAAGAGCGGCGCTTCCGACTTTGCATGCGACCATATGGTATGGTATTGTAAGCATTACACAAAGCTTTGACCAAATATTGTAAGAAGCAAAACCAGTAGCTATGTCATATTCAAACCACATCAAAAAGGCAATTTGCCCATTTATATCGCAAAATATCGTCAGATATATCTAAAGATTGAATGATATTTTTAATTTGTTCCACCAGCAACAAAAAGTATCATATGGTGCTTCTCACAAAATTTCCTCATCCATTTGGTTATCCGAAACAGAATATATGGAATTTTGTATGGAAAATGTGATGCATTTTTGCACCGAATCAGTCGCCTTCGAAGGGATAGAGACATGAAACACTTGAATGATAGAATTTTTTCTCTAATACTCCATTAGTCACGTAGCTCTCGCCATTCGCTGCAGTTACCTCATTTACAATTCCGCGTTGACGTCGTTATTGGATTTAGGGGCCGAATACGACAGTTCAATTGCATATTTTCTCATCAATGTCATCAATTCCACGAGTGCATCAGGAGGAACGTATTTCTCGCACAGAAGCCTAATAGCATCTTTAGGTGAGGTCGGTCTATTGAAATTCATAACATCTGTTATCATTCTCAGTACGCCACTTTTTGGTGGGCAGTGGCACAAGTCGTATAGGAAGTATTTTGCTAGAGCCGGCAATCGCTTTGATTCAGGATCATCACGGCTACAGTATTGATACTTCTAGCCATTTCAGCATCAGCACAGTAAATGGACTTCCATGGTGATACGGCATTTGACAGCTCTTTTTTTTGGATACTGCCACATTCAGCAAGAATGCTGTGTCGCGTTTATATTTCATGGCTTACAACAGCTGTTTATGACGAGCGCATGGCATCATATCTCCATCGGCTCCTCCCCCAACAGCAAATAAATAGGCAGTTTTGCGATAAGTATGTGTACCAAACGTACCATCTCGGTCGATTAACTTGTGCAAAGAGCTTTAAATCGTGTGTGAAAAGTTTCACGATTGTAATGATTCTGAAACTGGGAAATCCCAGGAGATATAGATACCACTGCTATTGCAGGAAAAATATACCCATCGCCGTAGCCTTTTACCAATGGATGATGCTTTCAGGAGGATTCATACTCAGTCTTTTGCCTTTTCACCTCCCTTACATTCCACGCCACGCGCAATTCGACTCTTCGCTGGAGTGCTACGCCAAAACAGACCAGTCTGATCGCAATTAAAAACGTCGAGTGGGATGTAGTCTTTTACAAGCATCGCAATTACATCTTGCCAATCTTTGACTGCGGTCATTTCCACTACAGCTGACTCCCCGGAGGGTGTTCTAAATTGAATGTTGTGTCTTGCTCGAAATTTTGGAGCCAGCCATTGGAGGCAGTAAAGTTCGAAAGATTCATGGTCTTCGCACACCGTCGGGCCGCCTCTTGAATCATGGGCAGTAACACTTATGATTTTCGTGGATCTTGCTTTACAAATCCACATATAGACGCGTCAGTCAAGCTCGAGAGCGTCTCCAACCAAGCGGCAATGTATCTTTGAGGTTTTTGAATTTGCTGCTTTTCTTGATACGCGTGATCATAGCCTTGGAGCAATTGTACTTCGTGCATATCGTCTTGTAGGGGGTGCCGTTTTCGAGAAGGGCAATGATTTCCGCTCTCTCTGACAGTCTCAATTCAATCATTTACGTCAAAAATACCGCGAATTTGATAAATAAGCTTGAATAAAGTATTAAGAGGCTGTTTCAGAAGCAAGGTCATTTTATTTCACTTAGCAGGTTGGAACGTATGGAAATGAATCGGTGGATGAAAATGCGTTCAACTTGCGAGGTGTTTCAGTATAGGAGGTGTTTCACTTGACAGGTTATACTGTAATTTTAACATTTTTTGTCAAATTCTGACCTGCAGTTTTAAAAATGGAAAAATAGAAGTCAATTATATTCTCACAGAAAACTGTTATGGCATCCAGACCCGGCCTTACAGTAAGTTTTATTTCATTCGCTATTGTCCTTTTCGTCCAAATTAGTTGATACATACATTCTAAATTGTGACTGGGGTAGAAAATATATCTTCCGTATTGTTGATTTGATACAAATTTGGGGAGTCGGCGCAATCGAATCGCGCCGATTGGCTAGATTCTTGTGAACGAAAATTGATTGGCTGATTGGATTGAGGTGATTCTGTGACGGAGATGTCATCATGTTCATGCAATCGCTATCTGCTCTCAACGATGGAGATAGCCCGCCAGCGTGGAACACACGGTCATCACAGGCAAGTCAGCGAACAAGCTCACAAGAAGAGCGTAATGAGCACCACGGCCAAGCTTCCAACCATCTCTACGAGATTACTTTGGTTCCGCTCGTCAAGAACACAGTTGGCGAGCGGAACACATCAGCTGTCAAATTGTCAACATACGTCTGCGGGGGAATCTCGTGGAGTGCTATCAAATCAATGATCTTCCATAAGTTCAAAGCAAAGTGCATTGGACTAGCGGTACGGAATGATTTTGGTGACTGGAGTGTACGAGACGGAGAAATCACTGAGGATGACTTTGCATCCATATTCTCTATGAAACTCGGATCCCACGTAAAGCGTTACGACAGTGATGCAAGCATGCAGGATTGGATGGTTTCCTCTCGAGAGCAACGCGTGACGTTGTCGACCTACAAGTACGGCAACGAAATTGGAACCAAACAACAATTAGCCGAGTTCAGTGCTGCTTGCATAGCTCCCAACCACCAAGACCGCTCCGGTGCGCCAAACGAAAACACCATACAAGAGTACATTTCCAAATTACACCAAATGTGGGATGGGATCTGGGAAGCAGCAAACCCGATCTGGAGACTGTGGGTTATACATATTGTGAAGCCTCCGATGATAGCATGGGAATCCAGAGTACGTCAAGACCCCCCTCCATTTATTTTGGCGAGATTGAGATCCTCATCTACAGCGCGAGAAGAACGAATAGAACGTCTCCAAAAAAACAACCAAACCAGTTTGGATATTGTCGACGGGGCTTTGTCAGAACTAGAGCAGTTGAAAGCATCTGCTGACGTTCTTGTGCGACGTTTGAATCTTTTTGAAACTATGCTTGCTGCAAAATGAGAAATACTTGTGGCAATGGCTTCTGATCTTGCACCTCTCTCAGACACTGAGCTCCCAACACCAACACTAAACGACAGCATCAGTATCAATGACGTCGATCATGACTATTCTTTGGAAGACAGAGTAGATTAAATTTCGCTTCTGATTTTTAACTTGGAAATCCTAAATCACTTTCATGGTGTTTCCAAGACGCACACTCCCATGAGCAAGTCCACGGCACGGGTCAAATCTTCCATTTTTTGTCCAGCCACAGTGCAACAACACATTGCTCATGTCGAATTGTTTTAAACAACTCATTGTCTCGACCACAAAGTAAATCAAATTGATTTCGGTATGGCATTCAGCATAGCAGCGTTGGAATTTCTTCTTGAGGTACCCAAAGAAGTACTCAATTGGATTAAAGAATGGACAATAAGCAGGCAGAAATATAGGGACAGCCCCCAGTGATCGTAAATGCATAATGGTGTCTTGAATGCAATGAATTTTGGCTCCGTCAAGAATCCACACGGAGTTCAAACCAGGATAGATTTGAATTTTGCCCGACTGCAAAAATGACACACAGCATTTCAAGAATAAACTACCGTCAAATGTACCAGGCACATCGAAATAGTCCACCAAGCCGTCGGCATTCAAGAAACACAACAATGACACCCGAGGCTTGTCGCCCCAATTCACCCCGAACGACAACCTTTTCGCCTTTCATGGCATAGCCTCGACGGCGCAACATGCCTCGATTATCAAAACTATCAATAAGGTTATAAGGAGTTGTGGATTTAATCATACCTGACTTCGTCGAGAAAAACTACATTGCGTTGACTCCAAAGAATAGAGTCTAATACCACGACGAATCTACAGACATCCTGCTGGTGTATCTGTATTGCACGTCGCTCAACCACCTTCCAAGTCAGACCACTGTCATGTATGACTTTCCAGATTGTCGAAATCGATATGAACTTGTTGAAATGAGCTGTGAAGGCGTACTTTGCCTCGTCGAGGAAGCTCAGTGGGTGGCGCTTAAAGTGGCCAATGAGCCATTCTTTCTCACATGTTGTAAAAGTTCTTTCGGGTGCGGATGACTTGCGCACATATCCGCCAGTTTGCTCGTACTTGTGAACCCAGTTGGATATTGTTTGCTCACTCTTGCCGTACAGCACTGCCAACTGCGGACGCTTCATTCCCAAAAAGTAATATCCGTACAGGCAGTGCATAACTGTATTGGTGCTCGCATGCTGGGAGATCGCCGACTCGATGGCGCTCATACTGCTCGAAATGGATGTGAACTCATATTCTCCCTCATTTGATTGGCCTACATTCTCGAGAGAAAATAACCAATCAGATCGATTTTCAATCGCGCAAGTCTGTCACTGTGAATCTGCAAAAATTCAAAATTTCCACAATATATCGTAAGTCATTTCGGTGTCAAAACAAAAAAATAACCTCTATATATTAATTATTTCTGTTTTACAGAAAATATGATTAAATACAGTATGTGCATTCATATGGGGTCAAGTAATCACAAAGAACATTGTCCTGTTAAATTTATTACATACAATGTTTAAAGTAATTAATTTAGAGGTTGGTCGCACAACGTCATAGAAATCATTCACTCCTGTAAATGAAATATCGACCAGCCATATCCGGACCACGAAAAAAGAAAAATCACTTTCTGGTCGGTGAACGTGCACGCAAGCTTGATGGTGGATATTCGACTTGTGGTTTCCTCAGTTGTGATTGCGTTAGCCGCAGTGTGTGTTGCTATGGTTGCTCAAGTAAGCACTGCCAGAAGCGACAAGTATAATGTTTTGACGGTCACACAAATCAACTTTGACTACATTCTTGGTAACACTCAGTTCGACAAATGGTTCTTGGACAATTTGCGATGCAGCCAGGCTACATTCACGAAACTGGTTGAGCTAATGTGATCAAGCATGCTCCATCAAACAATTCGACCTCAAAGGCATTCATTCGAGAAAAGGGTGGCTGTGCTCCTGTACTTTTTGGGCTCCCAAGGTGGGTACCGAGAGACTGCAGCTGCATTTGGGGTTGCTAAGTCATGGTGTATTGAGATAGTATCATTGCTCACGGGTGTTCTTGTCAACATGGCAAGACAATGGATTCATTTACCGACGTCGAACGAATCATGGGCAGACTTGGAGGCTGGGTTTGTGTCAAAACAAGGGATGCGTGGGGTTGTTGGAGCAGTCGATGGCACTCTCATCGATATTCAAAGACCTAAAGATTATGACGGGTTCTACAATCGCAATGGGGATCCATCATTAAACCTGCAAGGCGTTGTCGATGCTCATCAACGTTTTATATCAAGTGATATCCGGCCGGGCTCGTACTCAGACAAGAAAACTTGGAAGGCATCTCTCTTTGGACGAACAATTCGCAACAATATGCCCTTGGGTTGCTGCATAATCGGTGACTCTGGCTATGCTCTCTTTCCCTGGCTTATTACCCCCTTTCTCCCTCACGAGGAAGGTGGTCGATTGAACAAACTAAAAAAAAGGTTCAACTACAAGCTGTCGTCCACTAGAATGGTGGTTGAGTGCTCCTTTGGGAGGCTGAAGGAACGGTTTCGAATCCTCAAGTCAGTCATGAATGAAAAGTCCCTCTCAAGGACAGTCGAGAATATTACCGCTTGCTTTGTTCTTCATAACATTTTCATTAACTTCAAGGACAGATTGTTTGATGTGCCAAATCCTCGACGCGATCGAAATGACTACGTGCAGCTGATTGAAGACGACAAATCATCTGTGGAACCAAATCGATTTCTACGTGCTGTAGCTGTAGCCAAACGTCTTAGCATTGCTAAATTGATTTATCACAAATGACGACTGTATTCAATAAGATTGAGAATTATCTTTTTTGGACAAGAGAGCAATGAGCTGACCAAGTTGATTGGACTGAGTTTGAAGGATTTCAAGGACAGAGTCAAATGAGGACGATGGTGGCTGGGAAGGCGTGGCAATCGCTCCTGCCATTGCAATCAGGCCATCCTTGACAGCTGCAAAGCCGGATTCGATTGCTTCAGCTTGAGACCGTTGTTTCTTCTCTTGAGGTTTTTTCGTTGTATTCTTGACTTGACGACCATCATGATGTCAAAGTAAGCTGGTTGAATGCCCTTTGTATCATTTCTTGTTTGCGCTGGTAAACTCGGATTCGACATAGACCAGTCTGCTTTCATCTTACTTAACTAGACATTTGTGATGTTAATATGTTTTCATGCTAGTACTACCTTGTCTTGAACCTGCTTCGAGTCAAAGGAGCGTTTTAGCGCAATCGTCATTTCAGACGCCAAGAGAATGTAAGCCATCTTCTTGTCGTAGTTATTCTTAGACTCGAAACGTGACGTCAGTTCTGATTTGTATCTCAGCTTGAACAAGAGCGCCACGCTCTCGTCGTCCCAGACTGCTGAGGGCAAGGATGGGTCTTTCTTCGGTCTTCCCCGTGGTTTCTTGGCTCGAGGAGCGTCCGTTGTTTGCAAGGAGTCAGCTTGCACAAGGCTACGTTTCTGAGGTTGATCTATCCCGCGACTTATTTTCACACGCCAGCTCATAGAACTACCTGAAAGCCTTATTTCCTGAGGTTGGACGATGTCAGACGTGATGTTTGAGGAGCCTTCGTTCATCGCTGAACCAGTCAAAACGGATATACATGGATAGAATTCTTCCTTTTCGTGAACACTGGCTCCCCGAAAAGAGAAAATCAAACAAAACATGGTCCGGATAGTAAGTGCTGAAACACGAACCAATCAAAAAGTGTAATTGCCAGGTAAACAGGAACAAATAAAAACAGGAACGTTGTCCGACCAGCCTCTTATAAGTCGAAAGTTGAAACAAAAGAAATTCACTAACACTTTGTATGGGAAAAAGTGTTTTTTCGATCTTTCAGTTGGCCATAAAATATTCTCATTGGTGGAAATTCTGCAGTCAACCTCTCGAGTTTGTCATTTTCCAAGATTCTGCCGATCACACAAGAGCACACAGGCACGATCAAGCAATGACCGTCGAGAGCATGGAATACCTCGAGCGTCAAGACTGGTCATCATGCAGCAAACATTGAAAACGTGGTGATGGTCCATGTGAGCGACAGAAACGACGAAGATGGTGCAACAAGAGACTGGTAAGACACTCATCATTATGTATTACAAAAATCAAAAGAACTATTTCGTAGATCACACCGCCAAAAATGTCTTCCTCGCTTCGAATTGCCTCTCTTGTGCTTGCAAACTCGACGATTGAGTCGAACAATACATCTCCGTCGTTGTTGTCATCGACCGACGCCTCCACCACGTCTTCAATGCTTGAGGTATCGGCAATAATCATGCACTTTTTAAAACCATTGATGGTAGGCTTGGAGCTCAAGTGATTCCATGCGTCTGACGCCCATTGAACTAGCTCAAGACGTGTTGGCCCATGCAGCTTGAAGGCTACCAAGCTAGAGTTGTGGTTTTGCACTGATTTTTGCAAATGATGTATCCAATTTTTTCGCATCATTGTGTTGAATGGCTTAATTCATGCAACGTCAGCTGGCTGGCAAATCCAAGTAAATCCTGGAGGTACTTTTACAAGCATGACATTTAATGAAGCTGCTAATTCAATGACTTTAGGACAAAAATGAGGAGCAAAATCATCCCATATCAATAGAATTGGTTTGACATTTTTACCTTTGCGGTTTCCAGAATGATAATTGATGAACTCACAAGAAATTGTTGAATTCCACCAGGCTGTTGGATTGCCATAAAGCTGCGCGGTAAACTTGTCTTGTATTTTGCATATCTCTTTCCACACAACTTTTCCAAAACCGTTTCGCTCATTTTCTTGGACATTCTTTTCGACGAAACATTCAGTTGTCTTTAACACAATAAACAAAACAAATTATTCCCCTTTTGAATTCACAAGTAGCATTGCCGTTGCGCGTTGCTTCTCATGACCACTTGTCCGGATCCACACACGCTTTTCACCAACCGCATTGATTGTCTTTCGTCCGAGAAATTCGTAATTTATCGCGGTTTGGTCGGCATTGTAAATTTCCTCAATTCCGTTTTCTTCAACCAATTTTAGTATCTTGTCACTGAAGGCCTTCAACATTGCATCGCCTTCTTCGGAAGACTTATTGCCGCATCGAGTTTGGCATCTCATCGACAATTCATGACGTTTCATAAACGACTCAATCCAACGGTCACTTGCCTTATACTGCTGTGGTAAAAGATTATTTTCTTTAACAATCTGTAATGCATACTGTTGTACAATAGGTTGCAGATGGTTATACCTTCAAGACAGCGCTCCACAATCCATTCGACAATCCATCTTTCTGCGGCAATATCGAGCACCGTCGCTTGGCCCAGCTGTCGTGTATTCATCATATTTGCAGACGCAGGAATTACAGCTTTTTGTTCAATTGATTCTCGATTTCTGTACCAAGCTTGAATCTTTTTCTTAGTTGACACTTCCCTTGTGCCTGTGAGTCCTGGGAAGTACTTGGACATTGTATTGGATAGACCAGCGTCGCCGAGACCATTCGCCATATACCCTTGCACCATTGAATGCGTTCGATGTAAAAGATCACTTGTATTGCTTTGGCCCTTTGCGTGGTTCGCCCTTTATAGTGGGACGGGTTGAGGCCAGTCGATGGTACTTCCTCATTCGTGAACCATGAATTTGACCGCACTTATTGTATTCATTCTGACAAGTATTGTATTGTCGATGGAATTCGTAAGGCCAGGGTCCTTATTATTTGTTATTGTCCAATCAAATCAATTATCTTGTACAATTGGTAGAAAGGTTGCTTTCAATCTGACAGCAAGCTAGTCCACCATGGCCCTGTTGGACTTGTCAGAGCTCTCGCAACTCATTATCGCCCAGCAACTAATAAGCAACTGGTTTAGAGTACTAATGGCATTTCAAAGAGAGGTGATGCAAATCCGCATGATCAATGCGAACGACAAATTCATCGTCAGCAAATTGTCTATCGCATTGATAGAGCAGATTTGCATCGTCTAACTCTAACGTAGTTGTAGCCAACTATCTTTGTTGGTGTGCACAAACTATATCGCTTACGTGTTTAGCGAGCACGACAATAATGTTCTCCATTAAGCAGCCATTAAAGGTACACGCATCGCAGACCGCCGCAGCCGCCAAAGCCACTTGAATGCGCACACTGCTCCAAATGGCTTTGGACACTGTGGTGGTAGGCAATATGAGTTTGCAGTGAATTCTAACCAAGCTCGAGAATCCATTTGAGGTGCAGATGATTGGTATGACTGTTGTTTTGATATGATGCATGAAAAGTTTAGAGTAATATATTCATTAGTAGAAGAAACAATTGCTCCCATTCTGCATCACTGTTCAATTATGACGTGAATGACATCGACCAACTGAAAGGAAACTCCGGAGTCGCGAACTTCTTCCCAGAAGATCGACCTTTACAGGGTTGGAGACTCACGATTCATAAATCCATGAATTTTTCGAATTCTTTCGTTTCTGATTGGTTCCTGGAATCGTAAAGCTCCAAGCCTTACGATTTCTACAAAAATTTTGATACATCGTTGTCTATACTTTGTTCAAGTCATTCGAAGAGTTGGATTTTCTCGAAAAAAGAAAATATAAGGCCACTGGCCTTACGATTCATATTTTATTGTCAGTATAGCCTTACATTTTTTGATTTATGTCGATTTCATTCGAATTTGTGAGGGGGGTCCGAATGTATCGATTTTTCAAATCGATCTGCAAATCGCTCAGCCAATCAGAATCGAGTATTTACCGAATTCACGCAAAATACACCTACACACACGTGTAATTAATTGCCATACTTTCCATTTATACTTGACTTAAGTATGATCAAATCGATTTGGAATAGAATTCGATTTTGGTAAAAAAAATACAAAGTTAGGTGAAAAAGACAATATAAAATGGGCACAGTTCTTACATGGTATTTTATCACATCGTCGTCAGACACCGAAATGACTTACGATATACGGTATCTTTCAAGTGTATTTGGAATTTATAGCCAATCAGAATCGACTATTTGCCTTCTTGACAAATTCGAAAAGTTACTTTATTGAATGTACTTTCATGTTACACTTGAACTCACTATACCTGAATAGTATTCGAGAATACTTCAATTTTTAGTCAAAAATACAAATTTCAGTGAAAAAGACAATACAGATTTGATCAAAATCGACGAAATTTGTGTGATCAATCTGGCAATAGTGAATTCAAGTATAATCGGTAAAGCTGAGTACAGGTCTCTAGTGGCGGCAGAGATGGAGACAGGAAATGCAGAGGACAAAATGAGATACCCAGAGTATTGGGAATGTCTTCTCGAATGTATGCAAGTATGTTATACACATTGAATTACGTTTAATATTTCACTGTAGTCTCAATCTGGACTCCACCGTGCTCCCCTTGCAGACTCGTTTGCTTGTCAAGACGAAGACCTTCTTCATGATACCGGGAATGATCAATCCGACGAATCCCAACAAAGTTTTGTCCCTGCACCATCACAAAAGAAAGAAACCAATGTTGTGGCGTTAAAGCCAGAAAAGAACAAGTCCCTTGGTGAATGCCTTGTGCAATGCATGGGCAGCATGGCACAGGCCATGATTGAAGTTGCAAAATTGCAAAAATGTGACAACAATGGGAATGGGGATTTAGCCCCAATTCTTGACAAAATCGACAAGCGTCTTGAGGAACAGAGCGCGATCAATCAAGCGATTCTTCGAGCACTTGAGGGGCTTCGTAATAGCCAAGATTAAACAATGCATCGATAAATGTAATAGATTATTACATGTTAAAGACTATAGAAAGATAGTCTCTAATCGAGTTTCTCTTTGTAATTCGGTCCACAAAAGCTGTATCACCCTCGATCGATTGAGGAATATTCAGATGCAGATAAGGATCGACAAAACGCTCCAATACCAAGTCATCGTTGGCTTCCAAAGTGAGGTTATGCAGAACCAAGCAAGCCACGATAGTTCTGGCGCAACTCGCCGGTGTTTTCATGTTCAGAGTTCTTTTGAGGATTCTCCAGCGCCCCTTCAGCCGCCCGAAGGCGCATTCGACTGGATTTCGTGTTCTTGAGGGTAAATTGTTAAATCTCTTTTTACTCCTGGGCATTCCATCGTAAATGACAAATGGTGTAATCAGCTTGGAGGACAATGTATATCCTGCATCGCCAAGCAAGTGCATTGTATGGGGAATGACAGAAGAGACTGAACTCCCAAGACTCGACATGGTCCACAAATTTTTGTCACTGCAAGACCCTGCGCGGAGTGAATACTCCATAAATCGACCATCACGGTCGACGGTCGCTTGCATCTTAATCGCCGCCCATCCCTTTCGACATATCCACCCTTCGTATTCGTATGGCCGTTCGATTTCAAACAGAGACCCGTCAATCGCACCTGCAACATCGGGAAAGCCGCGAATAGACTCAAACTTCTCTGTCGCTTCTTGCCAACTTTCAGCAGTGGTGGGGAAGGAAATGACGTAGGGTGATAATTGTTGTAGCATGTCGAGGACTTCGTTCACATTTGTGATTGCTGTTGATTTAGACACGCCAAATAGGGCAGCCGTGCAGCCAAAGCTGCCTTCATTTGACTGGTATGATAAAATCATAGCGACACGACATATGTGATCGACGTGGGCTCTCGGATGAGGAATGCGATATCCCTTTTCAACAGCTAAAGTGAGCAGCCGTTCAGCAATGGAATGTAGTGTCCTGCGAGTAACACGCAAATTGGCGCCATACCATCTGTCGTCTTGGCATGACTGAGCGCCTATCGTGCAGCTCATATACCAACGCATTCCTCATAGTGCAACACACCTTCCCAAGTATTGTTTCTGATAGTAGCTACATTTTGAGGGGTTCTGGGATGCCAGCGCCCATCGCTCCCTATCGCAGCGACGGCTGCAACGACACACGTCGTCACCGCCAGCAGCGTGTTTGAATCCATAGTCACCAGTCGAAATGTAAATAGCCTCGACTTTTTGCGAAGAATGGATCTACTTGATTGAAGATTCTTCGTATACAAATCCAAGATGTTTTTGTCGACTTTTTCTAAAGTAGGTCGACGACCTACTTGGGGAAAAAGTCGACGCACCTATCTATTTCTGATAAAGTCAATGGCAAAAAAGTCGACTTAGTGCTACATCGACCAGGCCCTTAGGCCCCGGTCTAATAAACACCAGCGCAATCTCACTGGTGAATATAATGTAGATTGGATGCGACTTGTAGTTTCCTACGCTTTTTCAGCACGCCAATTCCAATCTATGTCTATTGTAATGGAGTTTGGTGCATGTAACCACGGGTTATCCTGTCTGTTGCATGATCATATCGCACTCACGTCGCGAAATTCTGCGAAAGCCCTAAATAGCAACTGAGGGCATGACTCTTAGCTGCTTTTCTAGCAAGAAGGGACGCTTGATTTGCTGCAAGATGTTACGCTTGGTGTGTCCCCTCACGACTTTGGGAGACTTCTTCGATGTGATCAATCCTGTGTGGCAACCGCCATTCCATGAGTCATCATAAAGTGAGTTTTGTCACAATCATGTCACGTAATTGGCCGACATGTGCCACTCGTCTACCTATTGACATGGTGGCAAGAGCGAATCCGCTTTTGTTCCCCACAATCTTTATCCTGTACATTAAACCCAAGAAGGTATTCAAGTCACTTTGTGATCTCCACCGATTATTCTCCATGCAACGCCGCTAAAGACATGAACTTGCACGTACAACGAGACATTTGATAATTGTGAAAGTTTTATCGCGGTTCGGCCATGGCCGTGAAAGGACTTGATTTGCGACTTTTCCAGCGAAATATTGGCTCGAACAAACAGTGAAACATGCAGCCAAGGTTTGTTGGCCCAATGCAGATCAAAATGGACGCATCCAAAGTGTCACATTGTAGAATCGTTTCTCTTTTCTTCTTCCGGCACTTTCTTCACGGCCCGAGTTGCGATAAATTAGCAAGGACAGCTTCTCGTCTCCGTACCTGTCTCGCTTCGAATCAAGAGATTTCCAAGATGGAAGGAAATGTGTGCTAATGAACCTGCACCGTATGACTGTGGCCGTCGTGGTGGCCCGCTGCAGCCATCAGCCAATTGCGTAACCGATCGCTGTTTCATCCGTTGAAAAAAAGGCCAACGACGGTGAACTTCCCAGGCATTTTTCACATTGTATTGTGAATCACAATACGACAACGTGATCGACCATCATGAAGCGCCGTGGTAAGCTCTCATGGGTTTACGTTGGCTTGACAGTGCGAACGTAGACTCGGACACATTGCGACGCGATTCCAGCTATGGCGAAACCGCCATGATACCCATGGCAGACGAGATACCGTTGTCGCCCAAGCGAAACAACAAAAGAATGCTTCTATTTGGGCTTGGCGCGGTCCTTGTCGCTGGCGGTGTCGCTGCTGCTGTCGTTCTCTCGACAGGAAAATCCAAGCCGACAAACTCGTCGTCTGAATCGTCCGGCAATACCAACACGGTTTCACCGACGACGAACAACGATTTAAGCTCGGTGACGACTGCGCAGCCAAAGCCAACGTCGGCTGGCGCGACGACAGCGCCACCTCCAGTCAAGAGCGATCCTGAAAAGGACCCAGTGGTCATGACAATGCTTGCAATTGGCGACTGGGGCAGTACAACAGGTGTGAATTTTCGTCTTGTTGATATCTTACCGCTCATGCCCGTGCTCTATATAGGCCGCGGAGACGATGGTACAAATCCAGGCTCATGCTGCGTGCTGTACAAGTCTGGGCCAAACAAACACAAAATCGATACGAGCTTGCCACGGTACAAAGTGGACTATCGATCGCAAGAGTCTGTCGGCAAGCTGCTTGGCATGTCCGCCGCAGAGCTGAAACCCCTCCGTGTGCTTTCCCACGGCGATAATATTTACTGGAATGGCGTCGGCGAGAAAGACGTGATCTACCGCATGCAAGAAACATTTGAAAAAATGTACTCGGCCCCAGCTCTACAAGGCGTGCCATGGCTCAATGTCGCTGGCAACCACGACATTGGCGGGTCGGCGTATATTTGCGGCGACTCGGACTCG
This sequence comes from Aphanomyces euteiches, assembly GCA_021527685.1. NCBI lineage: Eukaryota > Oomycota > Saprolegniomycetes > Saprolegniales > Verrucalvaceae > Aphanomyces > Aphanomyces euteiches. The sequence continues at coordinate 292,073 of JAJGMV010000012.1, forward strand.
ACGTTCCGCAAGTGTACGAGCACAGCGGAAATGTTGTCGTATTTGGACAAAAAGTTTGATCTCCAAGCGCAATATGTCTCGCCAAATGGAAATCGGTATGGAAAGCGATTTGCGATTTCATTCCTGACGGCGTTTGTTCTGGCAGGTGGATCATGAAAGATCACTACTACGTCGAGCGCGTGACTCAAGGCGGCGTGACGGTCGACATTTACAACTTGGACACAAACGAAGCCACGATACATGGCGCTCAACAAGTCTGCTGTCAGTGTTTCGGTGCTGGTGGCTCAGACGACGAGTGTGATAATATCAATCCTGGCGATAAACTTTGTGCTGGTGGCGACATGGGCATGTTTAATGTAAGTGGCAAGCTTGTCGACTCTTTGTTTTAAACGGAATGTAACCCGCTAGGCATGCATGGATAAGATTCAATCTTGGGCCGATCAATCGTACAAAGGCGCGCTCAAAGACTTGGCTGCATCGACGGCAGATTTCAAAATTATCAATACGCACTACTCGCCACAGTATCACATGGATCCACAGCGGATGGAAAAATGGTTCAATTTGACAAGAAGCATGGGCGTCCATGCTTGGTTTAATGGCCATACGCATGGTTTCAACCACGACTTAACGAGCTGGAACACGCATTTCTTCCAAAATGGTGCCGGTGGTGGCATCAAAAGTGAAAGTCCAGGCAAAGTAGTTGGCGTGGATGGCATTAAACCGTACGTGAAAAGGTCTATCTAATGGATTTGTCTGATTTGTTTGATAGAGTTTGGGTCGCAGCAGGACAACCGTATGGCTTTATGGAGCTTAGTTTTACCAAGGAATGGATGAAAGTCCAATTTGCCAGTTTTGACAAGGCGTGGCAGTTCAATGGAGGTTTCACGTCGGGGGATATTACCCCCGGCGGCATTGCACGCGGCCATTGCTGGTTTATCCACAAATCCCTCGACGGCCCTGGTGTTGAATGTAAATCGTCCACAAATGGCGTCGTGGGTCTGCCTACGCGTTGAGCCAAATCAAGTTCCGAATTGAAATGCCAAACGCTTATACTTTAAAGTCACCCGCTCTTAGAATTAAATTTACAAACGAAAGTTTCGCGTTGATTAAGGAGAGGGGTATCGTCTTTTTTGGACTTTAGATAGCTCCACCTTAGAGACGACGACGCAAGTTACGGGAGGTATGGATTTCGACGTATTTGTTGCGGGGGTTGTTGGCCTTGAAGGCATTCACGGTGTTCACTTTGGGCATCACCTTCTTCATCTTCTCAAGACCTGACGCCACGTGACCAAGCCGAGCGCATTCTTTGTCAATGTACGAGTCAACAAAGGACTTGAAAGTGGCCGCTGCCGTAGCTACACCGCCCAGAATGTACCCCCCCTCGTTTGTTACCAGCACACGCGACACCAGCTCCAACAGCAGCGGCAAGGGTAGCACAGTTGGTGGTCCATTGGGCGACTTGATGTTTCATCTCTTCTTTCTTGCAATTGCCTTTCGAGTCCTTGACCAAAACTTTCGCAAAGACCTTGGACGAGATGGCGTCATGGAACATTTCGCGGGATTCGACGCAAACAAAGGACGTCAGAGCCAAGACAAGACAAACCAACAAACGAGACATCGTGGAGTGAGTTTTTCGAGGTCAAATGCACAATGGAATGCAATCGAGGCAAAACGAGACCAACCTCGTTGTTTGAAATGAAATCGTTTGTTCGTGTGGTTGTCCGTTCCAACTGGTACTTGGCTTTCCTTGTCTTCAGATGTGTTTGTGGTTGATTGTGCACATTTTTATATTCACTTGAGCCATTCGCATCCATGAGCAACTTGAAGTTGGCTCCAGCGAATACTCCAAGCACTGCGTTCTTCCATAGATTGAGTAGTAAGTGACGATCGTAACAACTGAACAAAGTATGTACCCTAAATAATAGGGGTAATCAAAGTTTAGAAATTGGATCGCTTTATTCGTATTTATTTTCATTTTTAAAGCGTTATATTTGAGTCGGAATGATACCTGATTCTTCTCTTTTTATCGGTTCATCAGGTGACTTGGACAAGTGACGACCTGTCATTCTCAATAAAGCGCTTTAAAAAGTTTGGAATTTTTAAAATCAATAAAGCGCTTTATTGATTTTAAAAATTCCAAACTTTTTTTTATTATTCCACCATAAAGCGAATGCAAAACTTTAAAGTGCTCATATTTGATTACCTCTAATAATTCGGATGGTTTGAAATGATCGTCACACTTGACAACTCATCTGTACAGTACATTTGAGTTGTTCTGTGTGATAACGTATAACTTTAGAACTGAGCCCATGTCTTCATTCTTACGTAAAATTGCCTTCGAGCCTTTTGTGAAAGACCTCGGAAAGGAGGGCAACGTCAAGGTACTCGACGACTTGAAAGACTGAGAGCAAGCCATTTGATGGAGAAGAATTGCAAATTGAGTTCGAAGTCACTCGGCATGTCATTCTTTGTTGTTTGCTGTTCCAACTGCTATTTGGTTTGGCGTGCCAGCACAAAATACAGCGATTCTCGAACATGTCTTGATGCCATAGATGTGTTTGAGGCATAGAAATCACTTGAAGTCCGGCAGCAAGCTAGAGATGAAAGTTTGCGTGATGGAATTGAAATCGTGGTATTCGTGCGTTGCAACGACCCAAGACTGAGCTGTCGTTTGTGGGTTCATTTTCTGAGTCCGCTGTCCTCTCAATTAGCTATGCACTTGCTCTCTGTCGTCATTTCGTATCCAACATAGGACAGGTGTAGGTTGTATGCCAAATTGAGCATCAACTTGATGAGTGTAGTAGCAATCTCGCCACGCGGTCAAGGGCTACATTGAAAGTTGTCTCGTATAGAAAGATGAACACGTCAGCAAAAAAAGCAGGAATGCCATTTTTGCTCGCTGCAAAGTCGACATTCCTGGCGTTATGACAAACAACCAAACGATGCACGCCAACGACAGCTTCACTTTACGTCAAACGACAGAAAAAATTCACACACCATACGACAATGATGATCTCATCTATCACGTCTTGCATTGATTGTGGAGGAAGACAACGTGCACCCATCAACCTTGGCTCCAAGTATCGTCCAGCACAACTCAATTTGTCATTCTCCTCCATCAAACGTCTTGCTTGTCTCGCTCACAGTCTTTCAAGTCGTTGAGTTCCTTGACGTTGCCCTCCTTTCTGAGGTCTTTCACAAAAGACTCGAAGGGAATGCGTAAGAATGAAGACATGGGTACAGTATTTAAGTTATAAGTTATCACACAGAACAATTCAATTGTACTGTACATATGAGTTGTTCAGTGTGGTGATCATTTCAAATCATCCGAATTATTAATTAGGGTACATACTTTGTTCAGTTGTTACGATCGTCGCTTACTACTCAATCTATGGAAGAACGAATTTGTTTAGTGCTTGGAGCATTCGCTGTAGCCAACATCAAGTTGCTCATGGATGCGAACGGCTCAAGTGAATATAAAAATGTGCACAATCAACCACAAACACATCTGAAGTCAAGGAAAGCCAAGTACCAGTTGGAACGGACAACCACACGAACAAACGATTCATTTCAAACCACGAGGTTGGTCCCTTTTTGCCTCGATTGCATTCCATTGTGCATTTGACCTCGAAAAACTCACTCCACGATGTCTCGTTTGTTGGTTTGTCTCGTCTTGGCTCTGACGTCTTTTGTTTGCGTCGAATCACGCGAAATGTTTCACAACGCTATCTTGTCCAAGATCTTTGAGAAAGTCTTGGTCAAGGACTCGAAAGGCAATTGCAAGAAAGAAGAGATGAAGCATGCTGTTAACAAAGTGAGCGCAAACTGCGCTCTCCTTGCCGCTGCTGTTGGAGCTGGTGTCGCGTGCGCAGGAAACAAAGAAGGTGGATACATTCTGGGCGGTGTAGTGACGGCGATGGGCTCTTTCAAGTCCTTTGTTGACTCGTACATTGACAAAGAATGCGCTCGGCTTGGTCACGTGGCGTCGGGTCTTGAGAAGATGAAGAAGGTGATGCCCAAAGTGAACGCCGTGAATGCCTTCAAGACCAACAACCCCCGCAACAAATACGTCGAAATCAATACACCTCGCAACTTGCGTCGTCATCTCTAAGGCGGGGGTCTCTAAAGTCCAAAAAGATGAGGAGATCGCTCAGTTTGATCAGCAGATTTGTGTAACGCGAAAACAATTTTGTTCCTGGAAGACTTCATTTTGTAGTTTGATGAGCTGGTGACCTCCTTGATCGGACTGTCTTTTGTCTTCGCATCGATGTCTAGTTAATGGAATAGCACAATTACCATCGCGGCGGAGATAGAGTCGCTTGCTTGACAAAGGAAGATGTGATTTTCCGCTTAATCCTCGATACACATAATGTATGTTGGGTTGGTATTAACGATTCAACATTAGTCTCGGATGTGATATACTGTAGGTGTGACCTCCCATCATAAATGGCGGTGTGGCTTGCATCTTCTGCGCCAGAAACCAACCTCCCAGGCGTAGACTGAAAGTGCGATCCATGGAGGAGAGTTCAGAGTACTGTTAGGACAGTGCTCTACTTCGCCCAGAAAGCAACTGCATATTGTCATGTGAAGATCAAATTTGTTTTGGACGAGCTGGGAAAACATGGGGAAGACACAACAGCATCGACTTAAGTTGTGTGCACTTCGAGTTTCATTCCTGTTGATGAACATAGCTTTGGGCTCCTCTGGATGCCACACCATTTCTATCCAAAATTAATAGTTATGACAATTGCACCAAAATATTGTGATTATTTTTTAGCGAATCATACTGTCTGGATGATTCGCTAAAAAATAATTTACTACGCATTGATTGGCTGTAAACTGGCCTAACTTTGTGAGAGACAAAGCTGCAATCTCACGTCGTCTCTATGACTCTGAACAACCTTCCAGAGCGACCCCACCTCGAAGAGAATTCCACGTTATTCAGCTCTCCTCACGTTGAGCGTAAATCCAGCAGCGACGAAGCTTCGTCGATTTCGTGTACCCCGATCAAGACTTCAACCAAAGGTCAAAATAACCTTCTAAAGTTGGTAGTTGCATTATATTTTGGAGGTCAGATGATTTGCTGGCGGCTATAAAGTTTATAGCCGCTGGCAAAACGATTGGTTTATGGTATAAACCAATCGTTGTGCTTTCGACTCAAAATTTCCTCCAGCGATTGGTTTATACCATAAACCAATCGCTGGAGGAAATTTTGAGTCGAAAGCACAATATCATACTCCGATATCATCTTTGTGGCACCATCTGGATGACCTGGAGAAAAAAGAAAAGTGCGGAGATTTTGGTGGAGGAATTGAATAGATAGCCCATATTTATAAAAATATGGAGGAATTTTCTCCATGTTAGATGGTGGCTTTATTAACAATATCAGAGCGCTTGTTATGGTTCAATCGTTCACAAGCCCCTTAATATGGCTGGTCATGGGGATACCGGCCCTATTTCCCCTAATATTGTCACTGGTCCTGATTGTAATGCAGTGGGGGTGAGCTGGCTCAACCGTGAGTTATCCCAAATTCTTCGTGGACCTCAGTTTCGACTATCATGCCAGGGTCCACACATTGGCTGCCCAGATTGTCGCATGCTGCACAATAACAAGTTAGTCACATGCTGCTAAATTTTAAAAGCACGCACGAGACCACATTTACGATCTCTAACTCGGGTCAATGACTTGCCAGTTTCGTCTGCACCACCCAGTTTCATGCATACTTCGTGCTTTTATCACTTGGGATGCTCTCGATGGGAAGAGATTTCAAAGTCGAGAGGCAACGCACCCATTGCTTCCACTGGGTTTTTTTGCATCGTTGTTGCTTTGTCCATCAAGTTAACCTCGTAACAAATTTATGCTCGACGATGATTCGCTGGTTCAAAAGACAGGTCGACAACGTGAAACTTGAAATTTGTATCGAAAAACTGGAACAAATTGCAATCTGGTCCCAACGACAACTTGTTCTGCCGCCACCATGAAGCGCATCGGTAAGTCTCCTTGGCTTGCTTTCGGCCAGACAGGATATGCGTAGACTCGAACAACTTTCGACGTGACTCCAGCATTGGCGAAACGGCGATGCTCCCAATGTCGGACGATGTACCCATGTCCCCCAAGCGCAGTACTAAGCGTACTCTGTTGATCGGACTGGGTGTGCTCGTTGTCGCAGGCGGCGTTGCCGCTGCCGTGGTTCTCTCCACGGGAAAGTCCAAGTCAAACACAGCTTCAGACGCTTCGAGCAACGCCAACGCTTCGACTCCAAGCCCGACCAACGATTACAGCTCCGTGACGACGGCACCTCCCCCACCAACATCGGCTGGAGCGACGACAGCTCCACCTCCAGTCAAGAGCGACCCAGAAACGGACCCAGTTGTCCTAACGATGCTTGCAATTGGTGATTGGGGCAGTACTACAGGTTGGAAATCGAACTTCTTGATATCTCGTCGCTCAACCGATCGAATATTTAGGTCGAGGAGATGACGGAACGAACCCAGGCTCGTGCTGCGTCTTGTACAAGTCAGGACCGAATAAAAACCAAGTCGATACGAGCTTGCCACGGTACAAAGTGGATTATCGAGCTCAGGAATCCGTCGGAAAACTCCTTGGAATGTCTGCCGCTCAACTGAAACCAGCCCGTGTGCTTTCCCACGGCGACAACATTTACTGGAATGGCGTCGGCGAGAAAGATATTCTATACCGCATGCAAGAAACATTCGAAAAGATGTACTCGGCCCCTGCATTGCAAGGCGTGCCGTGGCTCAACGTTGCCGGAAACCACGACATTGGTGGGTCGGCGTATATTTGCGGCGATTCAGACTCCACGTTCCGCAAGTGTACGAGCACAGCCGAAATGTTGACGTATTTGGAAAAGAAGTTTACTCTCCAAGCGCAATACGTCTCGCCAAACGGAAATCGGTACTGGAACAAATCGTGGTCCTGGTTGATGGACTTTGCTGTAGATGGATCATGAAAGATCACTACTACGTTGAGCGCGTTACCCAAGGCGGTGTGACTGTCGACATTTACAACTTGGATACAAACGAAGCCACAACGCATGGTGCCCAGCAAGTCTGTTGCCAGTGCTTTGGCGCTGGCGGCTCAGCTTCTCAGTGCGACAATATCATGCCTGGTGATCCACTTTGTGCTGGTGGCGACATGGGTATGTTTAATGTAAGTCTTGTGGTATCACTGGCCTTGATTTATTGAAAATATCGTTCAGGCTTGCATGGAAAAGATTCAATCGTGGGCGGATCAATCGTACAAAGGCGCGTTGAAAGATTTGGAAGCCTCGAAAGCGGATTTCAAGATTATCAACACGCATTATTCGCCTCAGTATCACATGAATGCACCGCGCATTGAAAAATGGTTCAATTTGACCAAGAACATGGGAGTCCACGCTTGGTTCAATGGCCATACGCATGGTTTCAACCACGATTTGACCGATTGGAACACTCACTTTTTCCAAAATGGTGCCGGTGGTGGTATTGTCAGTCAGAGTTCAGGTTCTGTCGTTGGCGTTGATGGCATTAAACCGTACGTCCTTCCCTGCTCGATTGCATTTGACTATTTTTTTTCTTGTGCAGTGTCTGGGTCGCGGCTGGACAGCCTTATGGCTTTATGGAGCTCAGTTTTACGAAGGAATGGATGAAAGTCCAATTTGTGAGTTTTGACAAGTCGTGGCAGTTCAATGGTTTCACGTCGGGGGATATTTCCCCAGGTGGCATTGCACGTGGCCATTGCTGGTTTATTCACAAATCCCGCGATGGCCCTGGCGTTGAATGCAAATCCTCGGTAAATGGCGTAGTGGGGCTTCCTACTCGTTAAGATAAACAAGTCATGATCGGCGTCTCTTGAGTGCACTATCCACATCGAGCAAAATGTATCGCAATGTATCGCGAAAACTAAATACCTGTATAATATTATAAAACTGTCACGATCTAATTTAACAGGTAAGACTAAGAATTTCACAAGAGATCAACTCAAAAGGTTTGACTGCAAGCACAAACGTAGACATATCCCTCATCTGCTTGGAATCCATAGCATCTTGTCTTTATTTGCTGAATATGAGCGCGTATTGAGCTTCTGTTCGGTGACTGCAGACTTAGAACTATCTGGCTGGTTGGGAAACAGACTAGATCGATCTAATATGCCCGCAATTTATACTTCATGTTATTGTTATTTAAGGTGCTGGCGAGCGATTGCCGCATTCATTGGGGTCGAATCGCGCTGGAAAATCACAAGGATGACACTTGCAGTGTTCACAACTTCTCGATTGATACCTCTTATAACTTCATAATGTATTATAATACATAAACGGAAATGACATTTACCCCCCCCTAAAATTCATTTTTGATACATTTACGCCCATCATTTCCGACACTTTGGGGCATGACCGTGAGCTCCCGCGATAACGCACATAACTTTGGCACGTTTGTAGTTGTTAAGAGCTCATAAATTGCAGTCGATTTTTTGGGAAACGAGGGCATAAATGTATCAAAAAATGAATTTTAGGGGGAAAGAGTCATTCCTACATAAACCTGCATAATTTTATAGTGGCTCTTATCCACAATCCCAACCCAGGTGCGATGGAACGACAAACGACAAAGTTCATCATGACGGAATGAGAGGATTAAATCACGTAGTTAGCACTTTAGTTGCCTTCAGTGGATTTCAAAGTCGACGCTTCTTCGTCGTTCTTCTTCTTGGAGAACTTGCTGCGGACACGCTTGGCAAAGTTCTTGACACGGTCCTTGGCCTTGCCGTAAGCTCGCTTGGCCCGATTCTTCGCCTTGCCATAAGCACCCTTGACGCGGTTCTTGAATTTCTTAGCTCCACCCTTGACGCGGTTCTTCACGCGGCGGTAAGCTCCCTTGATCTTCTCGCCGGCGCCTTTGACTCGTTCCTTAATCTTCTTGCCAACGCCATTGACACGTTCCTTAACCTTGCCATAGGCCGCCTTGACTTTATCCTTGACCTTGCCGACGACTTCTTTGACTTTCGAGCTCACTTTGCCGACGGCAGCTCGGAGCTTCTCACGGGTTTCTTCGCTCAAGAACAACTTGCGATCTTCAAGTTGTTCCTTGAGTTGAGCGAATGTGACGGCATCGACATTGAGCTTGCGGGCAATGGCGGCATCGCGAGCATTGTCGAATTGGGCGATGCGGTCTTCGGTGGCTTGGAAGCCCGCGATGACGGCGGCGAAGATCGCCAAAAGCACGAGAGTAAAGGCAGTACTGCGCATGGCGTGGCCAATTTTGCAATGAGAGGAAGAACGATTCGATACACTTGTCAGTCGTGGAGCCAATCGGCGAACAAATCATGAAGCAATTGGACGACAGTCGGTGGTCGTCTGCACGTGCGGCAATGTCATCTTAGTCTAACCGCAATGTTTAACCACAAAATAGTTAAGCTCACAATGTTAATACCGTATTCCCTATAGGAAGACAGACACCCATGTACACCGGATAACCGAAACTCATCCGGATTATTAATAGGCATACAGATTTCAAGTAATATTTAAAATATCATTTTAACAAGGATATATTGAATGTTACAGGTTACTTAATATCAAAACCAGACAATCTGCATTGTGCTCCTATCTCGGTGGGTTTTTGAGTTGATTGGGATTGTGACGAATTTCAAGACGATTAAGACGTCCTCTGAGCTGAGTTGCAGGCTTGAATGTGCCGAAAATTGTCGCCAGAATCAACAATGAATAACCAAATGATCACTACTATGTAAATTTATATTTCATTTTAAATTAAATTTAGATAGATATTAATTGTTACAGTATTATTCTTCATAAAGCATAACTTTGTCCGTCTACTTAAAAGGAATACGGTATTACTAAGATAAACTTGGATAAGTCTTCTGGTGGAGGACGAACTTTTTGGAAGGTGAGAGTTTGGTTGTGCGTTCGGTAGACAGTTTGTAAATGAATCCACTCGAAGCAAGGACCATCTACGCACAGCCACCTTGTTCTTGCCAGAGGGAACAATCCATCGACGAAACTCAACTCTGGCCGTTTTAGTGGCATGGCATTCGAAAGAACTTGCTAAAGGCACTCTGACACGACAGCTACACAGTTGTAAGCCAGAATTGAATGATCAACCTCATGCTTTACTGGGGAAATGAATTCCTCTGCAAATTGGCCTTCGTTTCAGTTTATTCTCGACACTTTCACAACGAGACGATCTCTTTTTTGTTTGAAAGTCCATCTGGCGAAAAAGACGACGTGACGACGGAGCTTGAAGGGGCAAGCAACGGCCTCATTGGCCCCCCGTGTACTTTAAAGAGGCTGTGGAGTGTTTTACTCTTGTCAAATCGGTAGGGAGTCAAAACGACGGGGAATGCGAAATCGTAGATTTTTATGAGGATTCTTGGCTATCTATTCAATCGGAACTTGAAGAGATCGATCTCTGGTTCGCGTCGATATCGTTAGATGCAGCATTTCTTGCCTTGGGTCTTTCGCTTCTTACGACCTTTTTCTCTCTCATCTCTCTCAACTTATCGCGAAATCTTTGGATACCATCTTTGTTGGGCTCGGCGCGCTCCTTCTCATTCCCAACATGTTGCTTCCTCTTTCGCTTTATCTCCATTATCGCGTCCTTGATGTTAATCAATTTGCGGCCGCTGTCTTCACTTTGAAGCTTGGAGAATGTTGCAAAGTCCAGATGAAGCTTGTCGGCGACTGCTTGATCGTGGGCGTTGACAAGTTGAATGGAACCTTCATTGGCGGCATGATACCCAGCAGCCAAAACAGCAAAGAGGGCGAGAGAGAAGGTTGTAGTGCGCATGGAGATCCAATTGTGATAATGAAACAAAGCGTGGCTCTCGAGTTTTCATGGTGGAAGGTTGCTACGACTATGGTATACAACGTGCAAGTTCTTCTTCGACCCAAAGTCGCCCTGTAGATCCATGGGGACTTCACTTTTGGGTCGTGAAATGACCAGAGCCCCTCGCTTAACGACCTTGAATCCAGCAAAGTCAGAGGCGTTGTCCTCGTCTTGTCGCCAAATTGACGAAATGGGACGTAGACTATCCTGTGCTCTTTATGTATATCTTGGTTCCGTCGAGGAGTCTTCCCTTCTATCTGGACGTGAAATGCCTGGCACTGAGTAAAGCAGCAAGATCGTTTTATTTCTCAAGCATTCAAAGCAAATAGTTTGTCATGCAAGTAAAAGCAATGTTATTCAGGTCGGGCAACAAACTTGGAGCCCAATTCTCCAGTCGAGGTCGTGCTCACGGTAGAGTCGGATTCATCGCCTACAAAGTCGTCATCGTCGTCGTCATCATCATCATCGTCGTCATCATCGTCATCGTCATCGTCGTCATCGTCATCGTTGGTTTTCTGCTTGATAATGTAAGCTTCTCGTAGTTCTCGCGTCTCGGCAGCGCTTTGCAAAGCCGATGCTCCATCGTGAAGACGCACTTGGCGAAGGTTTGTCTTGGCCTGAGCCTGGTTCAAGAGCGCCATGGTGCAGACGGAGGCAAGGATCGCGGCGGCAATTTGCATGATGTTGGAAAATGTGAAAATGATCGCATGATGTTACAATTCGACGACGACAAAACGCAAGAGAACTTTTCCTCCATACTCCGGAGCAATACATTGTGGCCAAGCGCATCCACATGGCCAGACCAAAAAGTTTTCGGCTTTGTCTCAGTTCATAAAAGTTTATGACCTTAACTCAAGTACAGTATACAAATCGAGTTTTATAACTTGTGTTAGCTAATTTCATGCGACAGTAAAATAAATGCAAGAATTTTCAAAGCTGTTGTCCTGTCGACTGTCGACGACTTGTCAGCGTCGTTGACAAAGTCCTGACGAGCTTGATGACTAACGTTAATCGAGATTAGTCTCCATATTGCCATTAGTCTTAATTTGCTAACGTTACCCTTGCTTGAGCTCGTATAAGTTAAAACTATTGAGCTGATAGCTCGACAACGGCGTTGTGAGCATACTGGAGCCGTGTGATAAGCAAAATGAAGGATAACAGGGTCAGAGCACGACGTTATGTTTTACTTAAAAGGCCCCTTACTCTACTAGAGGCTAACCACAAAGTCATAAAATTTCCAATAAAAACAAGCAAATTTGCATTATTACGGTGGGTAAGTCAAGTCATCCAAAGTTTATTCTTCGTCGTCGTCGTGGTTGCGCAGACCACGGCCAAAGATTCCACGGGCTTGGCTCACGATGCCTCGGCCTTGTTGGATGACTCCAGCAGCTTCTTGGCCCATGCCAACGACTCGTTGGGCAACGTTGAGTCCCTTTTGGACGTGGTGGCCCACTCTCTGTCCAACATGCTTGACACGTTGCCAGCCCGAACGAAGGCGGTTTCCAAGGTTCTTGAAAAAGTTTTGGCGAGTTGCCTTTCGCTGACTTCCCTTGCCATGATGTTTCTTGGTTGCAATTCCATGGCTTACAAAGGCCTTGCTTCCAAATGCATAGCCTCCATGACTCTTCAAGCCTCCCTTGCGTTTCGGACGGCGGGGGACTTGGTGGTGTTGTTCGCTGGATTCGTCCCCACCGTGGGCCGCGACGGCAGCTCGACGGGCATATTGAGGATGCAAACTGGCCTCCGTCGTCACAAAGGCTGCAGCAAGCAAGACAAGGATGGCAAATACGATCGATCGCATTGGTCAAGGGGCGAAATTGAAAATGACATCGGGGACAGCCACAAGTTCCATGGGGAAACCACGAAAGGCAACCAAGACGACGCGCGAATTCGTCCCAAAGGCAGAGGCAGCAGCATATAAAGACGAAATCTTTTATGCCTGTTGTCGTGTCGTTGTTGTCTGTCGAAATGGTCAGACTTGAACCGTGTTGTATAATATTATACAATATATTTTATTTTGCATAAAAATTACTATGTATAATATTAGATTTATTATAATATTTTTTGGATTGTCTGGTCGTTACTGCAATGTCGTCGCAGTGGTCACGTGGTAAAGTCACTAAGTTCGACTTGACATTAAAGTTCAAGATTGTCCAGCCCTCGTGGCACAATGCCGTCATGGCACGTTCCAAGCGTCTTTGGTATATTTTAAAGTGTTTGGAGGCCAATTCTAGCCTTGACAATGGCGTGGAGCGACGATGTTTTTGTAGTTTTACTCGAAAGGAGAGAATATCGAGCACGAACTTTTCAGCACGCACTGGCGAGGGCGAGATATAAAGTCGCCAGTCGAGAAAGGACTCTTTTGTCGTGAATCGTTCGTCTGTCGTGGCCAACTTTGAATCTGTATGCATTGGAACGAACAGACAACTCGACCAAGAGTTGAAAGCCTTTTTTTTGGAAAATTTGGGCAAATTTAACAACCACAAAGGCTGCTTTCTTGGGCGAAACTGGTTATAATAGACGTAAGATTACTCTCGCGGTTATCCAAGTTGTCCTATCTTTGTCTACTCGGCATCGATTTGAATGAGTTTGCGGTGTCCCCAGTGATTCTTGGCCATGCCATAGATGGCTGTACCGACTTTGATCGCCCCGAGGGCGGTTCCAACGGAAAACATTTGCTTCTTGGCTTTCTTGCCCTTTTGGACGTAAACGACTTTGTCTTCAGGCTCTTCTTGGTCGTCGTATTGGCGGGGATGCTTGGCCTCGGAGAAAACAAACAAGACGACGACGAGGCAGGCAAAAAAGACGGAAGTGGCGCGCATCGTGTTTGGTGAATTGGAAAATGGTTTGCCAAGCACTAAACCAGTTCTAGCTCAATCTACAACCAAACAGCGCATTGTGGACGCCATCCGCGGCGTCGTGGAATGTCAGGCTTGCGCTTCTTGCCATTTGAATTACGTCGACGGTTGTCGATTGTTGGAAAAAACTAGCCAAGCAACAGGCAATCCTTTGATGATGGGACAGCAACGACAACGTGGCAGTCCAACCTGCCCGGACGGAAGATTCTTTAATGAAAACTCGTGGACCGCCGGGCAGCCTACACTAACTACTTATTCTTCATTGATTTCGACAAGCTTGCGCTGGCCCCAGTTCTTTGCCAAGCCGAAGATGGCAAAGCCAACCTTAATGGCGCCAAGAGCTGCTCAAATTGGAAACATTTGACGCTTGGCTTTCGTACCTCGTTGGACATAGACGGCTTCACTTTCAGGCTGCTCTCTCTCGTTATATTGACTTTATACCAGACTTTAAAGCAAATATTGGCTTTCTGCTACTAAAAAGCTCCTGGCGGTCATCCTAACTAGCCCCTGACTTGCCCCATTCTACTGTGGTTGATTGTGGACTTGGGCAAAAAGTGACAATCGGACTGGAATTGTCGTTGTATTGTGCCTAAGGCAAGTCGTCACATCTGTGGACAAAGTTGATCGCAGTTCATGCATTTTTCAAGACTTGAGCGGCTCTGGAGGCTCGATAACGTTGCTATTGGAACTTTTGTACTTGGAGAATTGACCATGCGCTTTAAAGTACCTCCTGAACAATCAACAACGCATAGGACTAACCTGCTCATTCAACCACACATTCCACGACGCTGGGAAATTTACTCGAACTGTTGGCAGAGTTCAATTCGCTTGCGCATTGTAACATGATGCGATAGGCTCATCGCGATAGTTTCGGTTGATAACTCCTACTAAGCAGTATTCAATTTACAAAGTCTCATGCGCGCTGCTTCCATCTTCTTTGTCTACCTCGTCGTCCTCGTCTTTGTCTTTACTGAGGCCAAGCACCACCGTCAAGAAGATGACCAAGACCAAGACCCACCTCAAGGCGAAGTCGTCTACGTCCAACGGGGAAAGAAAGCCAAGCGTCAAATGTTCCCGATTGGAGCAGTGCTTGGAGGAATCAAGGTCGGCACTGCTCTCTATGGCCTCGCCAAGAACTACTGGGGCAAGCGCAAACTCGTCGAAATCGATGGCGAATAGACAGAGATACCCATAAATCTGTTAATTCGATTGAACTTGAATTGCTCAAATACTGGTAAGTCCTGAAGATTTGTCCCCCAACATGACGAGTACAGCAATGCAATTGTCTTTTGATGGAGCAGGACATTGCAAACAACTCTACCAAGTAACCAAAGACAGGAGTGCGCAGTTCATAGCCGGTCTAGATGCCATTCATTCGCATGGATAAGTCGTGCTTTGTAGCACAAATTGACCGTCAACTCAGCTTAAACACAAAAAAATGGTTAATGACTCCACCCAGAGTTATGCAAACACACACGATTCAGCCGAGGAGGCTATTCCACATAGTTGGTACGAAGTTGGCGAGCAGCTCCACCAGCAACAACTGGCGAATCGTCGACCTGCTGCTGGATGGTCTTCATGTTTGCCATCTCGCGGAGCTTGCGACCCGTCGCCAAGCCATAGAGGGTCTTGCCGTTCTTGTACACGTTGTAAGCTCCCATGCCAGCTCCAAGGACTGGACCAGCCCATGGACTGACCTTGTTGTAGGCATTCTTGAACCAGTTCTGTCGACGAGCTCTGCGCTTGTTCAGTCCGTACTGGTTGCCCCGACGACGGCGGTGGTGGCGGCGCGGACGAGGAGCCACTTCGTGGGTGGATTCAGGTCGCTCGGACTTGTGCGATTGTTCCTTCAAGCGACGACCTCGAAGCCACTTGGAGGCTCTGTATGCTCCCAAGCCAAGACTGATCGCCGTCTGGACGCCAGGCTTTTGGGCAAAGGTCTTGACCGTATTGAATGTATTCTTGAGCCAATTTTGTCGACGGGCCTACTTGGGTGGGTAGCGAGCAATGCGAGGATCATATGGAGCATACTCTTGGTTGTCTAGTGGTCCGGCTGCTCGTATGAGGCGAAGTGAGTGTTGGCGATGGTATTGTTTTTTCGCCGACGCACAGGTGGCAGCAAAGAGAGCAAAACAGATGAGCACGAAGGATGTGAATCGCATGCGGACTTGGAGCTCGAGGGCAAATTCGACAATGGAGTGAACCTAGCTAGCTAGTTTAACTTTTTCATGGGAAGAAAAAGCAGACGCCTTCATATCCGTTGTTGTCATCAAGTTGATGTGTTGTTCGTGTGTAACGGATCAGGGGTATTACAATATAGATTGTACTATTGATTGTGGCCCCAGTCTTTGGACAATCAATCATTGACAATTTTCAATCTATTGTTGTCGTGAAAGAGTTTTGCGACGTCTAAGCACTCGGACTATCCTTTTCGGTTGCTTTGGACAACTTGATGGCTTGTGAGACGTTGCCAGGCTCACGAGGTCCCAGTCCAACGTCAAGTACATGATCACTTCGAGCGTGGTGGTGTCCATACTCTTCTGCAAGTAACCGACTATGCACTTGACGCCAGAGAAGAATCGCTCGACAATAACAGAGGTTGGAGGGATCCAACGCACGTCTTCATACTGCTGAATAGTATTGACGCGACTGCGAGCACGCTTCTTGATTTCGTTGTCAAGGTCTATTGCAGCACGCTCCGGCCATTCAAAACAACATCAGACGCAGTCTCAAGCATTAGCACGAGATGTCCATGAGAGAGGTCATACGACTCATCAGAGTGATCTTGCTCATTGAGTTAAAGCGTACAGCATCCCGCACAATTGGATCATCCACATGCAATAATGGAAAATTTTGCGGCGACCAGCTTCATCTAGCCAAGAGTGTCAGTGGTTTCTTTGTCAACAAACATCTCACACTTCGGCGTGAACCGAAAGCAGCGCTCAGTAACTTCGACGTAGCCATCGTGTAGTGAGTTAAGATGGGATATGGGATTCTTGTAGTCACCGTCTTTTTTCTGCGAGATTATGCTGTTACTCAAGCAGCACTTGCGACTCGACGTTGTCTTATCTTTGAACATCACATCGACAACCTGAGCATTCTTCATTCTCTGACCTTCGGGCTGTTGTGGCGGTGGTTGGTCCGGGTTGGGTTGCGAAGTGAGTTTGCTGCTGTCGCCTCCATGGGGTCGCATGTCCAACGCCGAACCATTTCAAGGGTGAGAATCACTTAGCAGAATGTGTGATGTGGCCTCTCTGATTGAGGGAGATTAGAAATCACGCGTGATGATTGGTGTGCAAGACCCAATGAGCATACCAAACGGTCGGCAGAAGCATTCCTAGCACTCATATCGTGCATGGCCGTCAATCTATTGAAGTCCAATCTATTCGAACAATATGTTCAATCCTGGGGAAAGATTGCGTCCCCGCCACAATCAATAATTGAGAGGGACAATATCAATCTTGTGACAATCACAATCTTTTTTTATCAAGCCCTGGTAACGGATGGTTGAGATTGCCCATTGGCTGTTGATTGTTCATTGGGATCGTGGTCAAGAAGTCGCAATGAAAAGGCGTGAAAGGAAGAGGAAGCCTCTCGTGGTGATCGAAATGTCGCTCTCTCAAACGATGCGGTGTTGGGGCGAAATGTTTTGAACATTCTTGATAGATGATACGAGGGCGGTTATGGATACACTATCTAACTACCGGTAGCGATGGAGGCAGCAGTGAAATGACAGGAAAAAGGCTTGAACAATTAACTAAAAGAGTTGCTCCTTGGTAGGTTGTCTGCTGCTCAATTGTAAGTTCAAAGTATACATGGCCATACAAAACACGATTCACCACATAAATGCGTCAATCTTTAGGCGTAAGCATCCTTTTTGTCAGCTCAAAGACCAGACGACTGCACAATCAATGATTCTATCTTCGAGATTGTATAGCCTTAAAGTTGAAAATTGATGAGAACACACGGTACGATCACAAACACTTGACGCTCAATTTTCGACCATCGAAACAGAAAACATGGACTCTTCACAGCATGACTGCCTCTCCGTAAGGGTCTCTTTTCTCCTATGATCGTAATTTTTAAAGCATGCTCATGCGGGTAGCAGCTCTGGAGTTTTTTCATTCTTGAATTTGCCCTCGAGCTCCAAGTCCGCATGCGATTCACATCCTTCGTGCTCATCTGCTTTGCTCTCTTTGCTGCCACCTGTGCGTCGGCGAAAAAACAATACCATCGCCAACACTCACTTCGCCTCATACGAGCAGCCGGACCACTAGACAACCAAGAGTATGCTCCATATGATCCTCGCATTGCTCGCTACCCACCCAAGTAGGCCCGTCGACAAAATTGGCTCAAGAATACATTCAATACGGTCAAGACCTTTGCCCAAAAGCCTGGCGTCCAGACGGCGATCAGTCTTGGCTTGGGAGCATACAGAGCCTCCAAGTGGCTTCGAGGTCGTCGCTTGAAGGAACAATCGCACAAGTCCGAGCGACCTGAATCCACCCACGAAGTGGCTCCTCGTCCGCGCCGCCACCACCGCCGTCGTCGGGGCAACCAGTACGGACTGAACAAGCGCAGAGCTCGTCGACAGAACTGGTTCAAGAATGCCTACAACAAGGTCAGTCCATGGGCTGGTCCAGTCCTTGGAGCTGCATGGGAGCTTACAACGTGTACAAGAACGGCAAGACCCTCTATGGCTTGGCGACGGGTCGCAAGCTCCGCGAGATGGCAAACATGAAGACCATCCAGCAGCAGGTCGACGATTCGCCAGTTGTTGCTGATGGAGCTGCTCGCCAACTTCGTGGTGCCAACTACGTGGAATAGCCTCCTCGGCTGAATCGCGTGTGCTTGCATAACTCTGGCGAAGAGATAATCCACTTTGTCTTGTGTTAAAGCCGAGTTGACATCGCAAGTACAGCAAACACAGCTTGTCGTATCAAGCGCTACTGAAGCATTGGGGTCAAGCGTTCTTGACCGTGATCTGACGAGTCTCAGTGGACTCAATAGCTCCGGAAGATTGGCGTTGCTTTGGGTCGTTCCTCGAAGGAGGCAAAGACAGAGATCCCGGACGTCAAGTCATCCATTGATTGAACAGGGCTGGCGATCAGTCGCTCAGTTTGCCCAGCACTCGTTCGACATGTCGACTGCAGATTGTCTAATTGCTTCAGGGCTTGTCTGGATGCCCATCAATGTTTTTATTCCATAGAAGTGAAATTGACATTTTGCAAAATTTTTCCAAAGGTCCAAAGTCAAAATTTAAATGGAATTGTTGGAGAACCACAACTTGTGACCTTCAACATTACGATTGTTGTCATATTGCTGTGTCAGTCACTTCCTACCGCAAACTTTGAGATGAGCAAGGGTCGATCACTGCTGCTTCTCGGAGTGTTAGAACATTGGATAATATATAGTGTGTGCGTGACAAGCTGAATCTCAAGCTTCACTCGATCAGTACGAAAATATGTCATAAAAAATGGACCATTTTACTTACTATAATGGCAACATCCAAATTATTCCATTTTGGACCGTATTTTGCCATTTTGGGCCAGGAAATCTCAACTTTGGGCCAAATGACATTTTGAACTTTGGGGTGGTCGTGTCTGGGAAAAGTTGGAGTGGGCCAGTTAAATTTTTCATTTTGGCCTCAAAATAACATTTTGAAAAAAGAGGTGGAAGGCTCTTTTTTGTAACTCTCAACTCCAACAATTAGTTTCGCGCGCAAAAGGATTCGATGAAGGTGAACACAGTGCTCGTCGGATGAGCAGCATGGTGGACGGCAGACTACGTAGCAAAGGATGAATGCCACACATCTGCACTGCAAGGTGAGCAATGGATTCACGAGCTGCTGTACGGCAACCCACGACTTTGCTCGCGTGCCTGCAAGCATCGACATGCTTCTCGCGAAATCTGCGATTGATATGCGATTTCATTATATAGTGGTAGAACGCCCGTTCTTTTTGACAGTTTCATGGACTGGCCCTGTCTTGCAAGCATGGACTTCAACTCGACATAAATTGGAATTTGACCGACATTGACATTTCTATATATTCACCATTTCAACAATCTTCTAAATGTCATTTTACTTCAAACGTTTGCCAGACGGGCTCTTACTATTAATAGTATCGCATAGTTTGGCCAAAACTCCAAAAAATTCATTGAACAGGTGGCATCCAGACAGTCCACATTGAACATTATGGCATATTGCATTTTTTGGCATTTTATGCCATATTTGATCCGCCCTTCATTGGTGATTTTCTGTCGTCCTTGCTCTGCGACCATTTTTTAAAGTGGCGCAAAAGTCACGTAGAACTCTTATAATTTACCATATCAATTGTGAAAAGTATCAAATTGTTGGAGAGTGATGCACGGCGCATCACGAGGGTAGAGGAATTATCTGAAAACTAGAGTGGTATTCTTGTTGGCTCTTGCTCTGTGAGCAGAGCAATGTATTGGCATATCAAATTGCTATCGAACCAATGGACTTGCTCAACTCGTGAGCAGTTGTATCTTCGAGCGGGTGGCGGCACGACCTTGCGGCCTACCTGCCGCCTTCCCGACGCTAGATACATAAAGAAATCCCTTTTGGGTGCACGTTTGGGGCTCTGTGGTTCGATGCGCTATCGGAACTAACTAATAAAGCAATCCCATTGGTTCGATATTGTCTGATTCACTCAAAATTTCCGAACTTGGCTGAAATCGATCAAACTTTGAATCAAACATCAAATCGAACCAGCCAATCAGCGTCCAGATTTTGCTTAAATCACACACAAAACACACCAACACACACACATTAATTTATGTACCTTCCGATTATACTTGAATTTACTATAGCCGGTTGATCACTCAAATTTCGTCGATTTGGATCAAATCTGCAAATTTAGACGAAAAAGACAATAGCAATTTGATATGCCAATACATTGCTCTCAAGAGGATTCTGGTCGCCAACAAGTATTCCACTCTTGCTCTCAGATAATTCCTCCACGACGGTAAATTGATCGTCCCCCAGTTTTCGCCTCCCATTTCAAACGTATATCCTGTATAATATTATTTCACTTAGAACATTTATTTTGACAGTAGTGCATATTAATAGTAGAAACCTTTGATACCTAATACTTCCAATCATAATATCCTGATACTATAAATTGGGGACTCTCAAGTAACATCAAGCTTGGCTCTCGTCAGTTGATGCACCCACAATAACATGCACCTATTTCATTTGAATGTTCAGTGAACTTTCCTTTCGGTCGCACATTGACTTGAACACCACATCCTTAATGGTCGCTTTCCGTGCACAAACCTTTATTTAGATGGGGTTTTCATCAAACAGTGCCTATGTTGGCATTGACCATAGCTGATTTATTCGTCTTGTTTGCTCGAAACTTGAGATCCAGGGCTCAAGGAACTGAATGAGCGCGTGGCACGTGACGGAAGAAGCCACGAGTCATATGGTGCTTCAATTGTATGCTCTTCGTATGGAATAGATTTTCTCAATCAAAATGTTGTTGCCGGTGTCGTCGTCATGTTGTGTTACCCCATTCTTCTCCAGGTCATTCATTATTCAATTTGCCTGATTGGAATCATGCGCACCACCTTCCTCGGTCTAGCCCTTGCCGCTGTCGTCTTCCTCGCTGGAGAGACTGCCGCTGTCTACGAGTCCCCTTCTCGTCATGTCCAAGAGTCGGCCCGTTCTTCGCCGATCAAACGCCCCGGTGGCCGCGAGTACCCCAGCGAGCATGCGGCTTCTCGTGGGTCCAAACGTCACCACTCGTCATCCAGCCAAGTTGGTGATGGCTATGCGCCAGCTCACGGGTATGGCAACGACCGCTCATCGTCTAGACGTTCACGTGGTCAAACCCCGTCTTCCGGTCAATTTAGTGACCGCCCTCGCTCATCGCGTCGTGCGAGACGCCAAAGGTTCAGTTTTCGAAAGGCTTTACGTATTGGGAGAAGCATTGCTGGGTTTCGCCGTCTGAACGACTTGGACGAAACTATGATTTAAACATGCTCTGTACGCCACGAAGTCTCAGCAACGAAATCAACGTGGACATCCTAGCCATTGCGATGCTTGTAGCTGAGAAGTAATTCGTTATACATGTCCTTTGAAAGCGAAAAAACATTGCTCCAACTTCCAATCTTGCATCCTTCCTGATTTCAAAACATCCTCAAATCTATAGGGGTGACTGAATGGGAAAACTACAAATTGGCTTCGCAGTTCTTTGAAACAATTTAGATTTCCGATTCTTCTGTGTGTCTTTGAAGTCGACTGTTCTTTACGACATGTCAACTAGCGTAAAACAAAGATAATGGCACTTGACGAGATCACGCTAAGTTCAACGGCTAGGGATAACCTAGTTCGTGCTTTACCGTTACGGATCATGATCAAACGTTCATCTTGTTCGCCTTCCTACCATGCGTTCGGAGGAAGTCAAGACCGGGTCAGGTGACGGGTGCAGGTCACAGGTTTTTTTACTGGTTTTTCTTATGGTTTAATTCGATTTTCTGATCAGATTTTAGGTTTTCTCATTCGAGCGGCGGGCCCAGAAAATTGCGCTCACCGAAGCGAAGCGGAGGTCGAGTGAAAAATTTTCTGTAGGCGGATGACTCGGAGGAGGAAGCCCCCAACGTGCACCAAAGGGACTTCTTTATATTTACTCTCATCGGGAAAGGCGGCAGGTAGGCCGCAAGGCCGTGCCGCCACCCTGAGTTCTTGGCCTAGTCGTCTTGACTATTATTGGTCAAATAGTTGCTCCATACGAGTCATGATTGGTAGATTATTTTATCTAATGTAATTGCCTGTATTTAATTTTCTAGGGTTAGGTCGTCGCTGGTGCGGTGAATTAATGGGCTCTTTACCCCTCGGTGGCCACATCCTTGCCATCATGGCAAAGAATCTCCTGTGGTATTGTCATTTTCAAACAAATTTGTGGTTTTGACCAAACTGCGAATTCATTTCCAATGATACTGAAGTGGTGTGTGTCAATGTGTGTTTTGCGTGAGTCAGGTGGCTGACCGATTCTGATTGGCTGAATTTTTTAATTTTAGCCAATCCGAGAAGCCCTTTCGTTTGGAAACCTCGGTAAATTCAAACCCTTTAACTTTGTCGTGGGAAGAAGGAAGCAGACACCGTCATATCCGTTGTTGTCGTCAAGTTGATGTATTGAGTGTGTGTAGTTTACCACAATTGTACCTCGACAAAGGAACACTCACACCAGCGTCAGCCAAACAGGCCAACCTCAGAAAAGTCGAGTCAGTTCTTGTGGCATGCTAAGTTCTGAAAAGGAACACAACGACACGTTTGTCGTCGTGTCCGTTTACAACTGACTTCCAATCGTTTTATCTTTGCATTTTCCGTAGGCTGGTCCAGTCCTTGGAGCTGGCATGGGAGCTTACAATGTCTACAAGAACGGGAAGACCCTCTATGGCTTGGCGACGAGTCGCAAGCTCCGCGAGATGGCAACTATAAAGATCACCCAGAAGCAGGTCGACGATTCTCCAGTTGTTGCTGGTGGAGCTGCTCGCCAACTTCGTACCAACTATGTGGAATAGCCTCCTCGGGTGAATCGTGTGTGTTTGCATAACTCTGGGTGGAGTCATTAACCATTTTTTTGTGTTTAAGCTGAGTTGACGGTCAATTTGTGCTACAAAGCACGACTTATCCATGCGAATGAATGGCATCTAGACCGGCTATGAACTGCGCACTCCTGTCTTTGGTTACTTGGTAGAGTTGTTTGCAATGTCCTGCTCCATCAAAAGACAATTGCATTGCTGTACTCGTTATCTGAAACGCAAAGAGGAAAGTTTGACGGACGATTAACATGTTGGGGGACAATTCTTTAAGGTTTGCGAGTGGCTGAGCAATCCAAGTTGAAACATGCATCAAATGAACAGATTAAGGGGTATCTGTCTATTCGCCATCGATTTCGACGAGTTTGCGTTTGCCCCAGTAGTTCTTGGCGAGGCCATAGAGAGCAGTGCCGACCTTGATTCCTCCAATGAGACTTTGTAAATTGAATACTGCTTAGTAGGAGTTATCAACCGAAACTATCGCGATGAGCCTATCGCATCATGTTACAATGCGCAAGCGAATTGAATTCTGCCAACAGTTCGAGTAAATTTCCCAGCGTCGTGGAATGTGTGGTTGAATGAGCAGGTTAGTCCTATGCGTTGTTGATTGTTCAGGAGGTACTTTAAAGCGCATGGTCAATTCTCCAAGTACAAAAGTTCCAATGTATCACTGCAGCGATGACTTTGAAATTACAGTCGTAGCAAGGTCATCGAGCCTCCAGAGCCGCTCAAGTCTTGAAAAATGCATGAACTGCGATCAACTTTGTCCATAGATGTGATGACATGTCCGTGGCACAATACAACGACAATTCCAGTCCGATTGTCACTTTTTGCCCAAGTCCACAATCAACCACAGTAGAATGGGGCAAGTCAGGAGCTCGTCGATGCATACCTCGACTTTGTAAGGATGCAGTTAACAATCGTCATGAGCTTTTTAGTAGCAGAAAGCCATATTTGCTTGAAAGACAGGGTTGAATGTTCCATCCATTGATGCGCGCCACGTCTGTCTTGTTAGCATGCCTTCTTGTCGTCTTCTTCATTGCCACTGAAGCTAAGCACCATCTCCAATATGACGATGAGATACTCGCCAACTTCGCTCTCGTTTGTACTTCACGTAACGACAAAGTCGCAGTGTTATCCACATATAATCCAGACTCTTCAGGAGGTTGGTTGCTGTTTGAAAACGTCTCAAAAGCATCAAAGCCATCGCACAACCAACTCGTCTCCATCGTAAATTGTGTTCCTCGAGTTTTCTCCGAGTTCCAGTGCTACACTATGCAGTTTCCAACATTGGCCTCAAGTTCCGAGATCTATTCATCCACGCCGATCTGGTGATGTAAGAAGAAGGTCCTCGTAGAGCCATTCTAGAGCGCTAGCTCTCGCTCAAGCTGTGAACTTGATGGCCTTCAAGGCCTGCAGTCACTGCCGCACACTGACGCTTGGAACAAACAACGACAATTTGGTCAACAGCTCAAAGTTGAAAAGTAGGATTTGCGTCTTGATCCAGTCGCCTCTACCTACCTCATGAAATCAAGTGGGAAGCTCACGAATCCTAGTTCATTCTCCAATTTGACTCGACCTTCAAAGCTCCATGCGATTCACGACCCTTGTCCTTCCCTTCCTTGCCCTCCTCGCGGCCACTTCCGTGTCGGCGAATCAACAACATGAACAAGCCTCTGCCTCCACTGCTGACGAATCCAACCACCAAGTCGCCAATCAAGACAATGACTCGGTCCAACAACATGAAACCTACGGCCAAGTTGTCCCCCGTCGTCGTCGATCCAACCGCCGATACAAGCGATACGCTGCCAAGTACGCTCGTCGTCAAAATTGGCTCAAGAATACCTACGACAAGGTCAAACCGTGGGCTGGTCCCGTCATCGGTGCTGGCATGGGAGCTTACAAAGTCTACTCGAACGGCAAAGCTTTGTACAACCTAGCCAAGGGTCGTGGTCTCCGCGAAAAGGAACTCACCGACGGGGAACACCCCCAAACCAATGAACAAGTCGCTCCCCGTCCTCGCCACTTTGGTAGCAACCGCCGCAACCGTCGTCGATACAAGAATGGTTTGAGCAAGCGTCATGCCCGTCGTCAGAACTGGTTCAAGAATGCCTACGACAAGGTCAAACCGTGGGCTGGACCAGTCCTTGGAGCTGGCATGGGAGCCTACAAGGTGTACTCGAACGGCAAGGCGATCTACGACCTCGCCAAGGGTCGTAAGCTCCGCGTGATGGAAGGAACGACGACGACGAACGTCAAGCAGCTCCACGATACGCCCGTGAAGAGCGGAGCCTCGCGTCAACTCCGTGGAGCCAACTACGTCGAATAGAGGCACGCTCAGCTGTGTATTCTTTTCATAATCCATGCATAATGATTGAGTTCGTTGAATGAGGAGTGAACAGTTTAGAAGATATAAAACACTACAGTCCCCCACGACGTTGCTGGTGCCATGCAGTAGGCGACACGTGGAAGGAGACGCAGAAGAGTCTTCAACCTATTGGATGGTCAGCATTTGCTCCAAGTTTGAAAATCAAAAAGGCATTTATAAAAAGGTTAGTCGAGCTAAACCACTAGAATGCACTTATACTGGTAGGGACGTTAGTCTACCAGACCACAAGGGATTAATTGTCTGTCCGTTGCATTTTTCGTATTCTGTTTTTAATCAAGTTAAAATATGCATTTATTTTGTTAATTACAGTCTAGTATGCATAATATGCATACTACGTACTAGTATAG
The DNA here is from genome assembly GCA_021527685.1 of Aphanomyces euteiches. Lineage (NCBI taxonomy): Eukaryota > Oomycota > Saprolegniomycetes > Saprolegniales > Verrucalvaceae > Aphanomyces > Aphanomyces euteiches. The sequence goes on from JAJGMV010000012.1 coordinate 318,070, forward strand.
AGCAAAAATGGGACAGTGCACACTTGCATCCACGTTTCTGCACCGTGTTCCTCGTCCCTCCGAGGAAGAGTCGGAACAATATCCCTGTTAACAAGCGAAGATGAGCTATAGAGCTGCTGTCATAAGCAAAGAGACAATGCTACGACGCGTTGGCAGATCAAAGCTCTCTAAGGAGCAGGCTGATGCTGTTCGAGCAAAAGACTCAACTGCAAAAGCAACATATCGAGGACTGATCGCGACGAATCGCAACGTGAAACATATGGCTGGCCTGTCGGAGTTTCTCCTGGGTGCTCCAGATATCAACTCAGAATTGATTGAAACGATTCGGAAGGTCAGCAACTTTACAACAGAGCCAAATTGTGGGCTTGCTTATTATCACTTATGCTCGAACGATCCGAATGCCTTTGTTTTTAACGATGAAACAGTGGATTTAGGAGATGATTCGGCTGTTTGGGACAGGATTTTAGAGTCAATTGGCCAACAAGCAGCAATTCGCTGTCAAAAGGACGTTGATTGTAGAGACGTTGGAAAGGGTCCAATTGCAGCTTGTGCCCCATGCAACGAAATTTTATACGGCGCAGTGGATGCAATTATTAATGCTGGGGTTCCGGCACAGCTTTCAGAGCATTTTCGTTTGACAGAGGGACAAAAAAATGATATGGCCTCAATTCCAGAAGACTTAATTATGAAGCACGTATCCGTTTTGAGAATTGCTGAAGGGTGGTGTCATTTAAATCCAGATTTAGTCCCTGATGTCAACAATATTGTACTTTGTAAGACATGCAGCATCAACCCCTTAAAGAACCCTTATAGTATTTCATCCGGCCACCCTTATAGTATTTCATCCGGCCACGATTATGGGCGAATTAACACGTTGCCGAAATTAAACCTGACAACTCAAAATGCTATCGTTGCGTCTCGAGCCTTTAATATTGACATTCTGGTGTGTTCGAACCATTCGACAGCCCATGCAATTTGTTTTCCATCAGATGGCCCGTCGGAAGTCGCTAAAGTATTGCCAAATCTTTGTGATAGTCATCGAGTGCAAGTTACTTTTCTAGGGCCACGAGATGCGTGGCGAAAGACTCAATGCAGATTTAGAGCAATCTGTGAGCTAGATGTCAATGGTGCCTTTGCTTGGTTGAATGCTTGGAAATACTTACGACATCCGAGCTACATTGATGTTATTATTGATCATACAAGAGCAATGGAGAGACAATTAAACGAAGAGACCAAATGTATTGAACAAAACGCAATTGCAAACGATGACAAACGGGTCAGCGCGATGAGCGAATTTATCGATGATGAGGATGAATTAGAGAGCACAGAAGTAGATAGGTCGCCGAATCAAACAGACTTGGTCTTTTCCGCCGTGTTGCCAAAGGAACGATTAGTCGACTCTGCCATTAATGACGCAATTGAGGCCATGTTTTCGATTATTCATCCCAATGACAACACCGACGGAACTTCGTGTGTCGAAAAACCAGTGCTGGCATCTGTGACACGAAGTCATGCACCACTTAACGAATGGGATGAAAATGACGCCATTTTGAGGGGAGTATTCCCACATCTATTTATGTTCGGAAAGGGTGTTCCGCAAGGTTCAATTTCTAATTCTTTCATGAGGCACCTTCTTGCGTACTACGATGGACGGTTTGAAGACTCTTTATTTATTGCGACTGCTTTTAATCAAAAACAAAGACATGCTTGTATTCGTCAAGCCGCACGTCTTAATGTGAAACGAACAAAGGAACTGGAGAAACTAGGGGACCTTGCCAACTCTTCAGCATTTAGAGATCTTTTGGTGTGGGCTCGAGATAACCCGTTAACACACGATGCAAAAGTGTTGAACGCAAAGATCTGTCGTATTATTTCGATGGTCGGTTCTTCTGTTCCTTTCAGTCCTTTCGAGAGACAAGCATCAAGACCAAAACTAGCGGCTATGCGACTCCGATATGGAATTTGCAGCCATTTTATCACAGGTTCTCCCCCAGAGTTTGAAGATGTGGCAATTTTACGAGTTGCAACCATGAAGACATGGAATAGTACTACAGATACCCACGGTTCTAACTTTGAATTGCCTGCATGTATCGAACAAGACGCAGGACTCCGCATAGCATTAACCCGAGCGCGTCCTGGTCTTTCTGCGCTATCTTTTGAACGCAAAATGACGAGCTTATTTAGTGACATTATTAGATGCCCGATGAAATCAAACAGTCGAGTGTCGCGTGATTATGCGAAGCGTGAGCAAGGAGCATACAACTATATCGCTGCATTTCATGGCGTTATTGAGCCCCAAAAGCAAGGTCGATTGCATTGGCATGTCAATCTGTACGCGTCGTCGCTGACGCCTGAATTACTAACTCGACTTGCTGCAGCACCTGAGAGAGTAAAAACTGTGGTGGCCAAACATTTAGAGTCCACATCATGTACTCATGTACCTGACGACTGCCGTGCTTGGTACGAGAATGTTAATTCAGACAGTTCCAAATCTCGTGTCCGAGCTTCTGACTTGATTGTACCCGATGCTTCAATTGATTATAATGGATTTATTCAAATTGCACAAAAGAAGGTAATCATTCTTGGCAGCCATAAACATGGTTTTGCCTGCGAAAAACCGCCAAAGGGTTTGTACATGTGCCATCTCTCAATGGGACGAGGGATTTACGAGCATGACACAAGGCCTCTTATTATTGCCTTGCGAAAGACTGGAGACAGGAAATTAAAAAAGAGGGCATCCTTGATGGACTTGATTTAGATATTGGTACTGTAAAGCTGCTGAACAATCCGTATCGACCGCTAAATGGAAATTATATTAGATCTCATCTAGCTGGTCCAATTGTATGGGAATTAAAGCGCCCCGCGACATGTGCGATGTTTGTGGAGGCCAATCTGATCACCACAAATCTACTTGGGTGTCACAATAATGCCTCGGTAATCAGTGGCAAGGATGCAGGCGAGGCTGTAGAAGAATACGTCGCGCAGTATATGACGAAAGAAGGAGCACCTCTCAGGCAAGCTGCAGCAGTTCTTTTGGCTTCACTTGAAGAAATTAGAGTGAACCCCAGCTCAGCTTTAGACAGTGGAACAGCTGAAAGGACAGGAAAACACCTTGCAACAAGAACTGTTAATGCTTTTACAGGTAGTCATCAGTGGTCGTTGCCACTTATGGCATATGCTCTTCTTGGTCACTCATCAAATGTCACGAGTGAAATCTTCTCGTACGTATTTTCCCATGCTGCTGTAAAATACAATGATTCTTTGCGAAGCAATGAATCTCATTTGAAAACAATTGCTGAGCCAAAAGATGGTAAAAGACGTTGTGTATCAGCATTTCGATGGTTCAATAACCGAGAACAATGAATCTATTATTCCACTATCGAGCATTCAAAAACAAATCAACATGCTGGCAAGATCTCATCAATGTGCTCCACATGCTTCAAAACTTGATGCAAACGGAGCATCCGGTCCAAATGAACCCTCTGATCTGAATTATATTAAAATAATTGGGCCATGCATTCTTACGCAGCAACAGTATAGTTTGGTGTTGACCCTTGTCGAAAGTCCAAGTCAAAATCTTATTTTGTTGCACGGGGGAGGTGGCTGCGGAAAAAGCACAGCTGTTACAAAGACAGCTCAAGAGATCAATGCACGTGACTCATATTGTGCGTGTTGCTGTCCCACTGGAGTTGGCGCATGTCCTCTACCAAATGGTCAAACCTTCCATTCGATGTGGAAAACATACGTCAAGGAACTTAATGCTTCAGAGCTAGTCAAACAGGTCTATGATAATGTTGGAGGGGATAAACTTAAACTCGTCATCATCGACGAGGTGAGCATGCTGCCGGCCCATTTTCTTGTATTGTTGGACGAACGTTTACGTACCATGTATGAACCAACGAAAATGTTTGGTGGAAAATCTGTTCTCCTTGTTGGAGATTTTCTCCAGCTCCCTGTTACTGCAGGCCGTGATTTATACCAGGTTATGTATAATGCCGTTGGATCAAATGATGTCAAGGCTTGCTCTTTGTTTGGAAAGTTCCACGTTGTTGAAATGAAAGAGCAAATGCGGGCAGCTGATTGTATTGATCATTGCCGCCGTTTGCAAGCTTTGAGGTGCCTGCCTTCGAAGTATCCTATTAACGTCCGCTGGTCGAAAAACGATAATGATTTTCGTCCTGTTACAGCGGATGTCTTCGAAGGAGTGACCAATTCTCTTTCGAGCTCAGACATTACGACTGATCCATCTTGGCTCTCCGACGCAAAATGTATTGTGACCAGTAACATTGATCGTGCTATTATAAATGCAGTTCGAGCTCCTCTTTACGCCACTTCATCATGTACTATCGCTCTGAGATGGCGTCGAGTACTAAAAAATGATACGCCATTCGTGCTGCAGGAACCCTTGTATGATGAATCCATCAGACCCGAGCTATTCGGGTATTTTGTATTTGGAGCACCAGGTTTAATCCTTGACAATGGGAACGGAAATGTTCCATTTGGAGTTGCCAATGGGACATCGTGTACCTTTGTCGCCGTTGCATGGAATAATGAATCTGCACAGGTATCTGCTGATACCTTGGTAAACTGTCATGGAAATCATGGTGGCATTTGTGACTTACCGATCGCACCTGACCATATTATTGTTTCGATTAATTCAGCTGATGTATCGAAGTGGCCGTTTCATCTAAATCTTGCACCGCGTATGAGCAATGGACTACCGATTGCAGTCCACATTCCAATTGGAATTATGCATTTAAAATGCAAGACAGTTCGAATCGCCAAGAATGTTAGGGTTGCTTACAACATGCATGGGGTGGACCTAACTTTCGCAATTACGACATGGAAGTCGCAAGGAAGCACGTTTTCGAAAGTTTTAGCACTGTTAGAGCCCTCGCCTGGAAGCCCAAAACTAAACTTTGAGCTTCTCTACGTAATGTTCAGCCGTGTTCGTCGAGCAAATAGCTTCCGATGTTTCCCATTATCTCATTCGTTTGACCTTCGAGTTTAACGATTTGCGGCCCAAAATTATCGCGACGAAGTATCGTATGGATATTAGTGAAAATGGATATTGGACACGGCGCAGTGGAAACTCGTGCTTGGAAACATTACACCATGTCCCGCGGAGTAAAAGACCCTTTAGTGTCATATCGAAACGGCTAGAAAATGAACTGCACATTGAACGACAGCCAAAAAAGGTACTCATCATCAGCAAAGACAGTCTCTCGCGCAAAGCGAATTTAAAACCCATCCCTCTATCGATTACTCAATCCTCAAAAGTGCAAATTTTAAAAACACCTCAGCAGCTGCATGACCCACAGAATGAAGTTGTTATGAGATATCCAGGTATTGGTGATATCACACGAAGTATTCGACATTGATTGTTTCCTCGCCAGTGGTTAGTTGACATCATTATCGATATGTTTATGCCTCTCTTGTCGATTGAAAACCCTACGGTCCGGGTGATAAACTCGTATAGCTATCCAAGATGGAGTAGTTCACGTCTCGACATTCAACGTGATTGGCAAGCCGAGGCAAATGCTGATCCTGCCATGTTTAGCAAGGTCATGTGGCTCGTCCCTATTTTTCAAAGTGATCACTGGATGTTACTCCTAATTATCCACCCAGGAAAAGATCAATGTGTATTTTATCATTGCGATTCCCTCTGCAACCCATTCAACATTCCTCATGCGACGGAGCAAGTGGCTGCTTATTGTGTGCAGTATGTTCAGACTCTGTGGTCCTTTGTATTCCCACGACGCAGTGCTTGTCATCAACCGCAACAAGTCAGAATTCGTGTCCCTCAACTAGATAATGGGTATGACTGCGGTGTTTTTGTATTACTCAACGCCTTGCATGCTGTGAGAAACCTTAATGTTGTTGCACAATATGATGAGACAGAGAATCCTCATTTAATGTTGTACGATAGTGCAGCAGCCAATGCTTATCGGTTACAATTGTTGGCGCAATTTGATTTTTTCACTGAGCAGTACCGTACTTGACATCTTACGTCGCGTAGCAATTGTGATTGGATCGAGCTTAGAATATCATCGCTGTGTTAATTTGAATTGACCAATTTGAGTTTCGCTGACCTGGAACGCAACTGACTATTAAAATCATCTATGATCCTTTTGACAGAAAAAGTCTGTATGATAGAAAAAACTTACTCACTATACTTAGCAGGGACTTTTGTTCGTCGGAGACTTCTTTTTGGGGGTGTCGACGACGTTCCTGGTGGAAAAATACTCTTCGCGTCATAATCTTTTGCCGCCAACTGTTGTTCCACTTGACATTCCACAGGAGTTGTACGAGCTAGATTGTCTTTCGATGGTCGTTTGGACTCGCCCACTTCTTGCATTTTGAGGGAGGGTTCCTTAACATTTCGCACAACCGAGCTAGAATGTAGACGAACGCGATGCATCGAGGCTCCCTGGGAGTGCTGCTCGGAGCGGTGTTCCATCTGACCTATCCACTCCAACACTTCAGGGTGAAAATCCCCTTCACCAGACACGTATGCGCTATCAATAGTAGCAAGTTCAGCGGTGGAGAGAATTGCGACGTCGCTCATCACACGACAGCGATGGAGAAGAGAATGTACAGAAAACATTCCGAAACATGCAACGACCACAACTCTCAAATTTTATACTCATAAACCGTATAGAATTATAGTATGATTTACATGACCTTGATTATAACAATAACATTTGTGTGTGGTTCAGAGTCCATAAATTTAACGTATTTTCAAATGTATCAGTCAATGGGAAATAGTTATCGTAAACATCACAATACACATACACAGTTATCTTTATTGACAGTTTACCTTTATGTGTATGCTTATATTCACTATTGTCGAAATTTGTTAGCTAATAACCTAGTATTGGTATAAATAATAAGTCTTAAAACAAAACATGAGATAAATGGCGATTTATCTTACCCTGACACACTTCTCCAGCTCATTTCGTGTATTCAATTGTAATCTAAAAGTCAATCCCCCAGAAGTCTACCATGGAACGAGGAATTCAGACAGAAAAGCGAATTCAAATTGTCCCATTTGTACTTTACACTGTAAATTCTTCTGTCGTTTCCATTTGGTCAAACTAAGAAACACACTTATATACTGGCAGTAGTGTTGTCAGCTCGGTTGTTTTGGTTGAGTCGAGTTTGGGAAACTACTTAGTACGACTCGGGTCGAATCCGAGTTGAACCCGAGTTTGACTGAAGCTCACAAATCATTTCTACCGAAGCGTCTCCAAGTTGAGGGTGTCGTTTGTCGACAGTTTGACCAGCCATGGAAAATGCAGATTCGCTTGGGACTGAGGTTAAAGTCAGCCTGAGATACAGTACTCATGTTTCATGCACGGGAAAATTTGGCAATTGTTCCGTTCCCTTGTAATACCTCGTCATTGCACTTGTTTGTTCGTTCACATGGGTGAGCAAACCATCTTTGAGTCTAAGATCTCAATGGCTCACTTGGGCTATGGCCACGAATAAACATTGAGAACTCACGCGATCTAAGCCCCGTCCACCAGATGCGCCTTCCCAATACATCGATTTACTCTACTAACTGTCGCAAATTGTGGTTTCATGAAGAATAAATGCTGGAATCCATGTTCATGACCAATTAAAGGACATGTCGATGCCGACTCAAGTCGACTTGAGCAAACAGAGCGTCGATTTAATCGGCCTGGGTAACATAGTGTAACCTGTCGCGGGCAAATGATCATACAGCCACTGTAGCATCTATCGCGCTGTATTGACGCACTTCTTGATATCCGACGGTGTCAACTTTGAAAATGCTTCATTGAGACGTGCCTTGACATCGCCAAATGATGTCATGTCATAATATCTTCGTCCTACTCGTCTCTTGACATTAGTCCATATCAATTCAATAGGTTGCAACTCGCAATGATGGGTTGCTGTATACATGACTGTATGGCCACGTTTTTCAGCGAGATCGACGACAACAGGTCGCACGTTGTGCTTGTCGTGACGATTGTTTTGATGATGTATGTACAGTTCAACAGTGTATACCACAGACGGATGACATGATGATGTGAGGCGGGGATACATAAAGTTGACATAGGTTTCACGAGCCAAGTGATGTCTTTGGAAAGGTGGATTGAGTTGGATCCTTTGCGACTTCCACGCCTAAATCCTTGACGAGCGACGAAGTGCTGCACAGATCGAATCGCTGCGTCTTCACTAATTTTGTCGAATGTACTGAAATTCAGGACTACCACACTGGACAGGAGAGAAGTCACATCGACAGCTGTTGTACGAATCTTTCTCGAGCGCCTGTCTCGTACGAATTTCTGAACCATTTCAATGTTTTATTTGGTATCTCTGATCCTTGGCTGATGGTTGCTTCAGTTTGCAGCTGGTGTAGCTTCGGTGACAGTGGGGGTGAGCTTGTACTCTCGAACAATTTCTCGCACGACGTCTATACTTCGTCCTAGGGCGGTTTCCACTCTTCGTGACACGTCATTTCGGCCTTCACTTCGAAAGTAGGTATTCCAACGAAGTATATCAAGCCTCTCGTCGCGTGTGAGGCATCTAGAGCGTGCTCTCCTCACGAATTCCATGCATTCTAAAAATAGACGTCCCTTCGACACAAACGACTTGGAGAAACCATGACCGTTTCGACACAATATCACACTGTGGATCACACCAGTTTCTATTGGTTAAAATTAAGAAAATTCCTAAAGTCTCATGTCCCTCAAACAAGGCAAAGAAGTTGTTTGAGTGTCGTGCTGTAGGATTTCTAGTGAGCTGCATCGCATAGAGTGTACACGATGTACACGCGAGGTTCGTTTTCGTCGTGAATTTACGACTCTGACATCGTGTGGTCGCTATTTTTGGAAAATTCAATGATTTATCTCTACCGATTTTCTGCTCTAACGTCCTTCACAAACATCAGTGATGTATAAGATTACTAGGTCAGGATTAACAACGCGAGAACACAACAACAATTCCGTGTGCATTCGATAAGTATTTCCTTTAAAAAGGCGCAAACAAAGCTGACCACAAACCTTGTGCCTACTCTATCTTTCTCTAAACGAAAAAACAACCCTGTATCTCAACGCGGAAAGCAACATACTGTCTGAACTAACTAATAAATGCAATCGTAGTGCTGAAATATCAGGAGCTTTATGTTTGAGACGCCCGTATTTCTGAGGTTGAAGGGGAAACGATAACAAGCAGCGCCGCGCGAAGCGCGGCGCTCCTGAGCTTCGAAAACATGGCATACGTCTTTGGTGCATCGGACTAATGCACTGCCACTGTTTAGGATCTCATTGGCGTGGCTTGGACTTAGAACAAAGCTTTATTAAAATTTGTATACAGTGTGACAAGTGTGATTTCCATACAAAATGACTTGCAGAAGAAATCACACTGTGGATCACACTTCAGTGTGATAAATATCACATCAAATATCTCATTGATGCAGACTTTTTCTCTAGTTTTGACCAATGAAATTCGATATCTCACCACAAATTTATTCTTGATTGGTCAGATTTCTAAAAAATACAACCTTGGTGTGATTTTGTCGATAACATAGTCGTTTGTGTCGAAGGGACGTCTATTTTTATCGTCTAATGTGTATAGATTCTCAGGAGTACACGAAGCCATATTCTACTGTTCCATAAACCTCTATAAATTAATACCCCGAAAATTTATTATATGGGTTATTAATGTATAAAGTGAAGTTTACAAGTGTGCGCTGTAACTTTTGAATCATATTTCAAAGAATATTGTCTTTTGGGGATATCTCAAAATATCAACCAAATGAAGAGCACACCCATGTATCACTTTTGGCAAGACTTGCATAAAATTCTATAATTTGATTACGAATAAGTGATTCGAGAATTGGTGTTAAATTGGAAAACCATCAATTTTGATGTATTGTGAAAGATAATGAATATTATACTAAATAAAATGAAAGGAACATAAATCATATGATAGGCTGAAATATGAGAGGCCATGACAGTGAAACACCTTGGTAGAATTACCCATATCCCTACCAGCCCACTCCGAAGGAATGTGTTTGTCCCTTGATGGCGGTAAAAAGTTTGTTCTGGCCCCCGGTCGGAAAGACTTTGCTGGCCATGTCACGAAGGCTGCGTCCTTTGGCAAAGGCGATCGTATTCGCGTCACTCAAACGACGCTTCTTGGCCCACTTGTAGATGTTGTACGCAGTCTAGAGATGTGTACTGTTCCTATCCTGTCCTAGACAGTGTTGTCCTGGACATGTCTGGACAGTCGATTGGGAACGTCCGGGACAGCGACTCCTGTGAACAAGCGACTTCAAAACAGTTATTCTTTCGCACTATATATAGATTTTAACCAACGTCGCTTCAGCATATCGTGTTTGTTTATCCGCTGTACACCCAACGCAATGCCGCCTCCGCCTCAGGATGTTTCGATGAAGTTTGGCGTTCGTCACCTTTTGCCCAACAAGAAAAGTTTTTACGTCGACTGCATGTACTGCCAGTCCCCTGTTGTTGCAAAAGTACAGCGATTACAAACTCATATTCGTGGATGTAAAAAGCGCCCTCAAGGCATTGGACGTATGTCCTTGAATGCTTCTATTAGTAGCACGACAGCAAAACCAGCAGCACACTACTCTACTCTTCCGACAGACCCTTGCATGCCCATTCTTTCACAGACCCAGTTGGGATTTGCTTCATTACAGCAGGTTGAAGTGGATAATTTGGATTATTTACTTGGTTTTGCAATTCACTCTACTGCTCGACCATTTTCTCTATTTGATCATCCATCTTGGCATCGTTTTTTTACTGCACTTAACCCTGCTTATAAGTTACCGTCTCGTGAACGCATTGGTGGTGAACTACTTACAAAATCGTACGACTTTGTTATGAATCAAGTGGTGAAAAATATGAAAAGCTGGAAACATTTTTGTTTGTCAGGTGATGGCGCAACAACAATTGAGTCTAAACAACGATTCAACTTAATGGCTTGTAGCCCTGTAGCGTTCTTTTTGGAGAATTTTACTCTCGACTTACAACATGAGACGTCTCAGAACTTGCTTCAAACAGTGCTTGCGGCAAAAAATCGTTTGGGTTTACAGATCTACAGCGGTTCAGCTGAAAACTTCACTTGGCCATTGGACGTATCTTTTTCTTTTGTTTCTGACTCGCCAAATGTGATGACAAAACTTAGACGCTTATTGAACCATAGTGGTGAATTCAGTTTAGTATATGGATGCTGAGAGCAGGACCGACGTATGGCGCAGCTTTACTCAACCAGTTTTGCCGGCGAGCAGAGATGCCTCGGCGGGGTCGCATCACGGGTTGTTCCTCGTCGGTTGAAGGTTGTTGGTCGTCGTGGGTCTGGCGAGCTTTCATCTCAGTGAGACGGCGCTTCTTGACAGCACTGTAGAGCTTGTAAGCACCAAGTCCAGCACTGACAGCAGGGGCAATCCACGGCGTGACTTTATTGACCCAGTGTTGACGACGAGCGTAGTGGGGGACAAGACGTTGGTTGGACTTGCGACTGCGTCGTTGTCGTGGACGGAACTCCATTGTGTACGTCTGGGCCGCCGCCGCAGCAAGTTGTTCGTCCTCGTTGTAGGCAGCGTTCCTTTCACTGAGGATGCGAGTGGTGGCAGCCACTGAGAGAGGGCGTTGTGGCGTTTTGAGGGAATGGCGAGAGTCGCGCGCTAGAAACACCCACGAGTTTCATCCCGTCGTATTTGTCTCGGCAAACCAATTTGAAGTTTTCCCATTTAGTCACCCCAATAGATTTGAGGATGTTTTGATATCAGCAAGGATGCAAGGTTGCAAGTTGGAGCAATGTTTTCTCGTTTTCAAAGGACATGTATAACGAATTACTTCTAGCTACAACCATCGCGATGGATAGGATGTCCATGTTGATTTCATTGCTGAAACTTCGTGGCGTACAGAGCATGTTTAAATCATAGTTTCGTCCAAGTCGTTCAGACGGCGAAACCCAGCAATGCTTCTCCCAATACGTAAAGCCTTTCGAAAACTGAACCTTTGGCGTCTCGCACGACGCGATGGGCGAGGGCGGTCACTAAATTGACCGGAAGACGGGGTTTGACCACGAGAACGTCTAGACGATGAGCGGTCGTTGCCATACCCGTGAGCTGGCGCATAGCCATCACCAACTTGGCTGGATGACGAGTGGTGACGTTTGGACCCACGAGGAGACGTCTGCTCGCTAGGGTACGCGCGGCGACCGAGTTCTTGGCTCGGCGAAGAATAACCCGACTCTTGGACAGGACCAGCAGGGGACTCGTGGACAGCGGCAGTCTCTCCAGCGAGGAAGACGACAGCGGCAAGGGCTAGACCGAGGAAGGTGGTGCGCATGATTCCAATCAGGCAAATTGAATAATGAATGACCTGGAGAAGAAAGATTCGAGGGGTAACACAACATGACGACACCATGAAGAATGGCACAACGTTTTGATTGGGAAAATCTTTTCCATACGAAGAACAACATACAATTGAATCACCATATGACTCGTGGCTTTTTCCGTCACGTGCCACTGCCACGCTCTCATTCAGTTCCTTGAGCGTTGGATCTCAAGTTTCGAGCAAGTAAGAGGAATAAATTAGCAAAGCTCAATGCCAACATAGGCACTGTTGGGTAAAATCCTTAACGTTATCTAAATATATTTCCGTGGACGGAAAGCGACCGTTGAGGATGTGGTGCTCAAGTCAATGTGCGACCGAAAGGAAATTTCACTGGATGAAATAGGTGCGTGTCATAGTGGGTGCATCGACTAACAACATGAGTCGAGTTTGAACCAAAGGTTTTTACTGTGTGCAAGTAACGTTACAGTAGTTGATTTTTTCAACAACACGCGACCTTGGCTCGACAAGGTTGATCAAGGATGTACTGCAGTACTGCAGTCGAAGCTGTAGTACGTTTCAAGCCATTCGTGCTCTGATTTTGCAGCCATCGCAACGAATGCCAGTTCCACCAGCCAGGCGATCACAAGATTCACAAACCTCTTGCTCGCGAGAATCACTATGGAGTGAATCAATTCCTGATACTTTCAAGTCGTAGTGCCGATCGTATTGACATGTGCCATCTAATCTGTGTGTACGGCTGGAACTTATAACGAGATCAGTGACCAGGTGCCAGTCACGAGGCATGTGATTTATCATCATAGATGATGTTTACCTTAGTTTTGGAATTCACAGCGATCTAATAATAAATGTCATTCCCTCCATTGCGTATGCTCGACTGCTGTGTGCCGCCCCGAAGTCAAACAGTGATAACAGTTAATCGTTGAGAAACTTTAGATGGCATCCAGAGCCCAAGTCTATCCTTCATGCACAGTGTTTTAATGCAGCCGCAAGATGTTTTCATGCATTTACGTCACTCCTAGACCTGTTAATCTGTGCGCAACAACATGGCTGGCGAGTGAAGAATTTAACAGGCTAGAAAAGGCAGGTTAAGAGTGTACAGAATTAGACAAGTGCTGTCAAGCTCGCGGCTTCCAACCATGCTTTGCTGTGATAACCTTTCATTCAACCATTTTCATTGGAGTGCATAGACTCGCTAAGTGTATGAGTTATTCCTGTAGGCCGTTGTTCGCGTCAGTTGTCAGACTTCGAATTCCAAGTAAACCTTTTCCAACTTTTGCGACGACTTGGAAACCTTTCTTGATGCCTCGTCCAATCTTTTGGAAGAACCTCTTGATGCTTTGACGAGTCGCTGGTCGTTGCTGTGGCTGGGCAATTTCAACGGCAGCTGGAGGGTCGTCGAGCTTTTTCTCCTTTGGTACATACAAGTCGACATGGTTTTCAGGTTCAAACTTATCCTGGCTTGCGCTCTTGTGTTCGTCACGAAGGTGGGGCAAATGATGTGCCGAGACAAAAACAACAGCGAACAGAGCAAGGCAGAGAAGGATAAACAACGTTGATCGCATCTGGAGTCGACAAAATGAGCAAGAAAGCGAATGCTACAATAAAAGTCTCTGCTTGAGAGCATTCACATAGCATCCAAAGTGGTAAATGTTCACGGAGGACGACGAAATTCGGCCTCTAAGACCCAGAAGGACCTTCGATTGGATACGAAATCTCGATAGCACAACTTCAAGCCGATAATTTCCTTGCACCACCAGAGGACTGGCAATATGTGATTATCCATTTGAAAGTCTTGGCATTTTAATATTTGTCAGCCAATCAGACGGCATATTTACAGCATTTTTCACCAATCATAAACCTTTAATTCTACTGCAACTTGCTCACAATTACGCATCTTGGGCGTCTTTGTTGCATAATTCAGCGAATGCACTGCTTTGACTCAATTTGAGGCTGGCTTATGGAAGCATTCAAGGTGTCCACGACACCATTTTGAATAGTGAATATGCGTGCATTGAATCCATTCGATGGAGGTGCAAAAAATGCGAGTGTTTCGTTTAAGACATCCGTGAAAGTCGCTATTCTAATACAAACGCCATGGCAAAGCCGGGGGAGATCCTTATTGATCCTACATGTCGCCAATCTTGTCGGAATAATCACTTGATGTGGCTGGAACTCGGGTTCTCGATCCACAATTCAAGCCGGCGCTCAAAACAGCACTTACAAGATCCGCTTGTTTTAGCTCAATTGCGTGTTTCTCAACAGTGGTTCGCAATGACGATGGCCCTTAGCCAACGTGGGCAATACCTTGCCGTTTGAATACGTTTTGTACGCCTCGATACCAAGACCAACCGACCTAACTAACTCTAATTAAGTCAAACTGGCTAAGAAACTGGTTCACTCCGACGAGGATGCATTCATGAATTATGTCCGCGAAGCCCAAAACACCCAAATGGGGAGTGCCGCCTCCCGTGAACATGCAATTGTTTGTCTTGGGCAGTAGGCCGCAGATAATGAACAAACGATTTGCCTTCAATTTTCACTTGAATGTCGTTTCCTTCTATCTTGAGCGCGTCGGTTCAACGGTGACCCTTCATCTTGAAACCGGCGGCTCTTCATCTTAAACCTCATTCATCCTTCACCTGCGGTTCACGATCGGCAGGACCGTCTGTCACGAGGACAAGCCTAATAGGCTGAGAGGTGGAAAAACCATTTGGTTTTTTAGGATAGCTTTTTGGTTTTATTTTATTCGCCAAAAAACCATAATGAAACCATATTAAAACCAATATTTCATTCATTTTTTAAAATTAATGAACGGAAAGGTTATCTTGTACTTCTTCTGTGCCAAAATACCGGCACCATTTCAAATCTGCACTTTTTCCAAATTACTGCCACCATTTTAATTTGATTTGCCAATGCAAGATACAAGTGATATTATTGGTAAAAATATCGTCACTGAGAAGCTGGCAATTGAATTCCGTGTTGTTGCAGCTCTAAGTCGGCTTGATCGATTAGCGAGACTGGACAGGTGACATTCGCCATTAGAGTTCCAGCGCGTCTCATAGCTTCCTTCTTTAGATGAGGCAATTTGAAGTGGTTATCACCATGATGCTCAAGCACAAGACGCATCACAGCCTGCAATGTAAGGAAAACGTCGGCCAGCTTTTCCATACTAAGCATTTCAAAGGCGAGCAACGTAGCATGGATAACATCATCCACAGAACGACTTAACACCTTCCTTTGTAGCGCTTGAATCGAAGCAAAGAACCCCAGATCAAAAACATTGAGATCGGGGCTATTTGGTGGCTGCTTTCAGATCACAAAAGTCCAACCGTCTGTGGACACGGTTTGGAGCACACAGTCCTTCAAACTTGCATGCGGTGTTCCATTGTCGTGTTGCAGCACAACTCGCTTGTTTGCACTGGGTAATTTCTCCTTGATAGCTGGAATAACTTTACTCAGCACAAAGTCGCGATAACATTTAGCAGTCACATTGATCAGACTTGTTACCATCGATCAAGCAGCTTGATTGCAGGAATTTTGCGTGGCGGGCGCTTGGACAGCAAACGGCCACATTCCAAGCTTTCCATAAAACATGGTGTTGCGCGCCGCATCAAATCTTGGACGAGCCACAGCAGCGAGAAACATAACTTTTGAAATAAAGCGCTTTGACTTCGTGGTGCGGTGTTCAACTGTCTCGTCGGGTGTTAGATAGACTTTGCGGCGGTCTTGATCGCATTGAACCACTTCTCATCCATATGCACAACGTCCCACATATCTGAAAATTCGGAATCTGCAAGACCACCGACGCTGGCGGTGGTCTTCTTCCGTGAGTTAACGACTTGCACGCGACGTTTGCGTGGTTGTGCTGTTGCTCATGTACCCTCCTTTTGAAATATAAAAGAATGATTTTGTATTTTTTTACGGAGGTCGTTTGAACGATGTTGATATTGGTAGCCAAGAGATCGTTTTAGTGCTTCCTGTCCAATGAAATATACCTTCATCTTTTAATGATCTTTTGAATGTGATATGTTATATTGGATTTGGGCAATATATGAATTTTTGCGGTCACCTCCAATGCAAATGGTGGCAGTAATTTGGCACAGAGGAAGTAAGTCGTAACAGTTTTTGTCATTGCTTTCAACAACTTCAAGGGCTTTGTGGTTCGTTTTAATGAACACAAGCTTCGTGACACTATCTCTAGACAGAGAACTTCTGATTTTGAGCGCGAAATGTCCCAAAAGTATCTGGTATGATTTTCTTGGAAAATCGACGAAATCACGTTGCGAAGGTCAAGCGCGAAAGGACTTGGCGTGGGTGATGGATCTATTATTGTCTCTCAATGGGAAGCTGAATTTTCAAAACAACTACGATGGTAAAACTCTAGCGAAAATTCCAGAGGATAAACTCGAGTAGAAGCATGTTTTTCAAAAAACCAAAATGCATAAAACCATTTTCGAATTTAATACTTTTAAAAAAATAAATAAACAGAAAATAAATTTATTGTGCAGCTAGACATTGCTTAACTTCGCCACAGCACACATCAATTCATTAAAGTCACTCTCCCGCCGCTGTAATTGGAATGTTAGGAACTAAAAAAGGCTGCCGTCCGCGCGAGGGAGTTTGGGCTGGTGCTATGGCACTGTCAGGACGAACACAGAGCTTGTAGTTTTGCACCTAGCCTTGGACGCACAAGTCTCTATTGGTGGTGTAGGAATTCTATGGCACTGCGGTTCTATATGCCGCGGAGGGGAGGAGACCTTGTCTGAGCTATCTGGTGTCTTCTGTGGCTTATTCTCGTCGCTAAGGATCAAAGTTAAAAGACTGCACAAACCAAAGAAGCCACGTTAGACGTAGCGATGCAAAGAGTCGTCTACGGCAATCCACGTGAATGCTCATTAGTCCAAGTAACTTCCGTACGAGTTGAGAGGCTCCATGGCCACGTCGATATTTGAGCCACTTTGAGCTAGTGGCAGGCTTGTTTCGTGTGGTTTATGGAGCTGCGGGGGGTTGGGAACTGTAGGGATGGATTGCTGTTCAATGAAAGATCGAGCGCATTGCGGCGTCTCCCGCGAGCCAATTCTTTTCCGTTCCGTTGTGCTCCTCAGCGAGCCACGAAGAGATTGTTTCCATTTCGCACACGCCGAGGGAAAGAAAGTTTCATCGTCGAGGGGCTAAACCACAATTAAGCAGCAGCACAGCCATTCCCAGCACCACTGAATTTGAGCCATCATGCGTGGGGATGACCCGTGGCGTGATTCCTTCGTCTTTTCTCTAAATGGGCAGTGAATGTAAGGAAGACAATGGCATGAATCTCACTCGGACTTGGTTTGGCCGTTCAATGAGCGTCTCGACCGCTCGCGCAAGTTGAGGAATATTCCTTGCTCTCTAAGGGAAGAATGTGAGTCAAGTAGCTGCCGAAGCGTCGCACAAGTATTTGCGCTGTTGAGCTGTCGAGCGCAGCGTGTGCGGCTGTACTTGGAGTTGCTTTTTGAACGTTTTGCCTCTTGCAAAATTTATTTTGCTTTTTTCGCATCAAAATCTGTCATGGTTTGAGCCACTTGAGTTTGGTCAACGTTGACGTCAACTTGTTCTTCTTGTCGTTGCTTGGACAGTGTGGCACTATACTCGTTGAATTGAATGGTTCTTGCTCGCTCATGTGGTCTGAAGCTGCCTATTTTGCAAAGCTCAGTGAGCCACTCAGCTAGAGCATTGAATACTTTAACAGATTCGTTGGACTTGTTGGACTTTCCAGGCGCAGGTGTGTCTATAAGACTCTCTTTTGTATTGTGGCTTGACTCGCTTCGCAGTGGAGATTGATGACGAGACGAAAGGTCGCCTGCAAGAGTCTCACTTTAGAAATGATGTGATTTATAACGGTATCCAATCCGTTGTTCGGGTTGGACGCTCTGTAACTCCTTAATGCTTCAAGTTGGAGGCCACGCCGATGCCAGGCTCTCCCTGGGCTTATCGTGAAGCAAATGCATCACTTGGGCGATCTTTCGCCAAGGCTAGACTTGTTTGCAAGTAGATCTCAATGTATTTCCTTGAAAATGCATTGTATTGCTTATTATATCATGATCACGCTATGAGTCACGTCATCGCACGGGGAGCAGTGGAATAAGAACGAACCCAGTTACATCTCTCATTGTCCAGCGATCTATTTGTCCGTCGCTGCCAACGAAACGTTCACCGCCGAAGAATGGAAAAAAGACGACTCAACATCGCTGAGTCCTCGTCGTGATCACATAAAGCAGCTCCAAGAGCGTCACATTGTACCGCCCCAGTGTCTTGAATGGTGGAGATTGAGTAGGCACAATCTGCAACCAACGCCACATCCATGGCCACGAGTCGTGTTGACTTGCTACGGACT
Organism: Aphanomyces euteiches; assembly: GCA_021527685.1. NCBI lineage: Eukaryota > Oomycota > Saprolegniomycetes > Saprolegniales > Verrucalvaceae > Aphanomyces > Aphanomyces euteiches. The sequence goes on from JAJGMV010000012.1 coordinate 336,796, forward strand.
TGAAACGGTTTTGCTCGCACTCAACGGTTTGACGTCCGCTTAAAGCGACGCGAGGATCTCAGTTGCAAGCAAAGGCGTCCAAGAGGTTTGTCGGTCGGGTGCTGACACGGTTTTGCCATATTTTGAGAACATAGTCGACATGCTCCTCGTTGCCCAACCCATGAAGATCGTACCGCTCGTTGAATGTCGACAAGATTCACCTGCAGCACTTGTTCAAGTAAGTTTCGACACTCTCCATTGAGGAAGCATGATCAAGTCGCATGCTGTGCTTGTGTTCCCTCACGAGCGGCGCAAAAGGCCGATTTCAAGATGGAACAACTCGCCGTAGCCTCCGTTGGCAGGTGTGTAATTTTGCAGTTCCATCTTCCCCTCTTCTCATGTGGTGGCTTTGAATGGCAAGGATCCCGCTGCCAACTACGTCACTGGAGTCCGCTGCTCCCTTTCAACCCGCTGACTTGTCATTCACGCTAGCTTGGGTTCCTCAAGGCGTTAGATCAATCGTCTGAAGCTTTTTTGCATCATAATCTAGCGCAGACTCAATTTGGCGCTTGTGGGTAATTTGACGGCAAAGATCCACCCGCCACTCTAATGCTCGATGGAATCGTCTTGTCGTTAGTTGACTGGTTCGTACGCAAGATTGCGGTCTTTGGTTTATTGAATGCATCTTTTACCCAGCCTTGGCGCTTTGTTTTGCGATTCAAGCGCGTTGTTCTCGTTGCGCCGACTGCTGCCACGGAATGGATGACGACGCTTCTTGGAGAAGACTCGGTTTGCCAGTTTGTCAGTCTCAATCTCTTTTCCACGAAGGCAACGACCTTTCACCAAATTAATTGCACACGTCCTTGCCGTTCGAGTGTTTTGTAGGCTCCCATACCAAGACCAAGAGCAGGAGCAACGTACAGCTTGACTTTGCTGTAGGCGTCCTTGATCCAGCCTTAACGTTTAGCTTCCTTGCGGCTCAAGAACTTGCTGTCACGTGGAGGTTCGCTAGTTGGTTGGTCTTGGTCGTGGCGTCCGTGGTGCTTGGCCAAGACGGTGGTGGCGAAGAGCGTCAAACAGACAAGAGAATTCAGTAAACACGAGTGCATTGAATCCATTCGATGGAGGTACAAATATGCAATTGCCACGTTTGAAACATCCGTGAAAGATGCTATTCGAATCCAAACGTTGTGGCAAAGCCGGGGGAGGGAGATCCTATCTTATTGAGGAATTTCCAAAAGTTGGGGGGACAACATTTAAATTAGAGTTAAAATTAGTATATAGTGTGAAATTTTCTAATTAGTGTGAACCGTCAATAAAAGCAAAAATTGTCATTGCCAGGACGAAGCAATTAAAACAATTATCGTCTGTTTTTTATTGCATTTTCCAAAAGAGGTCGCCAAGGTCTTTTTGGTATCTTTTTGAAAAAATGATGGAACATGAAGCTCTTGTTGCGTTCGCTGCCTCAATGGCAGCTTGAGCTGCAGCCGCAGCCGATGGGTGAGCTGATCGAAAGGAGCCGTCACGCCAATACAGTCTACGAAGCGACGTTTGGTTGCGCCTACAGGAGGATACTCTAGTGGATGGATGGTTCAATAGCAACTTGAGATGTAGCCGCCCGGCAATTCAACGCTGTTGCGAGGCTTTATGAAGACCGATGGACAGATATCCACACCCCGCTGTATCATAACTCGGTGTTCAGCTTGCGAGATTGACTTGCCATAGCACTCCATTATCTTACAGCGGTGGATTTGTTGAGTCAGGACTGGTCTTTGGCATGTCCGAGGTGCATGCTCGCAAGTACGCACAAGAAGTTGTACGCGCCTTGCTTTGACCAGTTGAACGTGTACTCGGTCGTTCCCGTCGAGATGGACCCGCCTTGGACAATGCAGTCTTTGCATTGTCCAAGCTGTGCATCCAGATAACCAACTCCCGATATTTTCTGACACTATTTGGGGTCTATGTTCATTTTGGATAAAGACGAAAAAATATTATATTTTCAGGAATAAATTTACTGTGACATCCAGACTGGCCCGTAACACTATTTGAAACCAGTCCCCACTCCTCTTGGGGGCAAGGCCTCCAATTTTGGAATTGCCCCCACTTTTGGTAAGATGGTCCACTTTTGTCTACCACTATCAAAATCCACCACATTTGTCAAAAGCCCCAACATAGCGAGGTGAGGACGATGATCCCAAAGGATAGTTCCCAATAAAATGTTAAACTCTTGGGACTCAAAACATATGGCCTGTGTGGTTTTCATTCATTAATGTGTGGTTTTCGGTAAATTGAATGTTAAATTCAGCGATTTCAATGTTGAATTCGTCAGCTTTTGTATTTAGGTAATATTTGTGTGGTTTTCGGTGTTTTTAATGTGGAATTAGATTTTTCTGTGGTTTTCCACAAATTCCGTGACAAAAATAGGTCCTCTGGAATCGTCAGTGGGAATGGATGGAAGCACCATGAGAGATCTCACTGCTCAATGAAAAGGGACGTGGAGAGAATAGACCCCCAACCAAGCATGTGGTGGCGAAGTGCAATGACCTTTTCACGGATTGTCATATCTTGTGACATCCTCAGGCATACAACAAGTTAGAACAAGTCGTTGCTCGCTGAACGCCGCTGAATGACAGAGTTGGAAGGTTCTTTGACTCTGTTTTGATGAAAAATGGTTGAGAAGTTGTTCATAGAAATCGATAAGTACGACCGACTAAATTACCTCCATGCTGACTGCAAGTTCATGAGCCACGAGGAAGCTAAACGTTAAGGCTGGATCAGGGACGCCAACAGCAAAGTCCAGCTGTACGTTGCTCCTGCTCTTGGTCTTGGTATGGGAGCCAACAAAACACTCGAACGGCAAGGACATGTATCAATTGAGTCAAAGGTCGTTGCCTTCGTGGAAAAGAGATTGAGACTGACAAACAGCAAACCGAGTCTTCTCCATGAAGCGTCGTCATCCATTCCGTGGCAGCAGTCGGCGCGACGAGAACACACGCTTGAATCGCAAAACAAAGCGCCAAGGCTGGGTGATAGATGCATTTAATAAATACATGCCTGTTTTGTCTCCGCTTGTTCTTGGCTTTCGGCCACGGGACCTTCGTCAAGGCAGCAAAATTAACATTGTTAACCAGAGTTAACAACTACGATCCATGCACGTGGCAAACCACTAGAGGACTACGTAAGTGCGATCCTACTAGGTCCACTGCACAACTTCAACATAGCAATCGGGTTGATCTCACGTGAGATCCGATTGCCTCTGGAACAGAACACTTCCCTCCTAAGGCAGACCTTCGTCGGCATCATGCATATTGGCATCGAACCACTTTCGAAACACAACGGGAATGTCGTCCAGCAAGTTCACTGCTGGGCTGAACCCCAAACCATGACGACTCCTCGTCTTGTAGGCCAAGCCACTTCAGAAGCACTTGGTGCTGACCGTCAACGCAACGCGCACCATCCAATCGTTCCACATGGAACCCACCATCTCCAAATGCAATTTGGGCCTTGAGGTCTTCCGTAACATCTCGGCCACCATCATGATACATTTTCAAGCGACAAGCGTGGTGTAGAGACACCTCAAAGGGTGGTA